>VZDJ01000426.1:13909626-14149115 GCA_008694505.1 Cyanoderma ruficeps
AAAAAAAAAAAAAAAAAGAAAAAGAAAAAAATCTCCAAATGTTACTGTCAAGCGAGGGATCAAGAATTTTAAATACTTTCTAAATTAAGATACATTAAGAAAACTTCTCAATATCAGCAACAGCAATTCATTGCAATCTTAAACAATTTGTGGGAGAAGGGTTATCATTTATTGTGCTTTGTTACTCATGCAGATGTGTGCAGTTGCATGGAGAAGAGAAGTGTGTGAATGGAAACCTACTATTCCCTCTTGATTGAAACTAAACAAAAATATTCTTCCAAGCACCTTTTTAAATGCAGAGTGAAAGTATAAACCTTATTAAAGTGCAGTAGAGTTTAACTGAACAAATCATCAGTTAGGATGACTAGCAGGAAATACACGGTGGTGCTTCTTTGAACCACTTCTGAGCAGTGCTAAAGAAAACCAGTGCTGACAGGATACTCAGTAATTAAGTAGTTCTATTAACCTGCCTTTTTCAGTACAGAAAAAGAAAGACTACAGAAAAACTCCACACAAATGTACATTGGAAATCAACTTTCCTATTTTCAGCTACTTGGTCAGTTTAATTCCCCACTTGGAGATTTGCTGCTTGCTTTTCTTCATCCACTCCACCTCCCAGTCTTTGTGTCATTTTATATGAGGGAAATAGCTGTTAAACTCCTCTGTTCACCCTGTTGCTGCTGGCTGTCAGGGCTTACAGTCTTGAACTTAAGAGTTCAATGTTGGGATGGCCAACTTCTGTTTCCCAGCTCTAGGGGTCAGCGATTTACTCCACCTGAAACAGCTCGGCTCAAACCACAAAAACTGCGCTAGTGCCTTGTTACATGCATCCACATGCCCTATAGTAGGGGAGGGGAGAGTAGTTGAGGCAAAGTGAGGCAGTGTAGCCACTTCGTGGAAATAGATGTGCCCATTCTTAGGGGAAGAAGAGTGTGCCGTGTGAGCAAGTTGTGCAATGAGTTACATAATAGTGGTTAAGTTGTTATTATTAATAAAAGAAATCAGATGCCAAATTTTGTCTTTCTCACAGCAGTTGCCCAGTGTTTTCATGTTGTGCTGTGTGTGCATGTGTCTATTGAAAATAATGTAGTAGTAATAATAATGTGCTTTAAAAATCCTGTCATGGGCCAGTGGAAGGAGGGTTTACTTAGAAAGTTTAGGATTTTATTTTATTGAGTTTTTTTAATGAGAGAGTTTGAGTGCTTTGCCAGAAGCTCTTTTATCAAATTAGCAGTGTCCTAAAAGAGAGGAAACCATAGCATTTAGTCAAAAAAGCCAGCAAACTTGACATTTACTTGGAAGTGAATCTTGACCGACTGCTGAAGGGTTTGGCAGTCTTAAATTTCAGCAGTCTGCTGAGTCCAAACCTATTGTCGTACAGCAATCTGCTTCTCGTTTCCGGAATGTGCATCCTGTAAGTGTTAGTGACTGTCTTCTCAGCGGCAGTTTCCCTGCATTGTCAAAGTAACATTAATCTGATTTTCCAGCTGCAGTTGACAGATCCATATGGCTTAGTCATGGCACTCCCAACCATTGCAAGTGGTGTCTGAGAACTGTGCTAACCAGACTCAACTGCTCAACTCCGTTGCTTAATGTTGTAGAAGCTCTGCTATCATTTGAGCTCCTAACAGTGAAAAGTCAGCAGGAATTGATGTTAGGGTATTTTACAAAACTATTCCCAAGAGGGAGTCGTTAGCAGCATCTGGTTTAAACATGTTGGCAAGGTAGGCCAAAGAGGCTGGGGAAAGCACAGCTTGGAAGAGACTTAGGGCGTCTCTTTCCAGATAAAAATCCAGCCACTTTGCTTACCCTACCTTGTAATGTCTATCAAGCTGAGAGTTTTTAATCTGTTTGATAATTCTTTGCTCCATTTGAGGATTTTGTGAGTCTAGCAAAGTGTGGTACAGCTCAGTAACGTGTGTTTAGACTTCTGGCATTTGAGTGCTTGCCATCTTTTCCCAGTGTTCTTGTGTATCTACCTGGACACTTGCCTAGCAGTCTTGAGAGTGGGATTTTTGTTGGTTTGGGGTTATTTTACAATCACAGGGTGTCAGGTTTTTCTTACTTTTTTTTTTTTTTTTTTTTGCTTCANCTTCTGTAATGAGTGAGAATGTTAATCCAAGTATGTTTTTACCTCTGCAATATAAACAGGTTGTTTTCAAAGAACTGGGTGGGATAACCACCTCAAAGATTAAATAACATTTTTATGAAGTTGGCCTCTTTTTTTTTTTTTAACCATGAAATTTCTGAGCATTTATTCCTTAGAACTTTTGCCCTGATTTTCTTCCTAAAAATGCTGCCACATCTTCCACTGTGTCCTAATAGTGCATCCAAATAGTACTGTAGTTTTTTGAGGGGAGATTTTGGTTAGATTGGGTTTTTGCTTCATTCTTTATTATGTTTAACTCTTTAAGTTTCTGCTTGTTTTCCTATTGACTTTAAGAGGTGCACTGTTTGTATATCTGAGGTACCCAAATTTGACCAAGCCTAGTCAAAGAATTGAGCTAGATCCAGGGTTAAGGTAGCAGGTGAGGACCTGTTGTGTTTCCAGTGTGTGTTGCATATATTACCCTCACTGTAAGTCATGTGACCTTAGTATCCAGGTTCTCAAGTGGATTGAAATGCAGGTTTTGTGGAGGCTGGTTAACATCTCAGGGTAATAGTCCTGATTGAGTAGAAGGTAGGGTTTTTGTTCTAAAGATGTAAAATTCCCTTAACAGAAGCAGCTTTCTTAATTGTAAATATGCATGCATGCTTTGTGGGCAGGAAAGTAATACCAAGACAACTATGTTGAAGTTAATTTAAAAAAAAACCCCAATAAACAAATGCTGTTGAAATGCAACTTTGGTCCTGAAGCAACATACACAGAATCTTTTGGTTTGTCTAAATTTATTTTGCACACAATATCATTTCAGTTCTGTAGTTTATTTGCCACTGTTTTGCAGTTTTAGGAACTGATACTGTTAGATCATATTGGTCATTCCCACTGTGATCAAAATATAGGTATCTAAATCCCAGACTTTTTCTTCCCCTTTATCTCCAGTACTGGGCTTCCACCTGCGGCAGAAGGATGTTAAGAGAAATGGGGAGAAATATGTGAAGTTTACAATTGTAGACAGAGTTGGTACTCCCTGTTGTCCTGAATTCGCATCCAAACCTAAACCACAAAGCAACAGTTAGGCTGTAGCAGACCTGTTGGTTGGGCTAAACAACAGGAGCCAAACTGGAGGGTTTTAGCAGCCTTGCTAGTCCATGTACTTCACAATGTTTTGCATAAGTTTCCCATCACTGTAAATACCAGTATTGCTGAATTTTACCAAAGTTCCCTTGCAGTAGATAATAGGAAACAGGTCTATTTTGTAGTGACTCACCAAGCAGAACTTTGCCTACAGTAGACTTTAAGGGTTTATCTATATTGCTGTTAAAATTGAGTCAGGGTCCCATTTAAAATTACAGTGCTCTATTTTGTGGTGTTACATGACTTTAAACTTTGTGATGTAGTAACTATAGCTTCTGATCCTTGTATATAAAGTGATTTAAGGTTTCTTCTGTGCTACAAAAGGCACTACAGCTCCTGGTGGGTTGGAGCCTACTTCTAAAACTTGTCAGACCACCTTAGATGCAGTTTCATCTGTAGCACACAACAGACAACATTGTTTGCATCCACAGTTTGCCTGCACGTTGCTTTTCATTCAGCTATACAGGAAAGCATTTCTTTAGAAGTCTCCCAGAGTTCCAGCAAGCTTCTAGCAAATCAAGTACCCTCTGCAAAAGAGCCGTTTTTGCCCTGTATGTATGATAGTTGGGACTGGTGATATTCAGCAGTGTTAGGGTTCTTGTAAACTTTGTTGTGAGAAAGAGAGTTCTTTGACTTGACTCTGACAGCCCTTTTGTAAAGTAATACAGAGTACTCCAGGGGAAAAGGAGAACAAAAAAGGGAAGAATGCATTATGCCAGCCAGTGTTAAGTATTTAAGTATTTTAACAGCAAACATTCTTGACTGTGATGGGCAGAGGGGAAGAGACTGGAGAATTTTGCATGAGTGCACAATACAAGGAGGCTGTATTTGGCAAAAAATGTTTCCTTGAGTGCTAAATGACTCTTCTTGGCTACTGGTGTGTGTTGTTACATTTGCAGAACTAACTTCCTCATTTTTTTATATTTGTTTTTATTAATTGAGACAAAGTGGAAGCTCTTCCTGTTTCAGATGAAACACAACCAACAATAAGTGATCATTTTCTTCATCACTTACTGTTGAGCAGGTTGCACAGCTTGTTAGAATAGCTATTTTAGTGACATGATTATGATATATGCTTTGTTTCCCCTTCCTCTCCCTGCCAGATCTGGCTTACCCTTTCTATATAAGGCACTGTGTGGGTTTTTTTGTTTTGTTTTGGGGACATGTGGAGAAGAAGCAAAATGAAGTGAAAATGCAAGCCAAGGTAGAACAGCCTTACTTTAGGGGGGTAGCCTTACAACAGAGCTTTATAGTGAGTGTGCTATATTCCAAAATATGTAAGCCAAAAACAAAAAGTACCATTCATTTATGCAAAAAAAATTTAAAGAGATGTTGGAAGACTTCTTTAATATGTACCTTCTAAAGGTGGAGTAAGGTCTCACCAAGTGATACATTATTATGATACTTCTTGCTGGGTCAGTAGGAATGGGTTGGGGTATAAGCGCTTAACGTTTCCTCCTATGTTTTTACAAGCAGTAAGTTAAATGTGGTATTTATGAATGCGCCTTTGTGAGTAGAGTGACCATCTGATTGAGGAGACTGCTTGGACTGGAGAGGAGGCAGTGGTCTTTCAAGAGGTCAGACGTTGAGATTGCAGCCCACTGGTCCCTTTTGACAAGCAGCATTATTGGCTGGTCTCTGCACTCCACAATACGTATTCTATATGTGGTAGAAATGGGGGTGGGGGGTGCAAAAGGAGGGCATGTGATGCACAGAAGCTGTTGATAGTTTTCAGCTAGTCTGCTGTTGTAGGTTGAGTTTGTGTATGTATTATTTGGCTTCTCTTTGTGTGCATGAGTGCGAGTGCGTGTGGCTTTGGGCTTTTTGTAAGCATTGAAGAGTTGAAACACAGTGATGTTTGAGACAAATTTATACATGAAGAGAAGATGATGTTTTCTAGCTTCTGTTAAATAGTGGGTGCAGGCACACTTTTACCCTCTCTGCCCGTGTCCTGGTAAGCAAAACAGGATTTTTTTTTTTAACCCGTCAACTTCTAGCACACTTAACGTTGCCATTTAAATGAACAGGGTATTACACAAGAAGAAAAACAGAGTTTTTTTGAAATGGTGAGGTAGAAGTGTTTAAAAGAAAAAAATCTGAAGTAATTTGTTTCTTCAAAGCTGTTTGTAGCTAAATATGGGAATCTGCAGTGTCTCCTTCCATTTGTTTTTTTTTTCCTAATAATTCACCTCTTTGTCCCACCCAAAACATGAGGTGTACAAGATCAAGAGCTGTTGTAGCGCTTTGAAATTCCCACCCTGAAACGAAACTCCAGTGGGATCCCTCAGCTCTATTCAGGAAGACAAAGAGAGGAGAGACTCTGCAGTTTTCTTTGCTTCGCTCTCATTCCTCTCTAATGGCCTTGAAATGTATTATTATGCAAATGTGAATTTTGATACTGAACTTAAGAAGAGGTTATTTGTTCTTTTTTCAAAAAAAAAGGTCCCATATGTGATCAGCATTGCTTCTTTATTTTGTAAGTGAATTGTAAACTATGCATTCTGCAAAGGAGGTGTAGGGGACAAAGATACTTTGCTAAACTGTTCAGGAGTTTCTGTGTCCATGGTATATCCATTATAGTTTGGGGAAGTGGGGAAGTGATAACTTTGAATTAAGAAGGAATTGATAAGAACCTTTCTTTTGTCATAAGCTGGCCAGTAGATAACTGGGCAGAGTTTTAATAACCAATGTTGGCTGCAAAACAAAATCAGCTTTCAGCTTTGAACAGGGCTAGAAATTCAGCCACAGAGTGTTAACCCAGGGCCAAAGCGGTGAATGGGGCACCAGGTCTACCTGGGTACCACCGCCTCTGCTCTGGCCCTTGTTAAGCTCAGGAAACCCACTGCCACATGCACTGGTTTTTTTGGATTTACTACTCGTTTTCCATTTCTGCAGTCCTTATGCTCTTCCAGGAGAATTGGAACACAGCTGATCCTTGATATCCACATTTCCTTATCCTTAACATTTTCTTAGCTGCTGTTTCTGGTACTGTTCATGCAGTGACAGAGCAGCTGTGGGCAGGATGGTGGAGGTGGTACTTACTTTCTGTTGCTGATCAATGCCCAATTATAAGGACTGTGTTTTTCAATGTCAGCAGCTACCAGTGTTTTGTTGTCTGATGTTGCTGCCAGTGACGTAGCAACTAATGTTGATAGTATGTGAAATTTTAAGGAAAGTAGATTGATATGTAGACCAGATCCTCTCTATTTAAAAGGAACTATCCCATTTCTATTATAAGGTGGTATTGTAATGGTCATTAAAAAGGATTTACTTCTTCACATCTCCAAAATGCAATCGTGAATTCTTTGAAGCATTCTTTGAAGCTTGCGGAGCTTCCAGGAAGAGTCTCCTCAGAAAAAATACAGACCTCACTGCTCTCTCCATCATTATAATAGGGACCTTTTGACTTGACTTTTTCCTTTGTCCATGGCGATCCATGGTACCGGCATTATCTTAGGTGTAATATCATAAACTGAGAGATTATCCTGCCTGTATTCAGTGTTTTCATGCAGCAGTTTTATTTTTGCTGACATTCACAGTACTGTAATAAGTAATAGACTTGATGATCGCTGTCGCATCTGTGCCTGTCTTGCAGATGTGGTCTTATCAGGTTTCCACTCTGTCAGAATGCCTTTAAAAAAAAAAGAAAAAAAAAATCAGAAGCTTAAACTCATTCACAAAAATACCTCGTGGTACCTTTCCCCTTCTGATGTAACTTTTTAAGTCTTAGTCTTTCTTCTAAACTTGATGGGCTTTTATTTCCATCCATTATCTCCTTTGTAAAAAGATATTTGAACTAGTAGTTTCGAGCACAGGTCGGGAAGCCTGAAACTCCTGTATTTTAACATTGACCATTACTCTTCCCTTGCCTTGGGCAAGTCATTTAACTACTTTGCCTTTGTTTTTTCACCTGTTTATCGGGGTTGTTAATAATACTTACCTACCTCACAGGGGTTTTGTGAGGATCAACTAGTAATGTTTGTCAAGTGCTTAAAAGAAAAAAGCATAATAAAAGTATTATGAGGTTTTCACTGCAAGATCACTAGTTCTTTTTACATTCTTTGCTTCTGTGGAGGAAGATAACCCTTTGTTTTTAATTATTGAAGCCATCAGACACTCAGATCCTAAATGATGGAAGTTGATAGAGATTCATTTACTCATACTCTTCAGTCTTTTTGCCTTGTTTCCATTTCCTTCTTCTCTTCTTTATATAGTTTTGCCAGTGTTGCTACAGGTCACATGTCTCCAGTACTTTTAGATAAGCTTCAAAATTGAAGTACTGCAAGTTTGCTGCTTCTTTCACCAGACCACCAAATCAGAATAAGTTTGTGTACTTCTCCCTGCCAGTAAGTGGCAGTTTTGGTAATGTCCTCTTTCAAGTAGACTGATCTTTTCCTGTCATCTTGAAGGGAGAGGTGGTGGTGTGTAGTTCCAGAGAGGGAGATGAAGAACCCGGCCACTTTATGCTGCTGCTCCAGGGATCAAGGGCAGAGTAGCTTCCTGTGTCCTTCCCCAAGTTAATTTCAGTGTGTTACCAGTCACACTGCAAATGCAGTGTCTCCTCTTGTCCACAGTATACAGAAGCCATCAGCTGCCAATAGAACGTAGGAACAAAGAGAATGATACTAGATGCTGCTTGTGTATATGCCTTACAGCTCTCCCAGAATGTCTCTGGGAGGGTGGTGGGGGACGAGGTCTTCATTGGGTAAATCCCACAGCTGTCAGGGAACCTCTCCTACTTTCTCCCCTCTCAATCACTTGGTCACTGTTTCTTCTTTCTTGGTGTGCGTCTCAGGGATGTGGATATGAGCCCATGTCTCTTGGAATTTGTCATTTGAAATACCAAGAACATGGTTTCTGTACCTGAAATCTTTCTGTCTGACACTCCCTGGTCCTCTCTGTCCTGCATTGCTCCCCATGGCCTTAAGAACATCTCTCCACTGTTGACCTACACCACCCTCTCCATCTCTGACAGTAATCAAGGTGAAGTGTATACAGTGATTCTGCAGAGAAAGAAGCTAAAGTGATGTAAGTGCACCTGTGGGATTTACACACAGAGATATCTTGGTTTTTTGCTGCATCTGCTCTAAAGCCTGCAGAACGTGCTACACAGTGCTTTTTTTTTCATATCGAGAAAGCAGAACAAACAGCAGTATAACTGATGATGGTAATTCTGTAATGTTTACTCTTAACTAAATGCGAAGTATTTTCCTCAAAGAATCAAAAAAAAAAATCCCACCTTCCAACAAAAGTAACCAAATGTAATCTTCCTAGGTGGGAAAGAGGAAAGGGGAGGAGGAAAAGCAGTGACAGGGGAGTGTTCTGATCTGTTTTCATCTCCACTGCACAGCTGGAGGTGTGAAATGCTGCTTTGAGTTCCACAAACATAAGGGATTATGTTTACAAAGGTAAATGCCTTCTGCCTGTTCAGGGAACTGGCTACTAGTGGGCATCGAGTTTGGCAAGTTTCTCTTCATTGCAAACAAGTAATAGGAGAAAGGTGTGTGTGTCTGGAAGAGGAATTGAGAAACAGATTCATTTCATCTACTCTTCTTGGTAAAATAATGCCCCCTTCTTCTCTCCTTATGGGAGGTGGCTGAATAGAAAACCTTTGATGTCCAATATGGCTGGATTAGAAAAGGCAGCTTTTCTACTTTGCACATAAATAGGTAACAGGAAGGTACAGCTTAAGTCGTCTTGCCTGAAACACTGTCCCCCAGAAGCAGACATTGTAATAATAAAAATAGTGACTGTGTGCATATTGATGCTATTTGCAAGTTACCTGTAAGTGTTTATTTTTTTTCTTATACTTGAAATGGCTTCCTTTACTAAACTCTTACCATAGTTCTGGTTTCTCCCCTCTTTCTGTAGTCTGCAGTAAAGGAAATTGCAGAACAAATGGGGAGAATGTAGAGGAGACACAGTGTCTTGCATATCCAGGTTTCATCTTAATTTCTATCCCATATTCTCAGAAATGTTTGAACTTCCTAAGGGTTTTCCATGGACACAGAAACTGAGCACTTTAGAAGGTGCTCTTGTAAGACTGGCTGCCCCCTTTTCCTCCTTTTCTGTATTTTTATTTTACTTTTAATATAGTGGTACTTAAGATCACTGGTTCATTTAAAAAGAAAAAAAAACACCAATAAGATGTTTAAACTCTACTAATGTACAAATAAGCTGAAATGTTGCATTTTATGTGTATTTTTGCCATAGCAGGTACTGTATTTCTCATGCTGGATTTAGAAAAAAAAAGGAAAAAAAAAAAGAAAAAAAAACCCCAAAAGGGTGATGTTTTATTGGAATGTGGCAAGTTAAGAGTAATAAGGAATTAAGTCATCGTCATTTCATTGAAACTGAGAGATGGTGTAATACTTATATAAAGTTTTCTGAAGGTTTTTGGGGGGCTTTTAAACAATTTTTGTTTTGTTTTGTTGGGTTTTTTTCAGGTTTGGGGGATTTTTAGGGGTTTTTTGTTGTTTTTGTTTGGCTTTTTTTGTTTTTTTGTTTTGGGTTTTGTTTTGTTTTTAAAGATATGATTGTATTATGTGCAACTCAGTTGCTTACATTATAACTACAAACTATTTTTGGGTTCCTGGAAAAAAAAAAAAAGACTAATAAATGTGTTTGGCTGCTAAGCATTTAAAGCTTTTGTTCTGTGCACGTTTTGTGTCCCGCCGCCTCAGGCCGCGTTGGCCTCCAGGCGCTGGGGGGCGCCAGGCCCGCCGTGGGCGCGGGGCGGGGCGCGCTGAGAGCGGCGGGGCGGGGCCTCTACCCGCCCTTATCCCGCGCCGGCTGCTGCTGCGCGCCAGTGCCTTGCACCGCCGCTGCTGCCTCTGCCATGGCGGCCGCCGGAGAGGAGGACGTGGTGGCGCGGTACCGCTCCCCGCTGGTGTCGCGGTACGCCAGCGCCGAGATGGCCTACAACTTCAGCGAGAGGAAAAAGTTCGGTACCTGGCGCCGCCTCTGGCTCTACCTCGCCCAGGCCGAGAAGGTAACGGCGGGACGGGCGCTGAGGGCAGAGCGGCTCGGGGCGGGAGGAGCGTGGTGCCGGGGCGTCTTCAGGTCCCCATTCCCTTAAAGGCCTGTGGCGGAGGGGCCGGGAAGCGGCGGGAATCGGCCGTACCTTCTCGGAACTACTCTCGGGAAACCGACCACAGCAACTTTCCAGGCGTTCCGGAGAGGAAAGGGGCGCGAGGGGTGGGGGCTCTGCGAGTTCAGGGTTACCCAACCCTCTGTACACAATCCTTTGCGTACCTGTCTCCCCTCAGCAAATCACTTTTTCTCACCTCATACCCTCCCCCTTGCACTTTTGCCTGCACTGTAAAATTGATTTTGTAAAAGCTCTGCTAAGCAATCTTTGGTGAGCAAACATCAGTGTCCTTCCCAAGCGCTCGGCTGTTGGTTTTCCAGGAGGTATGACGAATGAGGTCCACTGTCCATTCAATCCGATGGATGTCAGTCCGTGCCAACCGGGCCACCCCCTGCATTTTCAGCCGTTTGTTATTAGAGATCCCTTTTTTTTTTCCCGAGATGGATTTACTTTTGGTCAAAATGAGCAGTACATTTACCCTGCAAGTAGTTGTGATGTTTCTGGTAGGCTGAGTGTCTCAAAAAAAATAATACCACAAAAGATTGGGCATTGTTTATTATTAATTCGACTATTAGGAAGCAGCAATTAACAGTGTGTCTATATGATTGCAAGCTGTTGTGTTAGTAGAGGATATGCAGTTAACTTTTTTAACATAGTTTAAGGTAAATCTTCTGACATTTACTCTGGTCTTAATTAGGGATACATGTACAGCCGTTATTACATCTTAATTGAGGCATAATTTTTAAGATGCACAAACTTGATTCTTTGTGACTTACCAGATTTTTGACAGTGAAAAAGCTGCAGCATGTTCTCAAAAAAAAAAAAAAAAAACAAAGAAAAAACAGGCACAAAACCACCCCACTTTCTGACAGAATGGGTTTAGCTTTCAGGCTTTAAAGATGCCATTTCATTTTGTACAGAGTCCAGTTTCTGTTTTCAAAGTGCTGGGATTGCTAGGAAGCAATCCAAGCCCTAGGTCTGGCTGTTACTATGAGTGCAAGGGCAGAGAAGCACCATGGTGGAGAACAAACAAGCAGTGCAGTATCATTAATGTGTTCCTTCTCCATGCAAGGATCATATCACTGCAGCAGCTTTGTCAATAATATGCTGGACCAAATGTGATGTTTTAGATGGTGAAAATGCAGTTATGCAGCTGTGCTAAACAGAAATCACATTCTGAAGTACCGCATGCCTGATTTTGTCACAGTTCAGATGCTGGAGTGAGAAAGCTGTAAATCTCATCTGGCATAGAAAGTGCCAATACCATGAATGCATGCTTTAGATGCTTTGCATGTTCAAAGTATGACAATTTAAACATAGTCATATCCGTTCCAGCAGATAATTATCACTTCTGTTCAAGAACAGAACACTTGAGTTGCCCAATAGGAGAAAGCAATCTGCTTGAAAGATTGCTTGAAAGAACCAGTTTGAGGCTTCTAGATTTCCACTCCCAAGCCCTGAACTCGGGGCTACCCCGTCTCTTGACCTTTGCACTGCCTCCCATTGCCACCCCGGAGTTTTGTTCCTAGAAAGTAGAGATAGGTCTTACAACCTCTTGAGCTTTCTTTTCATAGTAGGAAAAAGGAGACCACTATTTTTATCTGGCTCCTCATTCCAGAGCGGTTTGTTGTCAGCTCTGGACTAAAGGAGGAAGAGTCAGCTACTTCTAGCACCTGTTACCTCTGTCAATGATCAGTTATTTACACACGCAAGCAGGTTCCAGTGAACTATGGCAATTTATTGCAGTGCATATCCTCACTTCCAAGACAGTCATTTGTTGTTTTTTCGTTCTTTTTGAAGATACATAGTGTCTCTTTTCAGATACATTAAAAACCCAACAGTAACAAATGCACTGTGGGCAATATTTACTTTTGTCTTCAGATAGATCTACAAAGGTCTAATCATAGGTTTTCTGAAAGTTGCAGGGAGTAGTAAGACAGAAGACGTGCAGCTTAATGATAAAATTTTAGGTAAAGTACAGGCCCAGGCAGATGGCTTCAATATTCACTATACTTAATGGGTGAAATTTTCAAGTGGTTCACTTGGAGTATGTGAAATAAGAATGGAAGAATTATTTTAGTAGAAGCTGAATTGGGCAGAAAGTCTGTACAGTATTTTTCTCCTTTCAGCAGGCAATAGCAGAAGTTTGAAAGAGTAGGCTTAGCAAAGTGTGGGATTAGTAAAAAAACCTCACCTTTTGCCAACTGACAGTATTTAAAATTTGGGTTAAGAGCTGAGGTGTCTGAATTTATACTCATCCTAAAACACTAGTTTAATTTTTTGCATAAATTCTTTTGTTTTATGATTCTTCCATTAACACTTTTTGTCTTGAACTCTTGACTTAATTGTATTTGAAAGTCAAGTACAAATTTCTTGGAGCTCTCCCTTCTCGTAGAAGTATCTTTGACATCCTTCAGCATCGAACTGACTTAAAATATGTTTTGCACATGTGAAATATCAATGTTTTCTCTCTTTCTATAGTAACCCTCATTTTTTCTGTCCAGTTTAAGTTTCTTTTTTTTCTGTTATATGTTGTTTATACAATGAGCAACTCAGTGTTCTCATTCTGTGTGCTGGAGCTGTGCCATATCATCTGGCTGTTCTGCCCCGTCCTTTAGGAAAAGTGGTGAACAGTAATAGGTGTTAGAGTGGCACGTCATAATGTTGGGACAGAATGACACCCTAAAAGCACAGTCCAGAGAGCTCATCACTGACTTCACTCATCTATGGTGCTTTGGGGAAAACCTTGTGTTCTCCCTTGTGTAGTTTTCCTACTTGGTTTTCTTAAGTCCATGGGTTTGAAGGATGTTTGATTGTTTTCTTTCCAAGGTACTGCCAATATCAGCAAAAGCTCATAGGGAAGAGGCCTCACACATTGTTTGTGGATAGATGAGAATATCATTTGTCTTGGCACTACCTTGCATGTGTTCTACGTCAAGTCATTGATCCCTTTTGGGGGGTTATCTCTTTCCTCTCTGTATGACTGTGTACTGTGGTCAGCTTTTCCCAAAGGATCACAAATGTCTGGGTAAGGCATGAGATTTTAATCTTGGCACAAGAATGTATTGCCTGCTGAGCTGCCTTTGCCTTTAAGCAGTTGCAGTCTACAGCAGTGCACCTCAAAGGCAGCCTTCTGGGGTCAGGTGCCTTTCCTCATTTAGCTGGACACTCATGGGCATGTATATGCTTGTGACAGCAGAAGTTTGGAGACTAATTATCTGATGAGGACCTTAAGGACACATCTGCTTCACTTGCTGTCGTCTTCGCTTCCAGGTTCCACATCTGCAAACCATTTTTCTAGTCAGTTTGATTCTGAAAAGAACCAGGTTTTTTTAAATACTTTGAATCCTGGAAGCCTCCTGGTTGGTGATCTCTCATTACTGATGCACAGGACAATAGTATTTTAATTTGGAAAAGGCGGTAATGTCAAGTGCATTGCGAGACTTTTCATTTCTCAGTATCAGGAAAAGACATTTTCTTGTCTTAGTTAGTGGATTACACCAGTATATAATGTTGTGGTTGGGTGTCTTTTTAAGTCAGCTTGCTGAAAAGCTCTAGCAGTTTTCAAAGTCTTGAACATGACCTAGGAGCATTCATCTCCTTCTTCCAGATCAAGTAACTGATTCCACAAGATTTTGTAATCAGTCTGGGATGAGGTACTACAGGACTTTTAAAAAGGTACAAACATATAAAATACAAATACCTTTCCATATGTTTTAAGCCCTCTGTTTACAGTTGTGTAGGTCTAGCTGTGGTCCAGAGCGTTTTTCCTGACACAAGCTATTTAGTCACATGTTAGTTGGATTTTTCTTTATCCAAAAGGTAAACTTCATTAAAAGAAATTTAAACTATATTATTTTTATATCACTTTTCCCCATGTATTTTAATTTTTGTAGTTTTCACAGGAATGTTACATGATTGAGGAAAGTATGAAGCCCAAGAGGAAGATCTAAGAATGAACACTGTCCTACCCTATTGGAAAAGGCTGGAGAGCCCTAGAATTAAAGTGTTTGCTGTTACAGCTTGATTATACCAAATTGCCACGCTTCTGGGAGAGGTCGGATGGGAGTACATTATTTAAACAGCTTCTGTCTCAGCTTGTTGGTAAAGAGAAAAAGCAATAAAAGTTCTTTTCCCCTTGCAGTCACTTGGGCTTTCAATCACAGATGAGCAGATACGGGAGATGGAAGCAAATCTGGACAACATTGACTTCAAGATGGCAGCAGAGGAGGAGAAGAAGCTGCGTCATGATGTGATGGCCCACGTGCACACCTTTGCCTACTGCTGTCCGAAAGCTGCAGCCATCATTCACCTTGGAGCAACTTCCTGCTACGTAGGGGATAACACGGTAATATAGTATTTCCAGTTCCCTGCCTGCAGAGCTGGGAAGAATAAGGCTACAGTTGTTTAATTTATAGCTCTTTATTAACTTTTCTTTATAAAATATTAAGTGGATTTTTCCAACATTCATGTTAATTTTACTGTTGAAGTTAATACAGTTCTTTAATCTGGCTACCCTAGGAAGGCAAGCTCCACTTGCCTTCTTTCTTCTGATGTGAAGCAAGATCTATCTGAAAACTAGTCTGTAGCTTCTGTTTCCATGTTAAATATTCAAGGAGATAAGAGGGGAGTTGCAAACACATGAAGAAACATGTGAACTGTGTGATTTATCAGTTACACCCCTGTGACAAGAGTTCACTGACTTACAAAACAAGGTCCATGAGCTTTGAATTGCTACTTGGAACTCCTGTATAATTCAGGGGGAAACAAGCTTTTCAGCAGCAAAAAAAATGGATCAGTGTATTAAATGAAAAAGGAAGTACTACCATTCTACAGAACTGTAAAATAGTTGTAAAAAACTTCATCTAAAACAGACTGCAAACCTGAAGCCTTATTTCTCAGCATATGTTGCTGTTCCACTGATCAAGCCATTGCAACTTCACAGCTGCTTTTGTCACATGAGAAGCTGCTGCATGGTTATTTTTTCCCTACTCCTTTGCAAACCTGGTTAACTTTTGGGTGATATCACCTTTCTTGTGACACTTGCACCCATCTGCACCTCAGTCTCATAAGAAGGGGTAAATACAACTGGTGCCTCATTAACCCACATATTTTCCTGCTGTCTTTAGCCTACAGTGCTTGTATTTTCCACTTGGGACAGTATGATTTAGTCTGTCATTCCATGGGCAGCCCCAAGAACATCAAAATAATCATTCATAGGCACTTGGTGGAAATAGGTCTTCCACCATTTATGACTTTCCATATGGACAATATAAAAGGAACAGTGGTGGATCCAGCGTTTTTGTCATAAGCAAGTTTAGTGCAAGTTCTGTTACAAGAAGGAAAGCAAATAATTTTGTTTTAAGAGGAGAGTTTTGAGTCAACGAAGCATAATCTGTGTCCTCTCTGAGCAAAACTATTATGTCTGGTCCTTTAGACATGGCCCAAAGTTCATTTCTTTGTTCTTTCAGGATTTGATTGTCCTCCGTGATGGGTTTAATCTCCTGCTACCCAAGGTGAGAAGGTGGTTCTGCAGTGTCTCAGAACTGGGGGAGCACTTGTGTCTTGTGCATAGCCTGTGTTTAACTTGGATTTTCCTAAACCATTGTGGGAAGCTAGGAGGAGTCTGTCTCAAAAAAGTGAACATTTCCATTGCTTTCCTTTCTCAAGTCTTTTCTCAGAGCTTTTTTGCTCACAGTGGGAATTATAAGCAGTTCCGTGTTTATCTGTGCCACAGGTACTAGGTAGCAATATAAGTGTCTTGCTTTCAGGATTATCTTACTCTTATCCTTAGCTATGTTCTTAGGAGTGTGTCCACATTCAAGAAACTATACAACTTTCTCAGGTCAAATATAGCAGGAGTGTAGTGCAGTGGCATCTATCTGATCTGAATGAATTAGCATCCAGTTTGCCCTGGACTGTACATGTATCAATTATACCCCGAGCAGCTTTATTTCTGACCAATTCCAGAAATAAAGAAAATACCCAAGGTTGAAGCAACTGCAGGATTGGGTTGGGTAGGGCATGAAGATTAGACTGGCTTGAGCTCAAGTCCTGTGAGTTGTGTTAGCTCTTGCTTGAGTTTTGTAGCAAGCAGAAATTGCATACATGTCCTGAAAAACTGAAACACACCATATTCTACAGTTAGAGGGGGCTGCACAGTTGCCCCTCAAGGTCCCTCCCTGAACAACTGTCCCTTCCGGCACAGTGGTTTCCCTCCCCTTTTTCTCAGAATGTTGTGCTTAAACATGCAAACTTCTGCTGTGTTGATTGGAGGTTTTTTCCTCTCTCATTCCGCCTCTTCTTTATCCTTGCTTCCACCAGCTCGCAAGGGTGATCAGCCGGCTGGCCGACTTTGCTGAGAAGTATGCTGACATGCCTGCTTTGGGCTTCACTCACTACCAGTAAGTAGCCATCAGCCTTTGCTTTCTCTTTGTAGTCTGTGCTTTGATTAAATTGACCTGTGTGGTGGTTTGGCCAGGAAATGATTTTTCAGGAAGTTCTAACTTGACAGACCAATTAAAAAGGGATACGTCTCTGTGAGCCTACGGGGTTAAATATTGGAAGATGCAGGGAAACAGTCCTTTCCCTTCCAGGCCAATGGACAATCAAGTAACAACCGGTCCCTGCAGCCTGTGGAGCTGCTCAGGCCGGCCAGGCCCCATCCCCTCTCTGGAAACTGGCCGGCCTGGCCGTGCCCCTGGGCCCCATTGGCTCCCAGAGGGGGAGGTTGCAGCTTAACATCAGCTAATTTTAAAGCCTATCCCAATTAGGTTGGGGCCCACCCCAATAGTCACTGGGTTGGGGGGGGGGGGNGGAGTTGGTTGGTGCAGGAGGCATCCACTAGCCAGGTTGGGCTACCCCAGATGAGACCGAGGGGTAGAGGGAGAGGCATCCATCAGCCTACTAACTCCTAGCCTCCTCCATAGGCATGGCTTTGAAATCCTAGCAACTGCTGCCTGCAGAGATCACATAACCACCGCAAGCCTAGGCAAAAGAAAATTAACTCTTTCTTAGCACAAAATGAAACTTCCAGAGCTCTAACCCTTCACTGAAAGAGAAGAAAAGGACAAAGTAATTGAATAAAAGGAGAGACAGCATAGACAGTGAAGAGAGACTAAAAAGGCTATTAAGAGAAGGAGTGAAGAGTAGCCTCATTTGGCTAAACTTCGTTTTTGAAAGTACAGAGAATAGACTATTTCCTGTAACATATGAATGCTGTTTTGGAAAGGTGCATGGCTCTAGTTAACAGTTGTAGACTGATATAATTAAGATATAATGAAAAATTTTGAACAAAAGAAAGAAAAGTGATTGAAGCCCTTTGCTCCTAAAGAAAAAGATGATCTCTAGTTTTTAAGGTGAAGATGAGATTGGAGATGGAAAAAGAGAATCTTTGATTTATACTAAAAGAAGCATCCTTAAACAGTATCCAAAATAAACAAACATGAGCTATATGCAGTGTTGAGAAAGCTGCTAATAAAAAAGACTTCACAAAGGCAAGTTCCTGAGCAGCTGTCTTTGTAAAAGTTAAGATCCACAAGAGAATTGTTCTATGTTGTCAGTAAAAAAATATCCATAGAAGTTCTAAAAGAGACCCCTCTCCTAAAGAACTAATAAAAGACTATTTCCAAATAGTGAAACTGACTAAAAATTACAAGTTTTTTCTCTTTAGGTTGTTTGTAAGAAAGTAAACAGTTTGTAGAAGAAGAGTGTTTTGAAAGTTTCGTTTTGATTTTCATTTTCTTCTTTTATTGTGTGTTAATAAATCTGTCTTTGTACCTTTGAAGTAGGCTTGCTTGCTTTCCTCCTAATCCTATCTCAGAGCAAAAAAGATGTTCAAACTAATACACTAAATTTAACAAACAGAAATAGGCAAACGTGGAACCACTACATAATTAGTGTTTCTGCCCAAGACAAACCAAACCATTACAACCTGTTACTGCTCTTTTGCCATCTTTTTTCCCATCTCTGGCCAGTTGGTTGTTCAGAAAAGGCGTATGTGCCTAACTTCAGGCTTGTCTCAGAAAATTGGACTGTTGCTTTGACTAGCTGTCAACAGTTGCTTCAACACAGCTTCATAAAGGATGACTTCCAGGCAAACACAGATGTGCATATTCTCTGCTGTTTCAAAAAAGCGTGACTGAGAATTGCACTAAGCCTGTCTTCCAGTCAGATTTTCTTTGTTTTTCTTTAAGTTATTTTCTGCTGCAGCCTAGAAAGTTTTGTTAATGGCTACTTGTTACTGCAGATGTTGAGTCAAAGGGCAGTGAGATTTGGGTAGTTCTGTTCTTGGGGTAGTTTAATCTCCTGCCAATGGGTCATGTCAGACGTGGTGTCTGGCACTTTTACTGTTTCTCCCAAAGGAGAGTGAAAGTATCAGGTCAGGTCTCTGATTTATTGTCTTCTAACTGTATATGCAGTGTTGGTTCCATCAGCTCTAGTCCTACAGCCCTCTTCATCTACAGCTGTTTGGAGGAGTATCTGTATTAGTTTTATTTGGTTTTTTGGAAAGAGGGCTAGTGTTCAAGAAGTGTATACAAGGTGAAATCATAATTGATGTCTCAGCCTTTAATGTGTCAATTGTCAGCAGAGCCTTTGCTGCGTTTACAATCATGTCCATGTTTTCCTTAGTTTTCCCTTTTCCTGCTTATGCACTTGCCGAGGCCTGTCTTGTTGCCTTTCACATCCCACACTAAATTCATCCAGGTGGGTTAGTTTCTTTGTATTCCTCCTGGATCACCTGTCCCTGCTTCCAGATCTTACAAGCCTCCTTTTTATGTCTGAGCTTAATCAGGAGCACATTGCTCATGTATGTATGGTTTTTTGAGGTAGTATAGAGGTTTTCTTTGGCATTCATGTGGATAATTTGATATATTTCACTTTCTGGGTTCTGCATAACACCCCTGCTTTTGCCTCAAAGCATTTGTAGGGGGACTGAAGTGTAGCTGAAGCTTGCAGTTACTTATTCCAAGGTAGAGATCTTAGAAGAAGTGTTGGCTAACAGCCAACATTATTGAAGTGTGTTTGCCCAGAGGCTGAGGAACACATTTTTATAAACAAGAAGGAAAGGTTCCTGAGAGGAATCATTTAAAATCACATAGTGAATGCAGATGTTTCTGTGCTGAGAAGTTCTCACCAGTGCTGTAAGTCAGCCAGGGTGCCCCCTGTGCCCTGGGTGGGCAGAATTGGAGTGGGGGACAGATGCACCCCCAGTCTGCCACAGCCCCTACAGGCTGGCAGGGGGTGCACACCTGGCACATGGACACAGAATTGCTGTTTTCTGGTAATGTAATTCCATATAATTCCTGAAAGGAATTATTACATCCTCAGTACTGTTTGCTACTGACATTGGTACATCCTTCTGCCTAAGCCAAATCCTGTTAATTTCTGCTCAGATAGTCAAGAGAGATGAATCTGTAGGAAACTGTTAATAGCAGACTCAGCAGTGACGTGTGGTGCTTGTACAAATCCCCAATGAGTCATGTTGTGTTCTTGATTGTTTTCAGACCTGCCCAGCTCACCACTGTGGGGAAACGCTGCTGCTTGTGGATTCAAGACTTGTGCATGGACCTGCAGAACCTGGAGCGGGCTCGGGATGACCTGCGTTTCCGGGGTGTGAAAGGCACCACTGGCACTCAGGCCAGCTTCTTGCAGCTCTTTGAGGGAGACCACAGTAAAGTACGTTAGACAGCCCAGGGTGCAGATGTACATTCTTGGCAATTTCCCACTCTGGAATGATGTTTTCTTTCAGGGAACATTGAGATTCTGGCACTAAATTTATAAAGTCACCACGATCCCTCTGGGGCTCATTGACAAGGCTCTGTGTGAAAGTGAGCAGCATTTGGAAAGAGATGTTTCACAGAAAGTAGAAGCTTTTTCAACAGTAAACTGAAAAAAGCAAAGGACCATTTTTACTTCTGCTGACCCTGCTGACTTGTATCTGAACTCTGGTTGGTTTGTTTGTTTGTTTGTTTGTTTGTTTGTTTGTTTGTTTGTTTGTTTGCTTCATCCCAAGGTTGAAGAACTAGACAGATTAGTGACTGCAAAGGCAGGATTTAAGAGGTATGTAACATCCATTCTTAGCAGTGCGTGACTCCTGCTGGTAGTGTTGGCCCAGATTCCCCTCGTTGCCAAATCAGTATCTGTGCTGCTGTTCACTTATTCCCCCTTGCCATCTTCCATTCTCAGCTGCAGTTTCCTGCATGAAACTTCACCTCCTTAATAGGCCACTTCCGCTTGCACAGCTGTCCATTTTCCTCTGTTTACCTCTCCCATCTGCATGCTGCCCCAAGAAATTGACAGCCTGAATCCAAAGTTGTTTTCATCAAGGCAGAATGACAGCCCTCCACTTCAAGAGCCATGTCACTCCTTGCTCAAAGTTCTGCAGTACTGTTGTGTCTGGCTGGAACACTCAGCTTCTGTGCTTATTTCTAGGGCTTACACGATCACAGGGCAGACCTACAGTCGCAAGGTGGATATTGGAGTCCTGGCTGTGCTGGCCAGTCTGGGGGCTTCTGTACACAAGGTGAGCACCCAACTTGTATACATTGGGAAGAGGGAGAAGTGTTTCAGATCTTGAAGAAAAGGTGCTTGTAGTGCAGAATGCTCTGCTCAAGAAATACTAGTGTTCCTTGTTCAGCTGTCTTCTTTGTGATCTTCTAAATTCACCACTGGGTACATGCCTGTTACTCAAATCTCAAAGATCTTAAGACCAGTGAAAAATAAAGCAAGTTAACTGAGCAGATTCTAAGATGAGTTAACAACTCCCATGCCAGATATTAGTGGTGGATATTATTTATCTATGCTGAATTGATCCAATTGAAGTAAATGTCTTTCCTAGTGGTGTATGAGTTTTTAAATTGCACCATTTCCTCCTAGTTAATTGCCTTTCTGATAATGGCGTTTTTCTCTTGTGGATTCTTTTCTTTGATATATCTCTGTTACCTCTCTCTTCCTACTCTTGGGCTAAAGTGATCTGTGGTATTTTCTTGCATTTTGGTTTTTTCCCAGTTCAGTGAGCACACATCATCTGTGTTTGCAAATCACTGTGCAGTTTTGTTACGAATTTCTAGTTTTCTCTTCTGATCTGTCTTCCATTCCCTGCAAACATTTGCCCTTGTTGGAGTCCTATTCTCATCTTATCCAGTGGACATGCTGTTTTCTTTGTTTTCTTGGCAAACATTTTTAGGCCAGGAAGTATGATTGCAGTGTCAATTTTTTCTGTCAAATTTTTCACTGCCCCCAGTTTACATCTTGCACATAGATGCAAAGATTCTCCCAAGAGCACTAACAGTAATATACATTGGTGGGTGTCAGTTTGGTTCTGTTTTATTAATTTCTCATGCTTTCTTTCTAGATTTGCACTGACATCCGCCTTTTAGCCAACCTGAAGGAGATAGAGGAGCCTTTTGAGAAAGACCAGATTGGTAAGGGATGAGAGAGTTTTCCTGGGCTGGTGTATGTGTCTTTTCATTTATGTTGGTGTGGCCTTTTAAACAAACTTAGAAATATCACTGGCAGAATTTGCTTTAAATTAACTGGAGTTGACATTGTTAGTGTTTTCAATCCTTTTAAAAGAAAAAGAAAGGAGGGGAGGAGGGAAGAAAAAAAGAAAAAATGCCTTGCCTCAAGGTTTCTGGATATTAAGCAATTAAAATCAGATTTGTATTTGTGCACTTCCTGTGTTTCGGGGGAGAGCAGGAGTAGCCATGTATGATGTCCCATTGCCTAGAGAGGCAGACCTGGGTCTGAGGAGTGCTTAATGTTTTCAGTCCTCATGAACCTGACTGAAAAGTAGGTTTTCAGCTCAACTCAGCATTTTGATCTTTATAAACAGATATAAATTAGGAACAATGAAACTAAGGTGAACCCTTTCACCCTTGCCAGAAGAACATCAGTGGTGTGATTCTGACACTGTTGGAAAGGAAAAGGAAATGTAGTGTTTTGGCTCTTGGCTGAAAGAAAGTTCAGGTCCTTTAAATAGTTGTATACAATTGAATCAGTGAATTAAGCCTTAGTCCTGTCTGGTACCATTCTACATTCTGTGCATGATTTTAATACCCATTCACTAGAGCAACATGAGGCAGTATAAGCATCTGACTTTGAAGGACAGTGTTATTGAGTTGATGGAGGCTCAAACACTGCTAAGATTGCCATGGGTGGCCTAGAGAGATGGTGCTAAATACTACCTTAAAAAGTAAGACTATTTGTCCCTTTTATGTGGTAGTACTTCCATTTTGCAGAGTCGCAAAAATGACATCTCACTTTTTCTTTGCCCACATTCAGATGTTTCTGATCTGAAGGGGAAAATGCTGGTGTCATTTTTTGTTATTATATATTGCCTTTAGAAGTTGTATTTTGAGGCTTTAGTCAAAATGATTCCTGACACATTCTTCTTTCCTGGTGGAGGACCTTTGTCTCTTCTGCCCAAATGCAGTACTCCTTCTGTTGCCCTGTTTGCATTGCTTTTCCTCCTTTGACAGGTTCAAGTGCTATGCCTTACAAGAGGAATCCAATGCGATCAGAGCGCTGCTGCAGCCTTGCTCGGCACCTGATGACACTGGTGATGGATCCCCTCCAAACGGCCGCTGTGCAGTGGTTTGAGCGAACACTGGATGACAGTGCCAACAGGTCTGTTTAGATTGTGCACTGCAGCAACTGCAAATGGCCTTGTGCAGAAAGGTCCTCTGGTCTGTTTAGAAAATACTGCCTTTAAACTAAACCCACAAGATACCACCTTGACAAAAAGCAGTGTCAATAGAATCTAGAGATTACAAACTGGTTTCCTCTGTACCATCAGATAAAAACTGTTAGGGTTTTTTTTATGTCAAGATCTTCTGCAAGTAAACCCACAGTGAAAGGGAGGGATACAGAAGCCAGGGTAATAAATTGCTTTCATAATCTTCTTGTTTCAACAGCACAGTATTACAGTACTCACATTTCTCAAATTCTTGTTTTGGATGCAGTTTTTTGACCCTTTTTTTTTTTTCACTTTTTAGCGAATACTGCAATACTTTAACCATCCAAATAATCAAAAAAACATGTTTTAGTTTCAAAAAATATTCTTTTCAAGGAGTAGTCAGATCCTGGAGAGAGAGCACAATTGCTCTACTTTTCAAAATGTTTCATGAAAATCTGCAGGTCTTTAGGATATTGCTCAGCAAATTTTGCTTTGTTTTATGATTCTTTGTTACAACTATTTTAAGCTGAGCAAAATTTATCTACAATTATTATCTAGTAAATTACAGCAATTAAATTCAATGCTTCCATCTTTTATTAGTACTTAACCTACATAAAGCTCATACCTACCTTTGAAACATTTTAAAGTCACATTCTGTTACACAATTTGTTCTCTTAGAATCGTAGAAATCTCTGGACTTCTAAGGTATGGCCCCTGTGAGACAATGAACAACAGCAGTTTTGGTTTATTATGCTAGATTAGCATTAAGGTTGCTGATGACAATGTTATTTTTAAAATGTCTCCACAAATGTAATACCTACATAAAATTTCATGAAAAAATAGAACATTTTTCCCAGAGGGACCTTATTCCACAGTTCCTAGTCTCATTAAAGAAAGAGCTGCATAAACAGCAGAAAAAAATGTAAATTTAAGAAATTACATACTGGTTGATAGGGTGTGTTTATTTCCCAATAGCTACCAAGTGTTGAGAGATGTACTGGAATGTTTAAAATTTTATTTTCATCTCATCTAATAGAAAAACTCGTTTGTCCATTTAATTAACCAATTAATAAAAATCTGTGCCTTGGATATTTCTTGTTAAAGCTGTAGTGTTGTGGAAGGAGAACAAGCCAGAGAAAATTCAATCAATCTACAATCCAGGAAAGTTGGTTTAAGGCATTGTGATAGAATTGGAGGGCTTAGATGTATCACAAGGTTCAAGAACTAGGATATTTTAGAAGATCACAGTTTAGAATGGGCCAGGCCCTGCTGTCACGGATGATGCTGTGTTTGCTGCCTTGTGATGCAGAGCATTTTGCCTGATACCACTCAGTCCCCACTACTCCTCTTGTTTCCTTCCTCTGCTTTTTGTCAGGACCCTCCTTCATGACCAGGAGCTGGTTTCTTGGAGGAAGCCCTTGCCAAATGCACAGATCCCCTTGGAAATTCCCCACTGAGCGCAGCCAGGCACAGCATGAGCATGCAGCATGTCTTACTGCTGGAGGGTAGGATCAGCAGTAGACAGTTCAACATAGAACACATAGGGGGGAAGATCATGTAGATTGCTGACCTGTTTCCTAGCTGTGTAATCACTGAATTGTCTTGGAGCTTTCTATGTGTGCCTTCACCCTTTTCCCTCTCCCTCTCTACTGACCAAAAAGAAAGAAAAAAAAGAGAACAGCTCCAGTGTTAGGCCACAGTAATGCTATTTAGAGCATTATTTACAGAAGCTGAAGGATCTGAGGTGGACTGGAACATGGCTTTGTTGCTGACCAGGGTTCTGGATATGTGTGTTTTGTAGGCGCGTGTGTCTGGCTGAGGCTTTCCTCACAGCTGACATCATTCTGAGTACACTGCAGAATGTCTCTGAGGGACTCGTGGTGTATCCAAAGGTAAAGCAGGAGATAATGGACTTCCTTGGTAATGCTAAAACTATGCAAAAGTGTACAAAAATGGCCCTACTCCAAGAAGCACATTTTTATCTGGTAGTTCAAATGGTTTCTGAGTTTTGCTCTATTCTTGGCGTAGTCTTGCTGTTGTAGGATTTAGATGAAAGGCCTCTTGTGAGGTCAATAAGAGAGTAAATACAAAACTTGTCACAAAGGATATTTTTTCCCTGAATTACAGAATGGATCTGTAAAACTTAGCAGTGAAAGATACTGCCTAGACAGATCTCATCCAGTCCTGTAACTTACTACAGGTTAAAAAAAAAAATACTGGACATCTTTTCCAAACTAATGTCTCTTACAAGATCTGGCTTCTAAGTATTATCAACTTCAATATCTGGATTTCCAGAGCTAAGTTCAAAATGACAATTTGTCTTTGTATCATGGGGACAAACGTTTTATTGGGGCCTCTTATAATAAGACAAGGGGTAACAATTTTAAATTGACAGAGGGACAATTTAGATAATATAGGAAAGAAGTTTTATTACAAAGAGAGTGGTGAAACACTACAATAGGTTGCTCAGAGAGGTGGTGGATGCCCCATCCTTGAAAACATTCAGCGTAAGGTTGGACAGGGCTCTGAGCAACCTGATCTAATTGAAGATGTTGCCACTCACTGCAGTTGGTTGAACTAGATGGCCTTTAAAAGTTCCTTCCAACCCAAACTTTTCTGTGATTCTGTGACCATTGTCCCGTCCTAGAGATTCAAGGAGAGAGGAAAAAAATTCACTGCAAAGTTTTCAGTTGTCTATAGACTTTCTATAATCCCGTTTCTTTTTTTCTGGTTGTTTTTTGGTTGTGGCTTTGGTTTTTTTTTTTTTGTGTGTGTGTTTAAGGTGATTGAGAGAAGGATCCGGCAGGAGCTGCCATTCATGGCCACAGAGAATATAATCATGGCAATGGTGAAGGCTGGGGGCAATCGTCAGGTACAAATGAAGTGTCCACAATACCTTTGTTTATCGTCTGGTGTTTGTCTTCTGAGAACCAAATGTATCTGGGCTCTTGTCCTATCTCACCTTTCTCTACTCCACCTGCTCCCACAGAGTTATTAATATTCCACTGGTGCTGCAAAGTCAGGGTTTTCTCTCTGAGGAGAGAGCACTTGTGGAGATCCCTATTTTCTGTTACGAACACTGTGTGTTTGGGCTAATCTCGCTGGCTGTGCTGGAGAAGAGGGAGACCTATTTTTGTTTGATACTAGTAGGTGTTTTCAGTTTTTTAAGTTTGAAGGAACTTGGAACACAGGCCAGGCTTCTTTTAATGGAACATGTTGGCTACCTTATCAATTAAAAGAGGATGAATCAGTACTGTTAACTAAAAAGCAAGTAAGACCATTCTGAACCACTCATTCATGTATCGTTCTTCCCTAACAGTATATTATCCAGTTTGTTTATAGTCCTTCATTCAACTTCCTTGTGTTCAAGCAAACTGTAATGAAATATGTTCCTTAGTAAATAAACCCAGACACAATTAAATTATATTTCCTTATCATTTAATTTCACAATTCAGGTCAAAATTGATAATCAAATTTCCATCTTAATAAAACACCTTATGTTCACTTACCTTTTAGATAATAATTCTTCCTTCTATGATTATTTCCACATCAAGGACAGAAGTGAAACTTGCAAGAATAATGAAAGGGTTTGATAGAAGCTTTGAGCAGAATATATGTAGTTTCAGTTTTCTGAAGCAGTTGTGGCAAATCACTCATTATATTAGTCAGGAAACATCCTTTTTTCCCCTGTCTCTCTGATGTCAGTGGGTCAGTGAGTAAGCTTCCTGACTAAAATGCATTAAGGGTCACATCATGTGAGTCACATTCTGTTACTCATTTGTCTTGTTGACCTGCCTTCTTTCTGGTGCTGTTAATTATGTACCCATAGGGCTTAGTATGTTTTTAGAAGGTGTTCATATTCACATTCGTATGTTCTGTTTTCCTGTGCTGGGAACTTTGGAACAGCATATTTTCTAGGCTTTTCAACCTCATAGTACTGAAACTCACTTCCTTTCCCCACTGTTAAACAGCTCCCTCCCCTAAATATCCAGAAGATAGATCTGTTCAACTGAGGCAGGTCAGTGCTGAAGCAAAATGACATTTGGATAGAGGAAGCAGGATTTTTTTTGTCCTAATTGTAGATCAAGAATAATACATTTAGGGAGAAGATTCCTGCATAGATGTAAATGCAGCCACATGGCTGTATTTTAGGACCAGCATGGCAATATCTGATTTTGCAGATGGTACCTGACTACAGTTGGGTTCCCTTGTTCCTACCCTTGTTCCTTGATTCTAAAGGAATGTAGCCCTCAGTCTATCCTTATGTAAGCCATGGCAAAGCCTCACTGCTTGTTAAATTGGACAGATTGTTTTCTTTTCCCTTTTCAGAATCTATAGAGGTTTTGCATTCTTTACAATTGAAAAAAAAAAACAAACCCTAGAATGACTCCTAAGAATATTTGGGAAATTTGAAGAAGTATAAATTATTCCAGTGTTGTTAGTTTATCTTACAGTTCAACAGGGAATGTATGTGACATTTGGACTGTTTTAGCTTCAAAGGGCAGATGTGAAAGGCTGAAAAAAATCTTGTTTTAATGTAGTGACACGTGAGCCACTGCAGTCCAAACTGTGTCTTCTTTTTGCACTGTCCAGGGCAATACAACTCGATATTTTTTCCTCCCAAACAAGTTGGTGATATGAACATGTGCTGTCAGTAGCAATGGAATGACTTTTTCCTTTTTCCATCATCTTCTCCCTGTACCTGCAGGATTGCCACGAGAAAATTCGTGTTCTCTCTCAACAAGCAGCAGCTGTTGTGAAACAGGAAGGGGGTGATAATGACTTCATTGCCCGTGTCCGTGCTGATCCTTACTTCAGCCCTATCCATAAACAACTTGAAAGCCTGTTGGATCCCTCCTCCTTCACTGGACGTGCTCCTCAACAGGTAAAGTAGTGAAAAGAGGCTGTGGGTTGTAAAGCAATGTGTAGTTTAATCCTGCATCCTTTTGTATATAACATGTACACTCTATTTCCTATAGTGTGTACCTATTTTATAACTCCAGTCATATGTGGTGGTTTAGCCAGGAAGTGATTTTTCAGAAAGTTATAGCTTGACAGACCAATTAGAAAGAGATATGTCTGTGTGAACATCCAGGAGTTAAATATAAGAGGCTCCCAGAGAACTGCCCTTTTTCTTCTGGTCAGAGGAACAGGTAACATAGCTCTGTAAAGTAACCCAGGCCTGCCAAACCCCAATGCTCCCCCTGTAGTGGGTGGAGCTGGCCCTAATCTAGCTGTGCTTCCAAGCCCCCATCAGCTGCCAGCAGGAGAGAGGGAGGTTGCAGCTTAACATCAGCTAATTTTAAAGCCTACCCCTAAACTATCTGAGCTGGGAAAAACGTCCACCGAGCCCCCTGATAACAACTATAGGCCCGGTTAGGCCGAACCCACCCCAATTGTCACCAAGGGGTAAGCAAAGAAGCATTTTATAGCATTTATGATCCCTGACTGCCCAGCTGCTCCCCCACATCGTCACAGCCTTGAAATCTAACACCTGTAAGCCAGCAGCTCAAAAGAGAAAAGACCTGAGCCAGATTTAACTCTTTCCTGGCACAAAATAAAGCTTCAAAAGCCTAACCCTTCCCTGAGACCAAAAAGAAAAAAGAACAGAGTGAACATAAAGAAGACACAGCATGAAGTCAGTGAAGGAAAAGACTTTGTAGGAGGAAGGATTGAGGAGTTTACCATTTTAAGCTAAATTTCTCTTATCAAGCCATAATAATAAACTCAATATATAAATTATCCCTTTAAATCATAAGAAAAATATACGTTTAAGAAAATGATTGCTTAGATTCATGGACTTTAACAAAGGTATCTGTAATAAACTGAGTAATACTGAATTAAAATATGTGATTCTTGTGATCCCATGAGATGCTTAAACAAAGAGAGATGAAAAACGCTCTATGCCAGTAAAAAAGTAAGAAAACATCTCTGTTCCCTAAAATAAAAAAATCCTTTGCCTTTAAAGTTTGTCATCTTCATAAAAATAACACCCCAGTATGCAGTATACTTAGCCAAGTACATATACAAGACTTATACAAGTTCATAGCCCATAAACAACTTAAGAAACTGCTAATAAGAAAAAAAAATTTCACGGAAACAAGCTTTTTCCCCAGGCAACTGTTTTTGTGACGATTAAAACCCACGAGAAAACTGTTCTAAGTTGTCAGTAAGAAAACATTCCACAGTAAACCAAAAAAAACTCCTCTCCCTAAAAAACTAATAAAAAATCCTTTTTAAAATAATAAAACTAACTGAAAATTACACGTTTTGCCTCTTCATGCTGTTTGTAAGAAAATGAACACTAGCAAAGAAGAAAAGTGTTTTAAAAGTTTCATTTTAATTTTTTTATTTTCCTCTTTTTAATGTGTGTTAATAAAACTATCTGTTTACCTTTAAGTTGAGCCTTTTTTGCCTTTTTTCTCCTAATCCTATCTCACAGCAAAAAAAACCCACTTTAAACCACTACACTAAATTTAGCAAACAGAAACAACTAAATGTAAAACCACTACACCATACTACTAAGAAAGACACATTTTTCTCTTTTGATTTCCTTGGCTTTTCTTGTCTTTCTTCCTTGTGGCTTCACATTTTTGACCCTGGACATACCAGACCATTGGGTGTCTTTGTGAAAGAGAGACCCTAGTGAGAGAAGCGGGTCCAAATGGGGAGGAGGAGGAGGCAAGTCCTTTTCCTAATTTTATTTTTCTCATCTTGAACAGGTGGCAAAGTTCCTGAAGGAGGAGGTTCAACTTATGCTGATTCCGTATGAAAGCGAGATGGGTGGGAAAATTGAATTGGCACTTTAGGTATAGTCTGCAAATGTGTGTGGGTACAAGAAGATAATAAAAGTCTTATTGACCCAGGTGTGTTTACTGTGTCATGTTACTTTGGTTCTCTACAGTACATTTAATCCCCAGATCTTTACACCCACCTTGATTCCAGATGGGGTTTTCATTCTTTGTCTGCTGTTTGGCCAAGCCTCCATCTATAGTGTGCTGAGTTACTGAGAAATCCTCAATTGTGACAAGGTAACTTTATCACAGCACCTTCATTGGCCCCTTGCAGAGCACTGCCCGCTGTTAAAGAGCAATGCCTGGTGCTGCCTGACATTCATGTAGGACTAACTTGTTGAAGAGCAGAGGTAAGAGGAACTGAGCCCACTCCCATTTCCATCTTTCTTTCCATGCCCTGAAACTTTCCTCACAGGTGTCTCAAAAGTTGATAAAAGGTTGTCCTGGCTTTCAGAGTACTGTGACTTGGAGACCAAACAGGCCAAAATATTAGAAATAATGAAAGAAAGGCCATGGAATTTCATGGCTCATCAAACTGGTGCTCCTTCAGTGCTCCTTTCCTAGTTTACTACTGTAGCTGTGGCTCTGTAGCTTCTGAAAATCCTATTTACAAGTGTGGATAAGCAACCAGTCGTGTTTTGGCTGTGATTGTGATCCTTGGCTGTAGGTGCTTGATAAGGAGTGGCAGGTGGACTCTGGCGTGTAAAAGTTATTCTCTACTACAAGTTTTGTCTGATAAGGAAAGAAAAAAGATACTGGAATTTATTGAATGCCGGAGAAATTGAAGAGCTTCGGTTTTATTTCTGGCATGAATGATCTGTTCTGTAATGTCTGTGCTTTACTGGACATTTAGTACCAGATCAAACTCTTCTCCCGTTGACTTAAACTGGAATAATCCCTTACCTCTTCTTCCAGTGTTATTACATCACAGAGCATTTCTTCTGCCTCAGTGAAATAAAAAAGCTCGCTCTGGCCTCTTATTTATTCAGATCCTCAGAGGTGACATGATAAGGATTGCTTGAAGATTTTTGAAGTGTGGTTGCTGAAGAGAATTAAGTAGAACTAACTGACAAAGACTACCTGCTGTCCTTCAGGTCATCATTGTTGAAAGAGGATTTTAAAATACTATATATTTTAATAAGGCTTGTCTTTATTAAGTAGTTAAGAGCAGTAGGAAGCTCAGGCTGTGAACTCCTTCCATTGAGATTGCTCTGGCTTTACCTTAGCTCTAGAACGTGGCATTCAAAATGTCTCAAACATTTAAAACATTTTGTTTGCTTGTGCTATTAACATTTAATTAGCCATCTGTTTAAAAAGGACAGCTTTAATTGAACTCTTGTAATTTTCAGGCTATTACATAAACCTATAGCCAAGAAAGAAAACAGACAGATGCCTAAGTCCTCCTTTTTGGTCCTCCTTCCTCCTTAAAAAAACCCAACCAACCCTGTGTGGAGAGAAGGAACGGTATCTTTTCTCATAATTGGAAATAAATCTTCGTCAGGTAGAGGCTGCCAGCTGTGAGCTGTTGGACTTCTTTTCCTGGAAATTTTAAACCGAGTAACAGTGGTGCAAAGGAAAAGTTATCCTCCTAGAAAAACTGGCATGATACACAAATCCTTTAGGAGACTTCCACTCCTTGTTTTGACTTTCTACTTTCCTGCAGAGTTGGCAGTGGCAACAGCCAGAGATTAATTCTCCTCTCTGCTTGGTTGTTGAGAGTAGGTAACCAATCAGTGCTTCAGGAGCACCTCTCAACTGTTCAGCTCTTGATTCTTCCCCAGTACTTTTCAGCAGTGGTGAGGCCACAGCTTGAGTCCTGTGTCCAATTCTGGGCCTCTCAGAAAGGACGTTGAGGTGCTGGAGCAAGTCCAGAGAGGGGCAGCAAAGCTGGTGAAGAGTCTGGTGCACAAGTCTGATGAGTAGCAGCTGAGGTAGCTGGTGGTGTCTAGTCTGGAGAGAAGGATGTTTAGCGGCGTTGCCACTCTCTACAACTACCTGGAAGTAGGGTGTAGCCAGGTGAAGGTCAGCCTCTTCTCCCAGGCAACCAGCAACAGGATAAGAGGCATAGCCTTAAAGCTGCAGCAGGGGAAGATTCAGGTTGGACATTAAGAGGAATTTCACAAAAAGGGTGATTAGATAGGGTGGTGGAGTCACTGTCCCTGGAGGTGTTTAAGGCAAGACTGGATGTGGCACTCAGTGCCATGATCTGGTTGACATCGTGGTGTTCGGTCAGACTCCCAACATGATCTCAGAAGGCTTTTCTAATCTAATTGATTCTGTGATTCCGTGACAGCTTCTTGAGGCCACATCAGCCTTTGGGCCATTCGTTGCATATCCCTGCAGCCCGTGCCTGTGTTGAGCAAGGCCATCCCTTCTCCCCGCCTGCTGGGCCGCGCTTCCCGGCCTACAGCCGTCGCCGCCCGCATCCGGCGCATGCGCCCCCGCAGCGGAGTGTGGAGCCGCCGGGTCGGGGCTGGGCGCCCGCCCTGAGGGGACAGCGGTGGCGACAGCAGATAGGTGCCGGGACAGGTGCGTGCCGGGGCGGGCGGGGAGCGGCCTTCGCCCTCTGGGGCTCTCAGCCCTGCACCTCCCCCCGTGCCGGGGGCGCTCCTCAGAAGCGGTTGCGCCACCTGTGCGGCGCCCTGTTACCCTGCTGCCCCCTGGGGCGGAGCAGGGGCCGAGGCCGCCGGTGCTGAGGCTGTATGTGGGGCGGAGAGGCGCTGCCATGGCTCTGTTGGCCGGACTGGGGCGGGGGGGTAGGGAGGGACCCCGGCCCGAGGAGGGCTCTGCGCACCGGCCGCGCTGACGCAGGGCCTGGCTCCGGGGAGTGACTCACGCTGTGCCTCTCCGTCAGGGCTGCCCGGGGCTCCTTCCTGCGCCCCGCTTCCCTCCCCGTGCTCCCTGGGACGTGCATGTCCCTCTAACCTGTCTCTTCTGCCCGTGGCTGTGACTCCCGAGGATCATGCTCTGCCATACTCATCTGCTCTCCACGCCTGCGCCTTTTCGGAGGTGTCCTGGAGGAGACAGTCTGTCTCCTGTCTGGTTGGGGGGAAGGAACAGTCACGAAACATAAATGGAAATATGGCAGTATCCTCTAGGCAATGGGCGCAAATAGACGTGCCGCAGGGCTTGTGATTGTCAGCTATAATAAATGTTAGAAGGAGAGCAGGAGACATGTAATTCTTCATACCTGGTGATGTAAATCCAAGGAAGCAAAGAGTCACTCGAATTTAAATCTTGTTGCAGGCATTGGCTGTGGGCTCCGGGACAGCTCTAGATATCTCTTCACAGAACTGGTAAGGGCAGGACAAAAAAATTCCTGTGTGGCTTTGCTTCCTTCCTAATTTTTTGAGAGATGCCTGAATTTAAGATTTTCCTTCTAAACAAATCAGTTCCAGTCTTGATGTGCGGGGATGTTGTGTGATGTCATAGCTTCCTACTTCGTGATGTCTCAGCTCTACTCTGCATGGCTTGCTGTGATTTTTTTTTTTTTCAGGGGGGAAATGGAAATAAAGGAAGAAGGGTGCCTTGAGGAAATGGAGGATCCTTTAGTGCAAATAGATGGGAGAGCGAAGCAGTCTTACTGGAATTAAGATCAGTGGGTATTTAGTAGTGCAAGGCTGGATCTTAAAATCAATGAAGAAGGAACTGTCAGCCTAGTAGGGTTGGGGCACTGCTATGCTTCTGATGAACTGTTGATCAGGATACAGTTACTTGCTGGATAATCTGAATTCTAGAATAGCTTTTCAGCCGCTATGGAGTCTGGAGTGGTGGCCTGGAAAGAAACAGCCACAGGAGCAAAATTAAATTTCATTATTTATTTTTGGATCCATACAATGTGTGTGTGTGTCTGTCCCTGTGCAGGAACAAAGGCTGAATTCCTACTCTGGAGAATTCACAAAGTAAAAGGGAAGGAAGAGGGTTAGAGGAGGCATGACATGCAATTAAAGAGGTCAGGGTGGGGACTAGTTGTGTCATGTTAATACAATGTTTAACAGATGTTAATTGTTAATACAATGTATTTAACAGATTAAAATGATAAATGCTGCCTATCTTAATTCCTGTTTATGATAATATTTTGATAATGGGGTTTGATATTCTTAGAGAGATGTCAATCATGGTGACTCTCCTGAAGAAGAATGAAGGGAATTCCTAAGGGGCAGCAGAGAGGAAGAGCGTATTTCTGTAGGAATTGCACTGGTCAGGGAATGATAGAATTGAAGTGAGGAAAATACTACATGCTTGCTCAGGACTGAAATAATTCTCTAATTTTAGCCGTTTCTGCTAATGTTGTTTAGGTTTCTCTTACTTGCTGTGCTTTTAAGCTGCCACTTTCCCACAAGGTGGGATCTTTTGCCAATCTCAGTGTTCTAAAGAACCTTGACAATCTTAAAAGATAGGCAATAATCAAAATATTTGGCTTTTAAAAATTAATGTGTCTTAACTAAGGTGAAATGGTAACAGTAGTGATTATTGGTTAAGAGATCTGTGTGAGAGCTGCCAGTCTTAGTCCCATTCTTGGTGAATTTGTGTGTTGCGGAATTGTTTCCCATGTTTGGTATTTGGGATGCTTTGACAAAGAAATTGGTGATACCATGTTTGAGGAAATAACTGTTTTGGAAATGGTTGGAATGATGTGTCTTTGTGGCTGTTAATTGCAAACTTCTAACCAACACATCAGAAGTAACAAAAAGCTTTTAAAAAAATTAATCATAAGGAGTGTTGCAACTTTATCTGCAGTGGTAAAGTTAAGGTGCTTTCTATTTTGGTGTATATGGTCCTAGAGCTCTTCTGGCCAAATCAGCAATGACCCTTGCTGGTGATCTGTATCACACTGGTTATTCTAGATCCTACCCTAATTCAAATGGCTAAGATACAGAGAATTTGGAACTGTCTAGTAGGAGGACGTAAACAAACAACTTCATTCTGTGTTGTGAGTGTGGTTTCCTATGTGTCCCTTAAGAGATGGAGAGGTTTTGGTATTTCAGGTTTGTGTCCTCAGCCACACAAAGACTTGCCTAAACTTCTTTCTCTGCCACTTTTTGTCCCAGCGTCAAGGGTTTTTGTACATAAAGCTTACACAGGCTCAGTATCTGGAAATGCTGGGGGAAATCTCACTTGTGAGCAGTGTTACTGTTGACATCAGGTAGGGAGGAGAAGGATGTTGTCTTGCCACATTTGTTTTGTCTTTGAGGAGGTTTCCGATTTTTTTAAATTGGAGCGCAAGCAGTTGCATTGGTAATAGAGCAATTTTGTTTCTCTCTTAAGGAAAACACCCTGGAAGAAATGCAAACAAGCTTGTTTTATGAGATAGGTGAAGAGAAGAGAATATATTGGTATTAGTATGACTATGAGAACTGTTGTTATTGCCCAGTAAGTGCTGGCTGGGAAGTATTTGATGATTCAGAGATGAGAAAGTCCATAACCTGACAGTCCATTTTTCTCTGGAGAAGAAATCTTCCTGATCTCCAGAATCAGGAAGTATCAGGGGTTTTGTCTTGTTTTGTTACAAATGTCAACAATCATTGTATATTCTACTTTTTTTCCTCTTAAGTGATCTGTGCATATAAATTTCTGCAGGAGCAAGATCTAAGTAATCCAACATGACATGCTAGATAAGAGCTTTGTAAACCTCCTGAGAGGTGTTTTGAGTGTTACTAACCTCTTCAGAAAGTTGAGTCCTATAAAGACAGAGCCCTGAAGGAAAGCAGTTTTGAATGCTGTGGGATGTATTTGCCTTAAAAGCTGTTTTCTGCAGCCAAATGAAGCGAGACTTGCTCAGAGTCCTGTGAAGTGAATCTGACTTTTTTTGCAAGTACTGGAGCAAAATAGTAGCAGAACAGAGCTACAGGAGAGTGACCTGAAACGAACCTTTCCTGTGCCTCCCCAAGGTAACAGCAAAACCTCTGCAGATCCTCTGAGGTCCTGTCAAGGAAGGGCTGTTGTTCCTGCTGGGAGTAGTGGGATGAGACCAGCTTGAGAATCAAACTTCCACCTGTGTGAGCCTACAGGGCTGGTAATGGAGACAGCTTCGCATGGCACTGCTTGTCACTGCTCAGGACAGGAGCGTGATATAAAAGACTTCATACTACTTGACTTTAAATAACTGTCAGTTCAGTTTAACCTTTCTTTGATTGGTACAGCCCCACATCTCTAACAGAAATATTTTCTTTCAAGTTTCTGTATTCAGATGAAACTGGACAGTTGTGATTGCTTTCCATGGACATCTCATAAATAGTTTGCAGTCTTGCAATGGACCAGAAGGTAAACAACTCTTCTGAAAATTTTTTGGGAAAACAAATTTCTGTGGAGTTCTGCAGAAGTGCCCTGGTCCTGCAGTGTGCTTATTTGGGTGAAAATGCCAATTTATTGTGCAGTACTTGACCTTCATGGAAGATATGTTTAGGCAGTAATCAGAAATCTTTGGTTTATATTTGCATAGTGGTGTTTAACATGGAATTGCCTTTACCCTAAGCCTTGAAGACTTAGGGTGACTGCAGGCCTGCCTTTTTTGGCACATACAGATTTTCTTGCTTCTGTGTTGGAAGCAAGGAGAATTTTGCTGTGCAGTGAGAGTGAACGCCATGCTAGTGTGTATCCTGGCCTCTTCTAATTTCATTTGATGCAGATAGAAAACCCTAAAAACTGTTGGTCCTGTACTCGACTGTAATCCTCCTGTGTGAGTTGCAAGGAGCACTCTCTATCGCTGTCATGTATCTTCTCACCACTCCAATAACTAGAATACTGGGAAGGAGGAAACTCTTCCTCTGATCCCAAGGGTCTTGGCTAACAAGAGGTCCACCACAGAGGTGCAGTTCATGCTTAGCTGGCATGCTGTTTGCTTTGAAGCCAGGTAAATAAAAGGCAGTTCTGCTGTGGAAATAAAATACCTGTTGATGTGTAGGAATATCTGCATTCTACTTAAGTAGGTATTCCACAGGGGTGTTTCTGAGACAAGTTTGATACATTGAACTGTGGTCAGGAAATCCATCTGTGTTCTGTCTGTCCTATTCATAAGTGGTAGAAAGCAGGATTGCACTTTTTCACATCCTTATTTTCAAAATGGAGATGCAGTGGGAACAAAACTGCACGTTACTTGTTTTGTTCCTTTTGTGTAAACTGACCACGGTTTAACAACTTCAGCTCCACTGGGGCACTCTCAGTCCTTGCAGCAGGCCTTGCTGGACACCAAGCAGTGCAAGGAGCTCAACTGTTGCATGAAAGTACCTTTTAGTTACATTTCTGCACAGAATTCCATTTCCAATGAGGGCGGGAATCTACAAGGTGCTTTATGGCAGGAGACACTGATTTCCACTTTACTTTTTGCTGTCTCTTGCTCCAATAGTGCCCTGAGGCAGCTGGGATGAAACACTTTGTTCTGCCACATTCCTGCTGTCAGTATGTGATCCCAGTTCATGACTGGGCAGCACTGGAGTCCTCGGTCATGCCTCTGCAGTCAGTGGCATAACCTGTCAGCAGCTTGCCTGCCTGCCTGGCTCTGCAAGCCTCTCCCTCGCTGCTCTCCAGGTATTTCACCCCCCTTTGAGACCTGCCCTAGGCTTTTGGTGCATCTCTGGTTCACTTCCAGAGCTACAAGAAGTGGGTTGAGGGCAGGTAAAGTTCCCAGCTCTTCATTCCCAGTCATGTTGTAGAGAGGAAGCCTGAAGGCCGCCTCAGCACTTCCGGCCTGCATTTGTACGTGTTGCTCAACACCCAACACAGCATAAGGCTGGTCGTGGTTTGTAGGCCTCAGACAAAGCTTGGGATGAGCCAGGTTCACTAACACCATATTGACTCCTTAACCAATATCTGTGTCAGTGTCTATGTGGGATTCCATGTTTTTTACATGTTTTTACAAGGCTGGAATGTCAGGGTGTGAGGGACAGGAACTCTCTGCATCATCTTGGTCAGGTGTGTGGCTGTGCTTTGCTCACTTTTGTATTTGTTTGTGAAGCTGGAGTTCTCTTCTGTCTCTGTGTGCAAAGCAAATATTGACTTGTGGACTAATGGCATTTGCTGCTCCAGGATATGCCTTTGCCTGACCTGAGGGAGACACTGATCAGGGAAGGGAAGGAAGGTCAAGGGCATCCTGCTGAGAGTTTCCCTTGGACATTTAATTGAGCAAATCAGGATTGTAATCTGTAAAATGTAAGTTTTCTGGTTGTGAGAAGACGAAATTGAACTTCCTGGTTCAGTGCAGAGCTTTTGTCTGATTTCTGAGAGAGAGATGTTAAATTGGACACAATCTGTTTGGGATTTCAAAAGCTGAGTTGGAAGAGGCTTCTAGAACTACACCTACCTGCATAGCCTCCTGATGGATACTGTTACTTTCAATCACTTCTCTCTCTTCCAAAACTTGTTTTTCTTTATAAAGGAAGAGAATAGAGAACAGTGGAAACCAGCTGACAATCCAGAGGTGGCAGTGGGATTTACTGCATACACTGTTACTTTCTGTTCATTAAACATAAAGGAAAACAGAGTTTTTTCCCATGCTAGCTTACTGTCAGAAGAGGTGTTTTAACTGTTAGAACAGAGATGCAGTTCTTGTAGCAGCGAATGAAAATTATTCTGGAAAGAATTGTTATGCTTGTTCTGCTCCTTCTGATGATACTCAGTGGAGGTTCCTGCGTAGTTACTGGTTGTAAAGTTTTCAGGGTACAAAAGCATTGCTTGGTGAAATGTTTGTTTTCTGCACAGTCTGCTAGAAGTATGCTAGGAGTATGCCTTTTTGGTGGATTGGTTTTTTTTCTTTTTTCCCCCTAAAATCACTGGGGGGAAGAACACTCCTGGGAAGGAGTTTCTGTCCCAAAATAAAGGTTCTACTGAAAGGCTCCAGATGGTGTGATTTCATACTTAGCACATCCAGGCAGTAGCACCAGAAGCTTAGGTGGATATCATGTGGAAAAAGAGGCCAAGCAGGTAAAACACAGGCAGCAGAGGATTGCTATCTGGTGTTTGCCAGGAGCCAGGTAATTGAAATCTCTCATACTCCCGGTGTGGGGAAGAGACAGTGTGTCCAGGGGGGGCGCATTATTTCCAAGTGGAAGTAATTTTGCAGGACTCCTTTGCAAACATCAATTTCTAAAGGACAGCTGTACTAGAAAATAAACTATTTGGACATAATCCTGCATGGTGTGTGTTTGCAACTCCAACAAAGGTGTTACAGGTGGAGTTCTTCCAATGGCTGTACATGATGCTGACTGTGGGCTTCCCTTGCAGCCTTCTTTTTCAGATACATCACACCTGTCTTCTAGCAGGCTGGAATCAATGGTGGTGATTTGTTTTGGATTCTGAATTCAAAAAGTAAATCAGTGATTTGTACTATTTGCCTAATAGGTACTCTTTGCATTTAGGAAAAAATACATTGCATTCAAAATACGAAGACTACCTGTTGTGTGTGACCAAAATTGCTTCATATAAGAAACTTTAATTGCCTTTAAACATGGGAGATGCTCCTTAATGTGTGGATGAAACTAGTTTTAATTTTGTAGTACTGAGGATTTGGGAGTTGCCATTAATATTTGTTGGATCTGATGTGTTTTTTGCTTTGTATTTTTTTACTGTTGCTTTATTTCAGAAGCGTGTACATTGCAAATAACACAGCAATTTCATGCATGTGGCTTCATAAGCTCCATGGAGCCACTTTTGTTACTTGCTATCTCCTGGCTAGGAGAGCTTGAGGGTTGCTTTAGGTTTATGTCCCTCAGTCAAAGGAAAGACCTTACTGTGTCAATCCCACGTCTCCTCCTCCTCCTGGCTCGCACTAGTTGGTGCCTGGCTGTGTCAGAAAACCTTCCCAGTTCCTGTGATGCTGGAAGGGCTGGTTCAGTGGCCTCAGCACCTTCTCTTGGGGACACCTGGCTCTGAGGGCAGTGCCCAGGGCAGTGTCTCCATGTGCCACAGGAGGAGCCTTCCCTTGGTATGATTCCTGCTGCTCACCCTGCGCTTCTGCACAAGCGTGCCAGCAGCAAGGTGAGCCTCACACTCTCCCTGGCCTCTGTCCCAGATAGGTGCTTGCAGGAAGGTTTCTATAAGAATCAAGGGTAGGAAAAACCTGCCCACCAAGTTCAGTGCTCTAATGTCAGGGATAGGAGAGCACGCAGGGGAGTGATTCCCAGCAAGGCAGAGGCCAGGGCATGATGACTGGACAAGGGAGGGTATTCCATCTGCTAGACCTGTCCTGGGACAAGGAGAGACTGACTCAGCACTCTCCTGCCCTGTTTCCAAGCACTGTGGTTAATACCCTTATTATGGTTTTTTTTCTCAGCCACATGCCTGACACCCTGGTCTGGCTCATCCACAGCAGATTGGCTCAGCAGTGGTTGTGCATGCAATAAAGGTTAATAATGGCTAAGAAGAATCTCTACTCACAATCTCGACACACTGAGGATAGATTTGGAGCACAGGCAATGAGAAATGTGGCAGATGTACTAACTGCGTTCCTGATAAAAGCCATTGGAAACGGTTAACTGGGCTGAGAGAAGATAGGGGGGAAGGACAGAGAAGAAAAGGGGAGAAGCCTAAGTTGCAGGCTTAGGAACAGAGCAGCCATGGTTGCAAGGCAGTGAAAAAAGCATCAGTATACATTCGCAGCAATGTTGAAAGGGAAGTAAGTAATGTCAGCCAATTTACCTTCTTGGGGTGCATGGTCTGTGCATTCCCATGTAATATAAACATGCAGATGCTCATTTTGTCATTGTTGTTATATGTTCGACTACTAAGAGAAGAGTTGGTGCTAATGGAACAAATGGGAGTAGAGTGTAGGGAAGAACAGAAAAACATTTACAGAACTAGAGACATGCAACTGACCATCCTGTGGACTACATTACTTCTCAGAAACAAAAGTTGGATTTTATTTTTTGGTTGTTTGTGATTCTTTTTGTCCTAAGAGTTGGTGTCAGAATGGATCAGAGTGTCTGTTCATCCATGCTGGCCTTTTTCAGGCAGAGAGCTATTTAAATCTGTAAGGAGGAAACCTTACCATTTGTGTTCCCAAACACAGATTTATTTATTTTTTATGCTTTTGCAGTGTTTTACAGCTACTTATCTTGGAGTGCCGCTGCAAGTGCTCACTGGAAAGTTCACTGAGATGCCAAGGCAATAAAAGCTTGTACTAATCAGCACTGTGAAACAACTTGGATAGGGCCTGTGGGCTGAATCCCTGGGGTTTCTCCTTTTAGCAGCTTACAGTCATAAGTAGCTTTACTGAAAAGGGAAGCTGGAAAAGCCATCCTAGGTGTGCAAATATTAGTTTCCCCCAGGTTCTTTCCCAAAGAAGTATGAATGACTGACCTATCCCAGCACTGGCTTTATCTGTTTGGTAGAGGTGGATCTTGCTGTCTTGCACACAAATTGACATTAAAGTCCAGAATCTCTCTAATTACTGAACTATTCCATTGTTTTCCTGGAAATCCCCATAGGAATCCCCACAAAAATCTGCTGTTGACTAGTGTCAGGAAAGCAAGGAGGGGAGCTCTATCATTTGTTTTAGTTCAGAGGACCCTGGTTTGTGACTCATTGCAGAGGTACTTGATAGCATCTTGTCCACATCCACATGCTTCAGGGAGTTGTATTCTGCAACCCTACATACTTTACTCATGTGCTTTGTGGTGTTGCTCCTAAAATCTCTTTTGGACTTACTGCATCTAATGATACCCCCTTTAACCCTTTTCACCACTCCTCTTCTTCTCCATGGTGAATGGTTAACCATCATTCTTCAGAGAATGATGATGTATGGGGTATCTTCTTAGTTTATGTCATTAAGTACAGGACTCATACAATGGAAAAGGTGTTGAAAGTTGACTTGTTTTTTTGACATTCTTTCAACCAGCTGTGCTGTTATTTCCTCAAGAAATTTGGCAAATAACAGTGTGCTCTTTCTAGCTAGTCTGTAGGTATGAAACCAAAAGGAAATTCCAGTCTCTGGAATTTGTCTCTTTTGGGGGCAGAACTTAAATACTAAGGAATTTAATTTTCACATGAGAAAGTTGTGCGTGAGGGGTCTGTCAGTCCCCCACCATGTTCTGAGATGCTAATTGAATTCTCTCATCACTTTTTTTCTTTTTATAGCAGGAGTGAAACGTCTCACCTCTGCGGACAGCATTTCTGGACCTGCTGACACCTGTGCCACTCAGCCTTGGCTAGTGCAATGTCAGGTGAGCACACAGAGCAAGCAACCAAATGAGAAGATACTGAGGCAATTTCTGTCTTCAGCTGAAACTTCATAACAAAGGTTTCTGGTTTCAAGAGCCATTCTTTTCATGAACATGCTTTCTGGTTAAATTGAGAGAGAGGAGACTTGGTGACCCAGCAGGCTTTTCACTCAAGGTAAACTCAGTTCTTTCTTTTACTATGTAGAACCTTTTTCAGCCAGTGAACAGAAAGGAAGGAGGTTGAAATCTTGTCTCCCTTCCCCATTTTTCCTTAAGATTTGCTTGATTCTGTTCTCCCATCCAAGATTTCCCCTGAGTGGCTCACAATGACTGTGAGAGACTTTTGCTGTACAATGGTAGCTCTAGGACTGACAGAATGCTGAAGAATAACTGGAGTTCAGTTGTGGACTTCTGAGATACAAACTTTGCTAAAACTAGCAAAACTAGTCTTCTTCTTGTTAGAGAAGCAAACTTTCCCACCCTATACTTTTTTCTAAACCTTCCTTCTTGGTCCAGCTGGTTATTTCAGGACAGATAACCCTGGGGTTATCTATGCTTCAAGGCCAAGTAGACCTTTGTCTTGCTGATGGAACAATAGAAGACTTGGGACATGTTTATCTGCTTCAATTGCAAGACTTGGTGTCTGCTTGTATTCCAAGGGATGCTGTTCACTGGGACTCTAGCTGAGACTGGAAGGGTGCTTGTCTTGGACACAAAAGACCAAGATTATAGGCATACTTTCCTTGCTGAAACTCTCTATGCATGGTCTGACAATATCCCAGTCCGCTGGGAAAAAAGGGAGCAGCTGAGCATCTTTCTGAGGTCTCTGATTTTCCATTCTCATGCCTGAGTGACAGAATTTCAGGGAACTCTGGAGTGCTGCTGGTGCTGGTCCATAGGAGGACTTTACTTCTGCAAAATAATATTTATTTGGTGATGATAACATTGGCTTGTTGCTGATCACACAGTTTTTCCAAGCAGGTGAGTGATCATATGATGCCATGGAACTATTTCTCTTCCCTAAAAATTGCTTTCTTAGAGGAAACTCCATTTGGCCCTTTTGCCTCTTTTGCTCAATAAAAAGGAACAAAACCATCTGAAATTACTGTCTTCCCTGATGAAGTGGGAGCTGTCTCAGTGTTTGGAGTAGCAGTAGCAACAGCCTGATGAGTGAGTCCTTCCCATGCTGGAACAGTCTGTACGGAGTGTGTATCTTCCAAGGGTGTTCTTCCAGGTTTTGACTGCTATGTGTTGATCTCTTTCTGTTTAGGCCATCACACTCCCTCTGCTGGGGGTCCGTTCTCAGCACTCACACCCAGCATTTGGCCTCAGGACATACTGGCAAAATACACACAGGTACAGTGTGAGGCAGGGTGAGGAAAGATGTTCTCTGGCTCTGGGAGTAGAGGGAACCTGGTGTTTTCTGGTGGTCTCTGAAAGCCACAGGGAAAAGGAGGGAGAGGTGCACTTTTCTTCCAGTGCTTTGGTTGTGGACTTCACATGTTTTGTGATTGCATCATGGCTCTTGCAAGAGGATATTGCAGAGCACAAAGAAACTTCTGTGAATTATTTCCCTGCTGTTTTGCAACTATTGCTCCACTGTAAAATGCTGACACCCTCAGGGAGCCTTTGTCATCATCGAGCTACTCTGGATGGCTTGTACATGGCAGGAAATGCTAGCCTCTAGCTTGTCACCATGTGGGTAGAGCAGGAAGGAGGGAAGCAGCTGTGGAGTTTCGTAATTTAGCCACAGTGTTTGCTGAAAGCAAATTAAAGCTTTCTGTGGAAGTATGCAGGCAGTGCTTCTTGGGTGCTGCCCGGGTGCAGTGCTTGCGAGAGTCCCCACAGGAGGTGCGGGTGGGCTTGTAGGAAAGGGGAGAGAGCAGTAGTGTTTTACTCCTGAAAAAAGCCTGGACGTAATCTCCAGTATGTATCACCCAGTATGCCCCAATGCCAACCATGAGCACAGATGAGGAAGGTTGAGATTTAGATCATGGACCTTAAGTTTCCTTGGCCTATAATTTGGATTTGCATCACAAGTGAAAATCCCAGTTTTGCCTGCTGCCTTTCAAAGGAGATTTGAGAGCAACAGGCAGGAGATGGAGTGGTAAAGGGAGCTGAATTTGCAGTGTGTGTGCAGAGGTAACAGGAAGGATGGCTGTGTATTAGTGATGCAGACAGCAGAGGCCACTTTAGCTGGTATGTGTATATTCCTCAGTCCATGAGGAGGGCTGCATGTCCCTCCAGGTGGGTAGTTCTGATCTTGATAAGATGCTGAGCTCAGGTCCTGCTGGGAAAATCTGTATAGTTTTTTTTCCCTGGAGAAGTGAAAATGGGAATGGCAGGCAACATCTCATCTTGGAATTGTGGTGGGAGGCTTTAAAAATTAATGGGCGAGGGATCTAGTTGCTCAAAGGGCACAGAGTGGGCAGTGGTGGGATGAGGCAATATCTCTTTCTCTATTTAGTTATTTAGTGATAGACTGCTGAAAATGTGTTTCCCTTCTTCACGTCTTCCAGAAGGAAGAATCTGTTGAGCAGCCGGAGTTCCGCTATGATGAATTTGGTTTCCGAGTTGACAAGGAAGGTAAAACCAGTCCCGTCCCTCGCACTTGCATTGTGTCCAGCCCTTCCCATGCTTTCAGGTGTGGCAGGATTTTGCAGCCATTCTGTGCTAAGTCTTGTCTATCCACCTGTTTCTGTATCCTACCATTTGTAATCAAGTGCATTAGATGTGCTGGCCTAATGGAATCCAGAGCATAGACTATGCAGCAGTCATTTCCATCCCCTTATATTGTGCCATGGGGAAGAAGGAGAAAAGTTGAGGAGTTACCATTTCCATTAGCAGCTGCATTCTGGAGAAGGGCAACTTTCCCAGTTCACAGTGGGATCTCCGTTGTGTTCTGTAGCACTGCAAGGGCGCATAGCAGGCACAGTGAAATGTGCTGTCTGCTGAAAAACCCATGGCCAAGGTGAGTGGTTGTATGTTCTGCCCACCTCAGCATCTCAGCAAAGTGTGAGGCAAATTGTAGGGGAAAAACCTACATCCTAGTTTTTCTGCAAACTATGGAGGCAGACAAATAGAAGGAGGCATGGAGTGCTGTTGAAGCTGAGCACTGAACTACAACAGCTGGCTGCCTTGGCAAAGAGGAAGAGAAAGGAGTGGGAGATGTAGGAATTGTTTCATGCTCTGGGGGTCATTCCCAGGGCTCCGGCTATGTAATTTAAGGGCAGAAGTTGTTTGCATGTGTGCCCTGAAGCACCTTGAGTCACGGAGGATCCTCTTTGAAGCAATGACCTGAAGGTCAGAACAGGAGGACAGAACACTGATTTTTTTTTCAGCCAGAACATTTGATAGACCTGTGCATTATAAAATCAGCAGAAAGATTTGGAGTGCATCGTTGGGATGTATTATATGATGATGGACAGAGTGTCTTATGTCAAACCTGTCTTTGTGCTAAAGTATCAATTTTAGGAAGCCAGCCTCAGGTTAAAGTGCTTGCTCATTGTGAATTTGGAAGTGTCCTTATTAAAGCGTTTTTGGTGATTAAATATCCTGAAAGTTAACATTTTGCACCTCATTACTTCCATGAGCATATAGCTTCTGCTTTCCAGCTCTGAGGCTTGCTGTGCTTTTGTCAGGCTGATTTTCAGATCCTTACAAAACCGAGCAAGATGACCACTGCCAGGATCTTGCTTAATTCCAGCCACACTGTGCTCTAAATCATGAGTAAGTAGAGACTAGAAGCTTGCCAACAGCTTCTTAGTTCTCAAGGTACCAAGCCTTTTGCTTATGACCATAAAATTTGCTGCATCGAGTAGGCAGTTAGAAACCAACCTTTCCCTTTCCATGCTGTGACTGGAAGATATGAATGTTTTGGATGTGCTTTTTTCAGATGGCCATCCTATTTCCCGCTCTGCCATATGTTCATTTCCTTTCCTTTTCCCTCTCTCACTTGTCTCTACTCCTTTCTCTTCCCATTGCTGAAGCAGATGGTGCTGAGTCGAACTCCAGCAGGCTTCTGGGAGTCCCACTGACAGAGGAGCCACAGCAGAGGCTTAAGTGGCAGGCTCATCTGGAATTCACACACAACCATGATGTGGGCGATCTCACCTGGGACAAAATTGAGGTCACCCTGCCACATTCAGACAAGCTGCGCTCTCTGGTGCTGGCCGGCATCCCACATAGCATGAGACCACAGGTGAGAGTGCTGTCTGTTCTGTGCAGGCACTCCAGTCTGGAGTAAGAGATCATGGAATGGGATCCCTTGTTTGAGAGGATGCCAGATTATGGCTTTCTGTGGCTGACTGAGTGACTTCTATCTCTGTTCACCCTATCCCCCCAGCTGTGGATGCGCCTTTCAGGGGCTTTGCAGAAGAAGAGGAATTCAGAGATGTCATATCGAGATATTGTGAAAAACAGCTCTAACGATGAAACCATGGCTGCCAAACAGGTAGGAGATACTTCCTAGTGCTGTGTGGGAAGAAGGGCAAGATTTGCTGTGTGAGGTAGATGGTTTGTCTACCTGACACCTGCAGCGGAGGCAGTTGAGAGGATGTGTGGTTAAATCCTGCTAAAGCTTAATCCTGTGGGGTATATTTCTCCTCTGTTTTGTTGAAATAGCAATTGTTTTGCTCTGCTCTTTCCTAGGACAGCAGGGAAAGGGTTTGATCCATGCTACCTGCAGACTAGAAAAACGCTGCAGTTGCATCTCAGCAAATGTCCTCATGCTGACTGAGGGAAGGGAAGGGTGAAAGGCTGACAGATGCACCTCTGTTGAGGTTGTGGGAGCTGCTTTCATGGCCTGTCTTTGTTCCCTTGAACGCAAAGTTTCTGAACACCAACAAGACTATTAAAGGGTGTTTTCCCTCTTCCTTTGACCTCACGTATTTGGCCAGGTCATTGATTTTTCTCTGGAATATGTTTATTGGGAAGCCATACTTGACATCCAAGCAGATGTAATTTCCAACTAGTGTATGTTTCCTGTTGTCAGTGGTGAAACTAGGGTCTGAGTTTAGATAAGTGTTTCTAGGGATGTGGCAAGCCACTGTCTGCACTGGCATTTTCCCACATGTCAGTGAAGACTGTTAAACTGACCCCAGGTACTTGGACAGGGACACCTTCTTTGATGCCTGAGGACTTTTGGGTGGGTGTAAGGAGGCAGAGTTCCCTGAGACAAAGGCTGGAAGTGCAGAGAGCTGAAGGCAGTTTGCAGATGCTGCAAGATGACTCTGTCTTTGTTTATGGCTGCCTGACAGATTGAAAAGGACTTGCTACGCACAATGCCCAGCAATGCCTGTTTCTCCAACATGAACAGCATCGGGGTGCCACGGCTGCGCAGGATACTACGGGGACTTGCCTGGCTCTACCCAGACATTGGATATTGTCAGGGCACTGGCATGGTAACCTGCTTTCAGAGTGTTTTTGATACAGATCAGTTTGTCTCCAGTTGCTACACTGGAGTGAATGATTTGAGGTAGTGCTGCCAGATACTGTGGGCTCCAGATGAGCTGAAGAGAAATCCCTTCCACCTGGAATACTTCTCATAAGGAAGGGAGAGCAGAGTAGCACCACACATCCAAAGATATGGAAGACTTTGATCCGTCTTTTGGGGAGGCAGAAATCATTATACTGAGGAGAAATCTCTTCAGTGGAGGCTGCAGTAGAGCTCCTGCAGAAGGAAGATTTTTGTCACCTAGACACTGATCTGTCTATGTGAGAAAGTGGGGAAAGAGTTCTACTCCTCTTAGAACATGCAGTTTTTCTTCCCTCAAAATCCTAGGTGGCTGCCTCTCTGCTGCTCTTCTTGGAGGAGGAAGATGCCTTCTGGATGATGTGTGCTATCATCGAGGAATTGGTTCCTGCCTCCTACTTCAGCACCACACTTATGGGCGTGCAGACAGACCAGCGTGTACTGCGGCAGCTCATCGTGCAGTACTTGCCCCGCCTGGACAAGGTGCTTCAGGAGCACGACATTGGTAAAAGTGTGCCCTAGAAATTTCTTGCCAGGGTGACATGCAGACAAAGAGTATTGTTCTTTTTTCACAAAGGGGAGCATCAGGGAGAGGAGCAAATCTCCTGACCCTGGAGGGCAATGCATGGAGGAAAGCCCTTAAGAGAATCTACCTTCACTGGTTGACTGACTTCCTCTGTTGTGATTATTTTCCATGTCTTTGTTCACAGAGCTTTCCTTGATCACCTTGCACTGGTTCCTCACCTCTTTCGCTAGTGTTGTCCACATCAAGCTGCTGCTGCGTATTTGGGACCTCTTCTTCTACGAGGGCTCTCTGGTGCTGTTCCAAGTCACTTTGGGCATGCTAAGTATGAAGGTAATTCTCAACTCCTCTCCCTCCTTTATAGTACTTCAGTGTTTCATTCCGAGATTCTGGGGCAAGAAGCTTTTGTATCCACTTGCTGTATGTGGTCTGGGCGTGTGTTAGGGAAGACAACTTCCTGCTGCCTTCAGAACTGGAGGTTGTGAAAAACTTCTAAGGCACTTCACAGAAATTAGAGATCGCTGTGCATACCTCATTTGTTGCCACATAATTTAACCTCATCAGCTGCCACCCTCTAATCTGTCTAGATCCTAACCTGAGGGTCCATCTTCTCTAAACCTAAACCGAGATACCTCTTGATTTTGCACAATCTAGGAGGAAAGAGAAAGCCAAAGTTGTGATCATCTGGGAAGTTTTGGATGGCATTGCTTGAATGCTCTAAGAGATGAGCATTGTTCTGACTGCATTTGATTTGGCTGGCCTGATATTTTCCTGTGTGAAGGGCAAGGGTGATCCTGCTGAGAGTAAGGGGAAGGTGGAGGGCAGTTTGACATGGTAGGTGCTCTAGCGTACAGCTCCCATCCTCTTATCCCTAGCAAGATCCCTGCTGTGACCAGTCCTAGTGGTTGGTGCAGAAGAGGTTTGAGTTTGGTTTTCCACGCTGATTTGATTTCATTTCAATGGTGAATGCTGTGATTAAAAAAAATGCTGGCTAGAATTCTGGTAGGAGAGTGCAGTAGAGCAGTAAAAGATGCTGTTCCCCTCTCAAAAGTAGCTAGGACTTTTCCTGTTTAAGGTTTTTTAAATGAAATTGTCTAGTTGTACTTGCCCAGGTTGTACACTGAATGTAAAACTGCATTTAGCATCCTCAGGGGCACAGCTGTCATGTTCACCCCTCCAGGAATCAAGAATGACTCTGTTGTTGCAGGAGGATGAGCTGATCCAGTCCGAGAACTCTGCCTCGATCTTCAACACTCTGTCAGACATCCCAAGCCAGATTGAAGATGCAGATGTGTTGCTGCAAGAGGCCATGCGCGTGGCTGGCTTGCTGACGGACGTGGCAGTGGAGACCCAGCGCCGCAAACACCTGGCCTACCTCATTGCTGAGCAGGGGCAGCTGCTCAACTCCAGCACCACTGTCAACAATCTATCCAAAGTGAGTGCACAGAGTTCCACTGCCTATGCTGCTCCCTTTGTACCATTCCTTATGTATTCCCACCCAGTCTTGTGAGCAAGAGGTCCTCCTGTTTGAGAAGATTTTTGGTCCCAGGATAAAAAGTGAAGCAAATGTATTGTGAAGTTCTGTACCAATGAAATGCTGCCAGATCTGTCCTGGTTGATAAATCTCCAGATGAAAGGGATATTAGCATTGATTGTAATTATCATTCATGAGAGTGATGATGAAATGTGACACATTTCATTAATGGAAACTGAAAGAAACAACAGAAAGAAACAGCATATGCTTTTGGCAGAATTTGCTTGAAGCACACAGAGTAGGAACTGGATTTAATCCATTAGTAAGAAACTGGAACACTAAAATAACCTTGGAAGATAAGAGTCAGAAAACAGCCGCAGCTGCTCTTAAGAAGCTGAGTTAAAAATGCACCTGCGTTTAATCTTGGACTAAAATCTACAGTTGTAGACAAGACACTCAGGCAATTCTAAAATGTAATAGCTATCCACTTAGAAATTCATATACAATTACATGTGGAACTGCTTTTTACAACAAATAGAATTAGAGTTAAAGTTATTTACATGGATCGTGGTTGATTCTTGAACTTCAGTTATGGTTTTGTAATAATTAAGATATGAATAACCTGTGGCACATGGAGCAGATGGAGCAGTAGAGCTGATTCAATGCGTTAGGACTAGAACAACTCCTGTCTAAAACTGCCAGTTCACTGGCCTGTCCACTAGAAGGGGACCCCTTGCCCAGAGCTGACTGGTGTGGAGGCTTGTTTTATTTTATTTCCGAAATCTGTCCTAATGCATGCGCTTTATCCTCTCTCTTCCATCTCCCACAGATTGTGCGGCGCAGGACTCAGCGCAGGAAATCCGGCATCACCTCTCTGCTTTTTGGTAAGGACAATCCTGCACCTTTCATGTGTAGCTGGTGGCTAAAGCAACTTAGGAAGGAGAGGAGCTGGCAAAACAGGGAAACATTGGGACAGAGAAGGGAGTCAGAACTGAAGGATGAGCGGGAAGAAGTGCAGTTTACTACTTGCTTTCTTTGATCTGACCTCAGAAAATAAATTTTAGGTTAGACAGTCCATGAATAGTGACCAACAGGAAGTGCAGCTCCTGTAATGTCCTTCTTGCCCTGACCAACAGGTCAAACACATTTGCTGGCAGATCTTATGCAGTCCACAGGCTGGATGTGGTACTCTCTGATCTTACTCTGCTCAGTTCAGGAACATGTTACCCATCGAAATTATAAATGAAAGCATCATTATATTTCCCCTTACTTATTCTGAGAGTCGTGAATGCTTTTGACTCTTAATTTTCTTCCCTTATGAGCCAAGCCAACAATTGTCCAGAAAGGGCACAGTCAGAATAGCTTTTGCAGGGGTTTAAGTGTAACTTATTTCTTGACTGTGTAAGAGCCTTTTTTGCTGTAAGCCTTGCTGTCATCACCTTACTTGAAATTGGCTAGTCTTGAAATTGCCACATGTCACCACAGGAATTGTTTTTTCCGGAATAAGACAACATAGTGAATTTGCAGGGCTCAAACAGTGTTCCTGTTGTGGTTGAAATGGCCTGAATAAATCTAGAAATGGGATTTACTGGTCTTTCCAGAGAGGAGCTTTTCTGATGTTCTCCAGGAAGCTGATATATTGTCACAGGCTTCCTACAAACACACAGAGCATGACACAGAAAAATTATGGTTAGAATGCCCACTGTAAAGTTAAGCATGCAGAAGTGAAGAAATGCAGAAAAGTTGCTGGTGCAACATTAACTCAGAGCTTTTGTATGTAATGTTATCATACAGTTGGTAGAGATTGAACTTGGCTGAGAACTTGGCTGCCGCACACATCTTTCTTGTGTCTCAGATAGTTTCCTTGACAGTTTGAATATTTTTATGAAGGTGGTAGTGAGTTATGCACATGCACAAAGATAAATTTTAAGTTCAAGCTTCAAAATATATCAGTGGTAGAACAGACATAATTGATAGGGTTTTCTCATTTTAGTGGGGTTTCTGTATAATGACCATCATGTGTTTTACCTAACATTCTTAGTATTTAAAATATTGGTTATAACTGAGAAGTTGTCATCCTGCAGCAGTAGACCCCAATGAAAAAACTCGGCCCAAGTGAGAGGAAGGAAAGCTTGTATGTGATAAATTCACCCTCTACTGGGAATTGACAATCAATCCTAAATGTAAAGTCTTCTGCCTGTGATAGTTACTGTGTAGAATTGGTACTTAGCCCTCATCTGGGAGGGAATGAGATCTTACCCAGAGGTTAATTCTTCTTCCTTAGAGTGAATTCAGATGTGGTAGTGACTCCTTGGGCAGGAGTCATAGAATCATAGGAACACTGTTTAGAAGAGACCTCTCAGTGTCTGTATTCCAACATTTCCTGCTTGAAGCAGACTCTTACTTATGCTAGATCCAGGTGGTCAGAGCTTTCTGTAGTTGAGATTTACAATGCAGGAAGAGAAAGAAATAGCAAAAGGTAATTTGGTGGAGAGCAGAACATGCAAGAGGTGTTTTCCTGTTGTGTGGGCATTGCACCAAGAGGATGTAGAAGAGCTCATCCTGTGCAGAGCTGTGCAGCTTGTCAGTCTTTGCAGGCTCAAAGTAGAGCCTCCTCACATGTGGCTGATGATGCACTGGTTTTCTGTTTGAAAGTGTAGGCGTTGAAGTTTGAAAGCATAGATGTTGAGTGGCAGTGAGGTGAGTCTGGGGGACACGCCAGCTGCTTTCCTCTGTACCGTGTCCACTCTAAGGTGGGAGAGTGTGGAACTTGCTTCCCGCTTCTCCTGCTTGTTTCGTTAGGATTGATCTGAGTACAGAGGGAGGAGCATGGTATTTTGGCCAGATAGGACTGAGAGATGACAAAAGAATCAGTGATATATGTAAAATGAGAGCAACCCACAGAACTAGTGTAGCTGTGGTTTAGTTTCTTTTCTAGTTGCATTCTGTTTTAGCAGCATGAAATTTCTGGGAATTCTGATGTCTATGTGCTCACCTGTCTATGTGCAATCTTTGCATCTCTGAATAGTAAGAGTTCTTGCATGCTCTCTACCTACCCCTGCATATAGACGAGGAGATTTTGTGATTTTTTTTTTTATTGCTTGGACTCGGATTAACTATGCCCTACAATTTTTCTAGTTCAGAAGCAAAGTTTAGTTTTCTCTTAAGCTCTGTGTATCTGATGTATCTCAAATAATTTAATGTAGCAAATAGAAAACAGTTAAAATAATTTTATATCTGATTTTGTGCTTTTATTTATGTTCCTAAAGGTTGGGTCTTTTCAATTAGAATCACATGATATAAAAGATACTGTTAATCACTTTTCAATTAGCAGAATCTTAATGTGTATATAGCTGTTGCAGCAGCTGTAGCTCAAGCCACACTTTATTCATATTGTTTTCTATAATGCTGCCAGAAGATAAGCAGAGTACTAATTTGCTGGCCAATTATTTACTTGGCTCCTGAATAAAAGCTGTGTTTGTATAAACATTGGAGTTCAGTGAAAAATACATTAGTTTAAATGTTAATTTTTAATCAAGCTACCACATCTTCAATATATTATATAGGGAGCAAAAACAGATTTATGAAAGTAACCTTTGGATTTAATACAAAATGATTTTTTTTAGAAAAAGAAGCAAAATGTTCCCAAGCATCATGTACCCAGTATTTAAAGCATTTAGAGACATTAACTGTCTAAAGAATCCATCCCATCAAGTATCTTTCTGCATAAGGTAATAGATGTAGGCTGTCAAAACTCCTGGGGGGATTACTGATAGTTGAAAGAATGTTTGGTAGCTTTTACTTTGGGTTCATGACCATTTCTGTACACCCCAAACATTTGAAGTCTGCCTCTTGGGGAGGTTGAGGTCTCTTATGGCTCTGACTTCATGACTGACACAGGAAAGTGGGCTGTCTTGGTTTTTCAGATATTTTCCAAGACTCATTGAAGAATATACTCTCAGCCTGTGAGTTATACAAATATCAGAAGTAATTCAACCAAAACCTGATGCAGTTTCAACAGAATTTCAGTTGAAGGGAATTACTGCAAGTTCCCCAGTCTTGTGTCCCACCTTTGAGCTGACTGTATATTCTAGACACTTCTCTAAAGTAGTACCTTGGTATACTGAGTTTCCCAGACAGATCAAAGATGACATATTCCAGTTCCATATGGGGTTTGAAGTATTATCTCCTTAAAATTTGATGTAGTCAAATTGGTGTTTGCTATTTACATTATTGAGTAGATTGACAGTATTTACCTGCCTTAGTTTAGGTGCTTCTGATGCTAGGCTTTTTTGGTTTCTTCAGAACCAGTAATTTCTGATGGTAACAAAAAAATAAATACCATGTACTTGCTTTCCTTCCCTCACCTTCTCTCTGGCTGCATGGGCTCCACCAGGGGATGATGATCTAGAGGCACTGAAAGCCAAGAACATCAAGCAGACAGAGCTGGTGGCTGACCTGCGTGAAGCCATTGTCCAGGTGGCACGCCACTTCCAGTGTGTGGATCCCAAGAACTGCATCATTGTGAGTGGAAACAGCTGGATCTGCACTGCTCTGTGCTCCAGGCATGGGTTTTGAGTGTTCAACACAGGACAGGGCTGTTCAAATGCTCCTGAAGTTGGACTTGAGACAAAACATGCCAGTTGTAATGGCTGGAGGGTGAGGCTTGCTTAATCCATCTGTGGTGGAGGAGGGCTGTGCTGCTGGCTAGGAGCAGGAAAAGGTTTGGGAACAGGGGCAGGAAAGCTTTGGCAGATAGCTGGGAGGCACCTGTGGACTTTCATTCCTCTCTCCTCTCGTATGTGTGTCTGCTAGGATCTGACCCCAGACTACAGCATGGAGAGCCACCAGCGGGACCATGAGAACTATGTGGCCTGTTCCCGTAACCGGCGCCGCCGAGCCAAGGCACTGCTGGATTTTGAGCGCCACGATGACGATGAGCTGGGCTTCCGCAAGAACGACATCATTACGGTCTGTCAGCCTGGGGGCAGGCACTGGGGGGGACAAGCAGACCCAGCTTGTTTAGGATGTTGCACTACCTCTCCTGCAGGGAAAGAAGGGAGGAGATAAGCTCAGAGCCCAGTTTGGAGCCCAAGAGAAGCAGCTGGTGCTCCTAGGGACTGGCTGGGGCTGAGGCAGTATGTTCCTGTGGGTGTTGTCCAGTGTGTCGTTCTCACTTCCACCACAAAGTCCCTTTCCTGGCTGCTGTACAGCTGTGCAAAGGATGGATTTGGTCCATCCCAAGTCCCAGTTTAATACTGCACAATGAATTGTGCTAAAACTGTAAAAGCATCCATTTGTATTTAACTATGAGCATCCTATCTGAAACTGGGGAGAAAAGGATGTTCGCACTAGCTTTGTGCCCTTGAAGGCCCTGGGCCAGGTGAGAACATTGGTAAAGCAGTTGAGAAGAAAGTTCCTCATTGTGGACACACAAGCCAGGCAGCTGGTATTTTCCACTCCCTCTTTTTCAGATCATTTCCCAGAAGGATGAGCACTGTTGGGTGGGAGAGCTGAATGGACTGAGAGGTGAGAACAGGATGGGTTGGACTGGGAAGAGTGGGGCCAGATGCAGAGCATCCATTCATCTACAATGACTGCTCTGGCAGCAAAGGCTCTGCCAGGTACCCCAGAGTATCTGCCGGGACAAAGGAAACGTTTGAGAGCAGTCATGCAGCAGTGACCTGGTTACTTCTTGCAAACAGCAAGTTTAGGCTCCATCCTCTTTGCATGGGGTGGTTGGGTGCATGTCATCACTGCTGCATGTGGGCAGTATCCTGCAACTGGCTTTCTTGTGCAGCTGCCTTAGTTATTGTGATCTGGAGGCTGCTTGCTTCCTTCTTTGGGGGTGTCCCTATGAACTCTGATTTACTGTCAGCTCCCACTGGGCTTTCTGTAAGGATTTCTCAGTATCTTTGTCAGGCTCATCTCTTTGTTCACTCTTTGTAGGTTGGTTTCCTGCAAAATTTGTGGAGATCTTGGATGAGCGGAGTAAAGAGGTATTTAAAAAACCCACAATTACAAAAAGACTTCACATTAAAAAAAAAGGGTTATGTCATAACTGAAAAAAACACAGTTGAAAAGAGTGATACATTTCCCTCCTTCAGTCTATTTGCTGTCTCTGGCCATTTTGTGATGTGATCAAGTAGCTTATCTTCCTAAGCCTGTTTGCTCAACTTCCTCACGCTGACCAAGTGGAGAATGAGGGCTCCAGAGGGCTGTTGAGGCAACTGTGTGGGATGCCTGGGGTTGCAAGACTCTAGAGAGGAAAGCTGAGAAAGCAGCAGGGAGAGAAGCAGGGCAGTGTTACTGTCTCCTCCCACCTGCCTGTGTTCTTTTACTCCTTTGAGGCTGTACCTATGGATCCTGTTCATGCTTTGTGACCATGACAGTAAATTCTCCCCAAGGAGCTGTGCCCAAGGGGGCAATCTGTCTTAGGTCGTCTTAGAGCTGGCAGTGATGGGATGGCACTTATCTATAGCAGATACTTCAGTATCTCCTCAAGATTGGGGTAGTGTGTATAAGGCGGGTGTTGACCTAAGCAGTTTTCAGGGGAAGTGGAGAAGGCCCAATTCTCTCTTCTCAGCATTTGGGGAGTGAGGAAGAGCTCAAAGGCTGACCCAAGAACCCCTAGAGAAGCCCCCAGAGAGATGTCACTATTGACATATCGCTTCCTTCCCCCTCTGTCAGGGCTGGTAATGCCTTAAGTTTTAGCTTTCATGTTTTTCAGATTCTGTGCTGTCCAGGGGTATAGTTCTGAGCCTCATATTAAGTGCTAGTAAGTTCTCTTCACAGAGTAGGTAGGCAAAACAAATCCTTTTTCCTGCTGAAGACCAAGGACAAGGAGTACAAGTTTCAGGCCCAAAAGCATAAACAACGATGGACTGAAGAAAGAAAACAAGGATGAGGTTTCACAACTGAAGCTGTAATTGGACAATTAAACCCCAATATACAAATGCACAAAAACTTATAAAAGTGTAAGACCTTGTGACTGGTCATCCATTTTTGTGACCATTCTTAGTCCACCTTGGGTGTAGCCCTGGTCAGGTTCTTGTCCTGCCCAAGGTGTACTCTTAAAGGCCTTGCAATAAATACCTACTTTAGCTCTGTTCAGTCTCTGTTCCAGGTCATCCTTCTCAAGGCATCACTGGCTCCTTAGGTGCAGATCACCTCTCTGTGCATAGAAATGTCCTGCACTGCTGAGCATTTCTTCTCCTAACTGTGGAAGCAGAGAGGATCCCACTTCTGCGAGTGTTAACAGAGTGTCATTGTGATTCCTCAAAGTGGTGTACCCCCTTGTCTGGAAATTCCTGCCTGATTCTGTTTGTCTTGGCTTTTAGCAACTTACAGAATCCCAGAGACCCTCAGTGCAAGTCCCTCTCCATACCTTAGCACAGTCACCATCACACCATCACATTCCTATGTGCTGAATGCTGCCCGGGATGGTACTGGGGTCACTTGTGTGGTCTCCTGGGCACCACCTACACAAAGGTCCCAGGAGACCCCCTGCAGTAGCACAGAACACAGGGCCTTATGCAAGAGCATGACAGGTAGAGGGAGGGAAGGGGTTCTGTCAGGCACCTGGAAGTGGAATTGGTCTGTGCAGAGGTGTAGGTGAGTGGACCACCTCCATGCTCTGGCCCTTGAGAGCTGGCTCTTCCTATTCCTCAGTACTCCATCGCTGGAGATGACTCTGTCACAGAGGGGGTGACAGACTTGGTGCGAGGGACACTCTGTCCAGCCTTAAAGTCCATATTTGAACATGGATTGAAGAAGCCATCTCTGCTGGGGGGGGCCTGCCATCCGTGGCTGTTCATTGAAGAGGTGAGATATCCCAGTTCCTTGTATGGGGCGATGTTGCTGGAGGGCTGAGGTGATGGGTTGTAGGGCAGGTGTGCTTAGTGTCCCTCTGCTTCTCCAGGCTGCAAGCCGAGAAGTGGAACGGGACTTTGACTCCGTGTATTCTCGTCTCGTGCTCTGCAAGACTTACAGGTCTGTGCCCTGCTCCATGCTCATCAAACTGATACTGCTCTGCACCTTGGCAAGGCTCATGGTCTGCCCCATCTCCACCACACCCTGTGGGTGTGGTGTCAGCAGGCTGCTGTGCCTTTGCTGACCTGAGGCCGGCAGTGGATCTTGTCTCCTCCCCTGGCTCCTGTGTTTCTGGGTCTGTATCTGGCTCTCTCATGGCTGCAGGGGCACCTCTGGCCTCAGCAGTAGCACGAGAGCTGTTGGGGTATGAAGCAGGAAAGGCCCGCATGTGCCCAGGGTGTCTGGAGCTAGCTGGGTCTTTGCTGTGATCTTTGCAGGCTTGATGAAGATGGCAAAGTCCTTACTCCAGAGGAACTGCTTTACCGGGTGAGTGCTGCCCCAAGCCCAGCCAGAGCCCAGTTCCTACTCTGGGGATGTTTCCTGTGGAGACTGTTGGAGGGAGATGCTCAAGAGTCTCCCAGACCTTCCCTTAGACCCTCTGGTGCTAGCAGGGGGCACTGGTGAGAATGGGAGCTCCAGGGAGGGCGGCATTTGGCTGTGTTGCTGAAGTGGCTGCCCCGCAGTAACCACACCTTCCCTCCCTGCAGGCGGTTCAGGCTGTGAACATGACACATGATGCTGCACATGCACAGATGGATGTGAAGCTTCGTTCTCTCATCTGTGTTGGACTCAAGTGAGTCATCTGGCCCTGGTACTTTCAGCATTTTGGGTGCAAAGTGCTTGGGAAGGGACAGAGTGGGCTTAAGGGCAGCAAAAGTTTCAATCTTAGGCCACAGCACCTTTTTTCCTGCCCTCTCACTGCAGCCACTGGATGACACTTGTTCCTTGAGCATTGTGCTGGCGTGATTCCTAGCCGGAAGCAGGAGCTCCTGTTGTATGGAGTGGCTCACACAAGTTTACTGCGTTATCCTGTTTGCACTGGGGACAGGGCTGTGGGTGGGGGGGGTCAAAGCTTGGGCTGAAAATAGACTATCCCAGAGGGATGGGGTTTCTTTCCCTGGCTGCAGCTGAGTAAAACAGGCCTTTATCCCATTGTTGCAGTGAGCAGGTGCTGCATTTGTGGCTAGAGGTGCTGTGCTCAAGCCTGCAGACCGTAGAGAAGTGGTTCCACCCCTGGTCGTTCCTGCGCAGTCCTGGCTGGGTGCAGATCAAATGTGAGCTGAGGTGAGTGTCCCCATGGCATGTGTCCATGCCATTGTCTGGAATAGATTTCCTCCTCCTCTGCTGGAGGTGCTCTCACTATGGCTGGGTTTGGGCCCTCCAGTGAGTTGCAGCATGGACTGCCCAGACATCCGAGCCACAGAGATTTCCTGCTGTGTGCTGAGGCAGAAACAAATCTCTGGACAGTTTATTGTGAGGCACTGTGCCTGCCTGATCCAAGAGCAGAGCATGGCTCCTAGGGACCTGTTGAGATAAGCAGGCAGCCTTTGCCTGCCAGCAACCTCCTGCTGTATACATATACTCCGATGGAGTCTGCCTTTTCAACCCTGCTGCTCTCCGTGTCCTTTGCCAGCCACTCTTAAGTCTAAGCCGGGAGCAGGGAATGTGCTAGGGAGACAGTTGCACAGTCATTGACTGGGAAGGAGTCAGTCACCCACTGACTCCCTGGTTAGGTGAGTGAGCAGTGTTAGGGGCTGAAAGCAGCTTTAGTGCCTGAGCTCTCACGAGGCAGTCACTTGGAGTCCAGGGCACATATCCCTGTGGCTCTCGGCGTCCATGCACCTGGCCCTCCTGCACTCTGCAACACCAGGTGATGTCTCAGGGAGCTGGAGGGCAAACCCTCTGCCATCACCACTGCTCCAGCCTGGTTGGTGCTGCCATTCAGTGGGAGCTGGCTTTTGTGTGCACCACCCAGTTGCCTCGGGCCCCAGTGGGAGCATCTGCAGCCAGAGCAGGCCTGTGTGTGCACACTTCAGGGTGTTGTGTTCTCAGTCTGCTGCTGAATGGGAGGAGGTTTCTGCCACCTCTGGCCTGCTGTGTCCCACACCTGCTTTCTCACAGCATGGGGGTAGTGCCAGTTGGGCACGGCCAAAGGACTGAGTGGGACTGGTTCGTGTCTTACATCCAACTTCTCCCAGCCAGTAAGGGAGCTCCCCGTGCCGACCCTTTAGAGCACTTCAGCTGCAGGACACTTCTCATGTTCCAGGGAGAGGGAGGGGGATGCAGAACTCTGAGGTGCTACAAGCAGGGGTCTGCTTTCTGGTGAGGAACCTGCAATCTGCCATTGCCAGCTGTGTGCAACCCTCAACCAGGCATGTCTGCAGTCCCCCAGAGCCTGGATCTGCCCGTGCCTCCCTGTGCCTTGGCACCAAGCTCTGTAGTGGCTGCACTTGAGTCACATCTTCAAGCTCCTTCTTCCAGCCTGGGCCCGGGAGGATGTGAAGCCCAGAGAGGACAGGGAAAAAAGGGAACGAGTGACTGCTGCTGCCTTCCAACATCATCAAACAAGGAATTTCATCCTCGTAAACTTAGTGGTATGCCAGGACAAGATGGGGAGGCAGTAGATTTGTGTGCCTGGGGCAGCAGCTGTGGGCAAAGGCTAGCAGTGTGGTCTGGGGGGTCTGTTTTAGCATAGTTCTCTGTATCTGTTTTTGTTGCAGGGTCCTCGGCAAATTTGCTTTCAGCCTCTCTCAGGACTGGGAGCTGCCAATAAAGAGGGAGGTAAGTAGGTGGCATCTCTCATTCTCTCACTCAGCCAGGGGCTTTACTTACTGCCTCCCTCTCCCAGCTTTGTGCTTCAGCCCATCCTCTGGCCTCCTCTGGAGCCAGCTCCAGAAGCTGTGGATGGGGCTGCTTTCCCCGTCGGGGCAGGCTTTGCAGCAGGAGCTGTGTGGCAGTGCTGGCAGAGGGGGCTGCCTGCCCTGCCCAACTGGGGCAGAGGAAAGTGACAGGCTCCCTTTCCTCGTTGCTCTCCAAACCAAAGGGCCTCTCCCTGTGCCAGCTGTGCAAAGGTGGGAACTGCAGGAAGCTGCCCTGGGTGCCAGAGGCCTCAGCATGCTCAGGCTCTGACTGCAGACCCAGTCTCCCCTTTTCTGGATGTGGTGCACTGACTGGGCTGGGTCTCTGTGTCATCCTGCAGGAAAAGGAGAAGAAGCCACTGAAGGAAGGGGTGCAGGACATGCTCGTGAAGCACCATCTCTTCAGCTGGGACATAGATGGGTGACCCCCACCCCACTCCATCCTGGGAACCTTCTCGATGGCACACACTCCTCTCCTCCACCCCCTCATGTCTCATCCTCTGCCCTTCCCCACCCCACCCACTTGTATCTGGGACAAAATCTCCCCCCTGGGGGCTGCCAGACCACCTGGGACAGATGGAGCAGTGCTGAGAGGCTGAGCTGCAGACCAGAAGGGGCTGATGGTTGAGGGTGATGCTGCAAAGGGACAAGTGTGTTCTGGCTACAAAAAGCAAGTGCCCCCTTCCAGCCTTCCACATCTCTGCCACTCCCATCTTCTGCTTTCCTCAGCCCTGCCTCCCCACCAGTGCCCAGGGATAGCAGCCTGACTGGAGCCATTGTACACTGCTCCGTGGGCTGGCAGTCACATGGGGGTGAGCATGTCTATGGCTGGAGCTGTGGGCAAGAGATGGCCCTTGTGGGGTGGCTTTGATCCATGACGGCTGGTGCCATTGCCAGGTGGCACTGCAGCTGCACATGGAATTGGGCTGGTGAGAGACTCACTGCTGTACAGGAGCAGGGAGAGCACATCCCCTCCCCTTGCCAGCCAAGGGCTCTCCGCTGCTGGGGGACACATGGACAAGTTCCTTTGACCTGGAGCTGAGAAGGGGGAACTGCCATCAGTTTCATTCCACCTCCCTGGCACTGGTATGGGGTGTTGACAAGAGTTGCCTAAATTTACCAGCCTGTTACCACTGTAACAGCCTTAGGGATGGTCCTTGTCTCCTCTGGGAGTAGACAGAAACCACCTCTCCCCTAAACAACAGTGTTTCATGCTGTCATTTTAGTCTCTAGATAATTTTTACTGTTAACCAAAAAGCTGTAAATTTACTCCAGGAACATAAATATTTTGGCACCATTGTAGCTCAGGACAAGGTTTAGGTTGGAGCCTGGCTCAGGGAGATTGACTCGTCCTCCCTGCCCTGCAATGGCAACAGGGAGACAGGTCAGGAGTGGAGAATTGTTGCTTTGTGGTGGTGGCTCTGAAGTCTGTGATTTTCGACTGAAAGTGCTTGTCTGTGAGCACAAACTACTGATGGGATAGCATTAGATTCTTTCTTTACTTTATTTGGTGGATTTGTAAATAAAAACTGCATCTTGGGAGAGTGCTGGGCTTTGTCTTGTTTTTTGACAGGGCTAGGAATCAGTTTAAGTTTTCCTTTCTGCCATTTGACAATGGCAATCCCATTTCTGTGCTGGCACTGAGGGAGATCCTTGCATTGGAGCAGCTCACAAGGTCAGGCAGCAGCCAGGGCACAGCCAGTTCTGCTGCCAGCAGTGGCAGCCCTGCCTTGCCTCTGTGCCAGTCATAAGAGCAGGTCCACAGCAGAGCCCTAGAAAAGCCAAAAATACTGGAAACAACGGGTTGTAGGGACACTGCAGGGGGAGGACCCTTAGGAAAGGCAGAGGGGCTAGCAGAAAGCAGGGCAGGCTGGCAGGGACAGCAGTGTTGTCTGTACAAGAAGTGTCTCTGGAATAAGCAGGTGTAGGCTGAGCTGCAAAGTGGGACAGTTACAGGGCACAGGCCCTTAGGAGAACTGTGTTTAGAAGTCCAAGCTCGTGGGAGGGTGGAAGTTGCAGCATACGTCCTGATTCAAAAATGAGTGTTTTCAGTGAAGGTAATTTCTTTGGAATGTGGCTATGGAAGGGGCAGTGTCACCTCATTGCCACCTGCAGTCCAGATGAGCCTGCTGAGCTGGGCGAGACTAAATAGCTGCCCCTGGTAAAACCTGCCTCTGGTTGCAGGGTAGGTAATTTCCATAAACTGAGGGAATCTCCCTGCAGCTCAGAAGGATGAGCCACCATCACTTGAGCTGTTTTTTTCAGGTTTGAGAAAGGTGCAGAAGGATCACCCACCCTTAGTTGGAAAAGGCAGAATGACCCCAAGCCCTCCCACCAGCATAGCAGAGAAGTTTTTGAGAATGTGACTGTTTGGAATTTTTTTAATAAAATGAATTTTTTTTCTTCAAATATTTGTAACTGAAAAAATAATTCAATTTAAAGAACCATTCTCTTCCCCATTTACTTGTCACTTTTATCCTTTTCCAGTTGAATACTCGCTCTGGATCTGATGCCCCAACACCATCCAACTCTGATGGTGCTGATCACCCCATGTCATTGGCTGCATAGTGGAAGGGAGAGTGCGTGCTAGTCAAATACACATTACAAACAAGTAGTGGTTACAGCAGAAAGATTCAGGATTACATTCAAGGTAGAGGCAGAACATCAGACTTCATTGTCCCCAGTGGGTGCAAAAATGTATGTCCAGGGGAATACCTCTTCCAACAAAGAACTATTGAACTATTATTCAAAGAAATAATAGTAAGAAAGCAGAGAACTGGGCAAGCCTGCTCTCGGCACCGCTTAGGGAAAAAGACTTTCTAACATTTCTGGGGCTGAGGCACCACCTTCCCCTGTGCCCACAGGTACAGGGTTATCACTCACTCTCCTGGCAGAAGCCTGTTGTGTGGAGGGACTCCCACAGGTCAGCAGGGCTCCTCAGGACATGAGGCTTTTGGTTCTGTATCCTCTGGGCTCCTTGAAGCTCTTCAGCCAATGCAAGTATGTCAGCCAAAGTCAGGGTCACTAAATTCAGTTTCATACCTCATGGTGGATGGGTGAAGGTGAACAGGTGTGAGCTCAGCCTTTCACCAGCAACCTCTGGGAAGGGCTACACTGGTATCAGGCATTGGCATCTCTCTGCCAATGACTGGAGTACCTGGCCCAGGGCAAGGAATGAGGGCTGGGTAAGGCCAGGACTGCAGCTAGAGTGCTCCCACCTTCCTCTAGGAGCTCATTGCACTTCATTGATAATTTCCTTCTCTATTTGAAGATTTGTAATTATTTGTACAAAAGAAATCACACAGCTGGGTTTTTTGTGGGGGCTACTGCAGCTACGGGATAAAAGAACCTGATTTTGCTTGAGTCTGACAAATAGGCAGCCTTACATTTTCTCCTTAGCATTTTGGACATCCTCCCACTCCCCCCATACTTTCCTCCTTAGAAACTCCTTGCCTCCTCGCCCCCAGAGCTGGGCAGCTGCCCTAGAAGAGCTGGTAAAAGCTCTGTAAGGTGATTGCTAAGTACTCACTGCGCCCAGTGAGCACCTGGGCTGCAGCAGGCGACAATTCAGGGAGGGATCAGGAGGATAAAGGGGGTGCCCACCAGTCTCTTTTATTCTGATTTTTAGGATGTCACACTGTAGGTCAAGGAATAGAAAGCCTGTGGGGAAGGGGGAGGGGTGTGGTGCCCTCCCCAACCCAGACACTGAGAGAGGCAGATAGGAGATAACTTGCTTACAGCTCAGGGCCAGAGTAAAGAGGAGGGGACAGAAAGGAAGCTGCCAGCAGGCTCCCTCTGCAAATGATTAAGAAAGTGGCTCCCCATGCAGTTAACAAGCAAAAGGCTCAGGAAAGCAGGAGTATCTCCCAGCTGCAAACAGGCATGACACCACCCGGCTGCCAGTTCAGTGGCTGAGGGAGAGCATTGTGTAGGGTTGGCATTGACCTGCTTCACCACAGACCAGAGGTACCAGCATTCCTGTGGCACAGTCTCTCCCTGGGAAGAGGACCAGGTACTAAAGTAGCAGGGAGGCAGCATGTGGCTCACAGCTACCCCCTCCCCAGCAGGAAGCTCTGTGGCCCAGCATAGGGGAAAGGTGGGGACAGCATCCTCAAGAAGATATTGAGAAGGATGGCAGTTGATCCTTTCATTGCCTGAGCAGGTCAGTACCTCAGTCTGCAGGACTTCAGAAGCCACAGCTTCCCCCGCCTCACACAGCACAAGCAGCCTGGACCCAGCTTAGGGCCAGCCTTGTGGTGAGGTGGCCGCATCCGGGTAAGCCATGTCCCACCTGCTCAGTATGGCCATGAGTTACTACTGACACAGGAATTCTGAAGTAACAGGAGTAACAGCACAAGAGTGAGCCACAGGTCTGGTGTTCCACCACAGAGCCTTGTCCAAGGAGTAGAGTCATGGCTCTGAGGTACTGGGGACTTGTCCACCCACTCCTCAGTCTGCAGTTCCCACAAGGCACCAGCCTGGGGCCCCACAGCGACACAGGACACCAGCTCAAAGTAAGCAGCCATTTACTTTTGTCTTTTACCCTGTGGGACTGAAGGGAGGGAAGAGCAGTGGTCAGCTCCAATACTTACTTTCAGGCTACTCCCCAGAAAGGGGCCCTCACACTGAGGGCCCTCACTGAGCCAGGACCTGTGCTGTGCCACACAACACCACTCTTGCAGTCTCACTTCCCCTTCCTCACCTACAGGGTCCAACATCCATCCCCATCTGCTGCTTTCCACTCAGGCACATGCTACAGTGAGGCACCAACACAGTGAAGGCAGAAGACAGATTGCACATGGCCCCCAATGATATGTTACTGATTGCCAGCTGTGCCCCACACCTGCTCCACAGGACACGCAGGTGCTTTCGTATCCCTGCCCAGGCTGACTGCCCTGCTCACCTGGGGATGTCATGAATGCCGTGGGAGCTGGGGGCAATGGGCTGTGCCTGACAGCAGTTTTAACATGCAAGGACCTGATTTTGGCACCTTAGACTGTTTTGTAGCCCAAAGTGAGTGAAGCAAGCAGGCAGGCCAGCAGGCCTCTCCCAAGCTCAGTAGTATTTGGGAAACCAGGTTGGTGGGGAGCCCTGGTTCCCTCTGGCTACATTTAGAGAAGGTGCCTGTTCTGTCCAGCTCCCCTCTGCCCTGCGGCAGATCAGACCCTCCCCTGACAGGCAGGTGGTGCAGAGGGCAGCTGTTCTAGGCCCCAGACAGCCCTCCTGCCTTTGTGTCCTGCTCCAGAGGTAGAATCTCTTTCCACAGCTGTTAAGACTGACCGTGCTGGGGCAGCACAACTCCTTTTATCCACCAATCCCAGGAAGGCGCAGAGTGCTGCTTCTGGAAACAGCTCAGGCACAGTCATGCTCTGTCCCATATGAGGGAACAATGTGCTGCCATTGCTCCTGCCTGGAGAGCTGCTGGCTCTGCTCTCACCCTGGTTAGGCCAGGTTGCGTGGAGTGGAGAAGCTATCAGCCTCACAGCTCCTCTTGTCCCCCCGCAGCAGCCATTCTCCCTGCCCTGGCCTGGCCCACTGCTGGCTTCACGCAGAAGGACACTGTTACGGGAGGAGTACAAATACTAGAAGCTCTTTCTTTTTTCTTTTTTTTTGGTTGACTGGCCTCTTCCCTCTCTATGCCTGTGCCCTCCCACTCCCATTCCCTTCAGTCTCTGCTCACAAAATTACAAGCAAGAATCCCAGTGCAGCTGCAGATCATGTCCATCAAGAAAGTCTGTGGAAAAGAGGCTGGGAGCCACGGTGCTCAGGGGAGCCAGGCTCATGACAGAACCCCCTGACAGCTCAAGCCAGTCCATGCTGTCCAAGTTAGCCTCAGCCAGATCCAGGGCTATGCCCCCAGACGGCTCATGAGCCAAGTGCAATTCCGAGGTGTCCATAGGTGAAGGCGGGTGGTCCAGGATAGCCGAGCTGCTCAGCATCTCACTGTGGAGGTCATCAATGAGGGACAGGGGCTCTGGCCCATCGTGGCCTGCTGTCAGCAGCGGGAGGCCAGTGCTGCTCTCCAGGAAGTCCTCCAGCCGGCCCACAGGCACCGGCTGCCCCAAGGACACCAGCACCGCCAGCTCGGAGGAGTGGTGGCTGCTGGGTGGTGGAGAACAGGCCGGAACGACAGGTGGCTCTTTCCCAGCTGGGGACGACTGATCCTTGAAGTCAGCAGAAATCTCTGTACAGGGAACAAATAATCCAGGTAAGGAAAAGCCTGGCTGAACACCAGAAGGATCCCCTTCTACCCACCAGGGCCACAGATGCCCCCCAGACTAAGCCATCACTGACCACCAGCTGGGATGAGGAAACATCCTATGCCTGTACTTGCCTCACTACGGGGAGTTTTCAGCCCACCTCCATGAAATTCCATCTCTGTCCAGTATCTGAGAAGCGACGTGCCTGAATCTGATGCAGCAGAGCCATCAGGAATCACAGAATCATATTAAGGCCTGACTGACATTGCCCTCAGTGCCTTAATGACTACTGCCAGTGCTAAAGGCACTGGAAAGGACACCAGAGAAAAGAGCAGGGCCATGACAGACTCTCCCCTCAGTGCTCTACAATCCCCAGACTCAGACCTAGGAACTACAGGAAATGCTGGCTTTGTCTCCTTACCTCCACTTTCAATAAGGATATCAAACAGGTCATCCATCTGCTGGCTGGAACAGCCATTCTCCTGGGAAGACCAAGTGCAGGATTAGATTCCTGTTTACCAAGGGAACTTCCACCTCCAGCAACACCTTTGGCTGCTGGTTCTCCTCCCTTGCCCCAGGGAGCTCATTCTTGCTGTTTTCTAGCAAGAATGAGCACACCATGACATGGTACCAGAGTCCTCTGTAACCCAGGCTGTTACTGAGCTGGGAAAGTATGGCTGGCAATAGCAATGAATGGCTTGGGATTTTTTACCTGTGATTTAGGGTCCGGCCCAAACCCTCCAGAGGAAATTCAACAAGGAATGTGCAGTTGTGTCTCCATCCCTATCACTAGCCCACATCAAGAAACTAAGTAGATTCACAATGGGAACTTTTTGTCTGCTCTCCAAGGAAACCAGGGAGAATAACTGCTCTCACCTGGGCCTTTGGCTGTTGCTTCATGGCCTCTTCATAGCCTGGTGGTGGCTCTTTCATTGGGACTGAGGGAACCAGAAGAGGAGGTGGAGGAGTTCCAAAAAGTGGCATGTGCTGTTGCTGCTCCAAGTCCATCTGGGAGGGGGAAGGGGCAGCAGGAGAGCAAGGCTGCGATGAGGACTGTTTAGAATGAAGGCAGAAGAGGGAATGAATGCAAATCAGGGAAAAGTCTACATCGACTCCTGTCTCACAGCAGCTTTGAGAGACCATCACCTCTCCCTGTGAGCACTGCACAGTGTTCTACACTGCTCTGCCCATAGCAGCCTGCCTCCTTCCCTGGACCTTGTGCATGTGAAGGTTCTGGCTTCTTTTTTTCCTGCCAAGGTTGGGATTAATGCACGAGAAACATAGGTTTCGAGTTCAGACTTGGATGTTTATTATTTCTTATCTATTTACAGACTCATGAGCCATGAGCTCTAACTAGCAAGTTAGGGGAACGAGGTAAAATGAGTGCCTCTAACTCTTTCCAAGGTTATTTAAGTGATAATTACCCAATAATGAGGTGACACCTATATTATTTATATTTTTGACCAAATAATGACCACCAAAGGCTTGCAATGTGGACCGTTTTCACCCAATTGCAGAAAACCACCCAAACCCATGAAGAAGAAGGAAGAAGGTGAAGAAGAAGGACTTAAACAATGCCCAAAATTCTCCATCTTAACTCGCATGTATTAAACCCCCAAATTCTCAATTTCCAGAATTCCAACATCTCCCCCTATTGTTTGAACCATGAAGACTGCTTTGCTTCATTTTTCTTGACTTACCACTCCCTGGAGTGGTAGAAAGAAATGTCCTTGACCAAATATTGATCTTTTCTTGTATAGCTTAATTTGGCACAAAAAAATCATGTTTACAGAAGCAGAGATGTCCAATTCTTCAGGTTCAAAAGATGCCTTGGGAAGGTGAAGAATTCACTAGTCTCATGCATCTACTGGCATGCTAATTAAAGAAGTGGAAAGTGTCTTTTCTAGGATTGTACAGGAAAGACATATTATTTCTATATCTGATGCAATGGCTAAAGCCTTAGGTTGTCTAACTGGCAAATTTGCATCACTAAAAGCAAGCAAATTACTAAAAGGAAGCAAGCAAAAAGCATAAGCATAACATTCGACAGAACCCCATATTTCCCTTAAACTATCATCTAACAAAGGAATTCTACAATACTCTTGATCCCCAAGCATTGGTCTTTGGTTGATTGACAGGTAAAGTTGCATTGCTGAAAGCAAACAAAACAAGATATGAACATGATACCTGATATAACTTCATGTTCTTTCTTTGGTGTTTTTTTTTGATATAAGGCATTTTCTTTTTCATTCTTAATTTCCAAGCAAATCTTTTAGCATGTGCACTATGCCCTTGCTGCAGGGGAAGAAGATAAATTTCCCCTCCAACTCACAGCTGGAAATCTTTAGCTGATTTTTCCAATCCTAAAGCAGACACACCACAAACCACCTGCTCACTTCTCCTGGATGGGGAGAGCCTCATCTGTCCAAGCAGGGGATTCAAGCAGCACTTCGGAGAGAAAGGGCACTTTCCTTGCGTGTTCAGCCTACTCTGTGCAATATATCCAGGGCCTGTCTTCTACCCGCCTCCCTCTACAGTGTCCGCTTTGAGGTCACAGGCTAGCTTCACTTAGCACCAAGTTTAACAGCCTGATGGCAGGCAGAGACCACCAGAGCACTCAGCAGCACCAGAGCTCCAAAGGAAATCCCAAGTGTTGCAGGAAGTGGTGCTTGTGACTCAACTTTACCAGATGAATCAGCACATAACTGCCCATAAGAACAGCTGAAATGACGATCAGGTCTTTTCCTTTTACAGCAGCTACACACAACCCACACTGAAACTGCTCCCCTGGAGCAGTGAACCCTGGGCAGCAGCTGAATGCCACTTCCAAGACATGTACATATTGATACTCTTGCCCATCCTGTTTTCCCTGGAAAGCTGCTCATTTGTTCTGTGACCCACAGGTAGAGGAGCAACCCCAGACCAGCCCTGCTGGGGTCCACTCTTCCTGAGAAGGGCTGGAAACCATGGTTATGGCACAGGCCACTGGGACATGCTGGGAAGGTACCTTTTTTGACACACTGGGTGGGCTGGTTTTGCCAGAAGCACCAATTTTCAGGGGCTGCTTATGGAAAGCATTGTGGAAGAAAGGCTGCAGGTTTGGAGGTGCTAAGAAAGACAACATGGTACAGGCCAGCTGCCCTGTGATCACCTGCAGACCTGGCTTCTGACCCCACAGGAAGGCAGAAGGATTGGAAGAGTCAATACACATGCCTCTGAAGTAAAAAGGCTAAGGAACTCCAGGGAAAAAGGTGCCCTCATTTACCTTCTGCACTTTCTTCAAGGTCTCAAAGCAAACCAAGGCACTGACCCTTTGCAAAGTAGGTATCTCACTCTATATATACTAGAAATTACTTCTGTCTTCATACCCTTTTCCAGGAACTGACTCAGAAATGATCCTCCAAACTCTAAAATCTCTTCATAATCTTTCTGCATGCTCAGCAGTACCAGAGACTAAAAGGTCACAGCCCTTTTACCCCTCTAACTCACCACCGCAGCAGCAGCTACACTACCCACACCACCCTCTCTCTATGCAGCAGCCACCTTTTCTGTTCAGCAGCACCCCTTCAAGAATCTGGGACATGTCTGTGAATCAAGGCTGCACACTCCAGCCCCTCATTGTTTTTAATCCACAGACAACACCCACTGATATGCGGTATGTTTGTACCCACTGCCTGTGGGTACAAACCCTGGCAGCAGGCAAACAAAACCAAGAGAGAAAAGTGAGCAGGCAGTGATTTACCTTAGATGGTTTTGGTCCTCTGGGCTGCTGCTGCGTGGGCTGCTGAGGGGTGCTTGCAGGTACCTGACACGGCAGTTGGCTGCAAGTTTTAGCGGGTGATGATTGTACACTCTGGAAAGAAAAGGATATCCATAAAAGGTTATTCCCCAGACATGACATGGACACAAGGCTTAGGTTACTTACAGCATTTTAAAGTTTTTTTTCCCCACTCTTTATTCTTTATGAAATTCAATCCTTCTCTTTTCCTGAGCAGAGCAATCAGATTGGATGCGATTGAGAGTCCTAAGAGAGGAGGCAGTACCAGCCTAAATCCCCGGGCTACCCATGACACATCTCAAGGACTGCCAGATCTGACACAGGAGCTGTGCCCATGTGGAGCAGCAATGGAGTTCAGGTGAGATACTCTGGGGTTTCAAGGTTGACACTCGATGCTGATGTTTAGACAGCTGTTGACATCTCACCTGCTATGGAGCAAACAAAGCCTGCTCAGTGCCTGTCACTGATGGCAGACACTGCCACTTTTTCTGCAGAAAATACAAGAAATGTATCAGCAGAGAATGAAAATTATCTTTGATGTCATGGAATGTGCTGGGGTTTGACTTATGCCATCAAACTGGGGCATATTTATCCCTTCCTGGAAGGAACACTCGGAACAATTCTGTTAAGAGCTGAGCTCATGCCAGCAGGGGAATAGTAAGTCATCTCTGATGAAAGACTCTGTTAACACTGAAATACTGATACACATTAAAACACATTAAAACAAAGGGCAGCCAAAAGCCAGTCTGCTCCCAGGGTCTGATTTCAGCTCTTGGTAGATAAGACGACCCATCTATCACTACAACTACGATCTTTATAGTTAAGGACAAGAGGTGAAATACACTCTGCTCATTTTACTACCACAGGCATAGTTGTTCTTTTAAAAACTAGTAAACTGTGGAGGCAATAAACCCTTGTTGTCCAAGCCCAAGGTCCTGCCTGACAAAAGGCAGAACCATGTGTATGGAAGAATGCTGAACAGCCTGTGACGCACAGAGCCAATTGTGCATTGCTGTATACAGCTCATCATTGTCAAATCCCAGTCTTTTTGCTGAAGATCTGCTTACACTGCTCTGTTTTACAAAGCCATGATCTACCAATCACTGTAGTGAGCAACTCTGCCCTTCCAGTATTTACTGCACTGAATTTCCACCACGTTAAGTCATCCTATGGTAACTGGAGTGGGACAAGGAGAGAGGAAACCAACTGCCCACAGCAGTGATGAGATCTGACCCTTGCCTACCTGCAAGGGTGGGCAGCTGCTCCCTGCCATCCCATGGGGAGAGAGGCCCTGCCTCTCGGTGCTCTGCTTGGTCACAGTGAGGACGATGTGGGTCCCTGTGGAGTCAGTGATGAGGGTGGGGGGAGGGGTGCCCTTGATGAGGTCGCTCAGGATGCTCCCTTGCTGGCCAAGGAAAAGCCGCGGGCTGTGAGGTTGGCACGGCGGCTCTGCTTCTGTGGCTGGCACCTCCTGCTTCACCATCACAGCTTTCTTTGGCACTGGGCTTGGATTCGAAGTGTCCATTTGGCTAGCGGTTGGTGCAGGGCTGAATTGCTCTGTTTGGCCACTGGATTGCTTCGCAAACTGGCAACTCAGGAAACCATTTTCACTCTTGACCTGGGTTCCAAACACTCCTGATTTGGAGGCGAGGTCTGTTCTTTCACCTGCAGCTGTTGGGCCTGGCTGTGACTGCTGAGAGCGCTTCTCCTGCTCCAGCTGTAGCCTAAGCATCTCCACCAGCTGCTGTTTCTGTTTCAGCATGCGGGTGAGCTCCTCAATCTGCTTGTCCTTCTCCTGCAGCATCCGGTCTTTGTCCCTAACTTCTGCATCTCTGCTGTTACCAGCACTACACTGCTCTGACCTGGATGCCACATTTATGCTGCAGGAGGCAGACTTAGAGCTTTCTTCCTTCACCAGGAATTGCACTGGAGATGTCTGCAAAGTGAGCTGGGTCAGAGGTGAAGTGACCATCTCTCCAAAGGTATCACCAGTGCCCGAGTTTTCATCCCCTGTACTCATTTGCGAGCGCTCAGATGGAGTTGGAGAAACAGGAGGTGTTGAGCCTGTGCTCCCAAATTTCATCACACCACCACCAGTAACTGCAGCCACAACTACTTCTGCTGGTGCAATGCTGGTGACCAGGGCTGGCCCTGTGCTCAGCCTGGCAGTTGGGAAGGCCACCACCACTTCGGCAGCTTTAGGGAGGACGGCTGCTGTGCTGGGCTTGGGAGTGGGGGTTGTTTGGCCAGTTGCACCGTTCTGCTCTTGGTAAGCTCGGAGACGCTCAATGAGATCCATCTTTGTGCCTGAGACAGGCAAGGCCCTCAACTTCAGCTCTTGCTTCAGCTCTGCTACCTGATATGGGGGGAGAAAAGAGAGCAAGATTAAGAGAACTTCTAACTGAACAACTATCTACAGCCAGCAGAGCTATGAGACAAAGGACTAAACCGATCTTCCTGCAGGCCAACAAACTTGCACCTCAGGTACACACTGCAGGGTAGCAATCCCAGCTCCTATCACTAACTCCTGTCAGTCCACCTCAGCCCTGCTCTGGGGCAGCAACATCATACAGTACTGCCCACTGACAATGGCAGAAAGGGTCTGTGGAGCTTCACAGGACATTTACCTTCATCTCATCCAGGTTGGCAGGGAGAGGGCCAGGCTTGCCCACCGCAGCGTTACTGTTTTGTCTCATCAGCCCACTGGAACCAGAAGACACTGAAGATGTGCTGCTGACTGTGGCAGAGAGATTGCGTATGGCAGGAGCACTGGCACCACTCTGCTGCTCTCCTGGAGGTCTGCAGGAAAAGAAAGAACTCAGACATCAAAACCACAGTGGAAAGACACCAGAGGCCCTCAGTGTCCACAAACATACACATTCAGAAACGTCTGGGTCACTAGAGCTGCTCTAGATTCTGAAGCACACCAATGTTCTCAACTATATCTGTCGCAGTCCAGGGCATCCTTTTGGATGACCTGGGACCTGAGGGAGTTTGAACTCTGGATAGGGGGGTGTGGAGCTGGTCCAGGGGGCTTGAAGACCTTGGCACAGAGCCTAGGAACACACTGGGTTTGATTTTAGTCCATGGGAGAGGCTTCCAACACTGAGAGAGGAATTGCAAACCTCAAAGGTGTGAAAATAGTAGTTTAGCACAGCACGGGGTGAAAAATTTTGTAGTTTATGAGTTCTTAGAATAGAGGTAAATGGGGGATAAGATGGAGGATTTAAGGTGTTGCCCTAAGTTCCTCTCCTTCTTCCTCGTCCTCCATCTTCTGATGTGGTGATGACACAAAGTAGTTTGAGGGGATTGGGTCAAGGTAGAAATGACCCTTCTAGTATAGGTACTACACATTGGCACAAAATTGTAAATAGTGGACACGTAGTTATCTGTATAAAAGTAAAGCAACGCCCCATCGGCAGTCAGTCGCCTCGTGTCCCAGCCGCTGTCCAGACCTCAGCTCGGTGCGGAGAAAACTCTGAGATATCAAATAATAAACAACACGAGAAACCTGAAAACAAGGCCTTGAAGACTCCGCTTTTTTCTTGCGACGCTGTTCAGGGCTTTTAGAGGGCCAAGGACTTTTAACAACCTGAATCTTGGGTGAGAAACCAAACCTGAGAATATCCATGCCCCTTACTATATCAACCAACTCACTTCAGCTGCTTTTGTCTGATTCATCTTGCACCAGCTCTTTTTGAGGCCCTCTGGAACCTACAAGACTGAGTGTGTCACATCTGTCACACCCAGTGGCCACCCCTTACACCCAGAACACCATGTCTCTGGTAAGAGTTCTGGTAAGTGCTTGCTAAGAGAGCCACCACTGTAAACCCGTACTTAGGTGGGGCTGGCAGGATGGTCTGATAGTTGTAGTGCTGCTGCTGCTGATTGAGGATCTGAAGCTGGAGAAAGAGCTGCTGTTGTTGCAGTATTTTGGCATAGGATGAATCCATGGGAGGAGCTCCCTTGTCCTGCTTTTGGTCCGGGGGAATATACTGATGATATTTAAGCTTCTTGACTTTCGGCTTCAACTCCTTGGCTTTTTTATTGCGCTGAGACTTCTCACTAGCAGACTTGGGCTGGCTTTGCTATTTAGAAGAAAAGGAGGAAGCAAGTAAGAATGGAAACACTGATATAACATAACGCCCCATGTAAATCAGAACGCACATTGGGATTTTAATTTTGAAATTCTCTAGTTTGTTCACCTCAAGGTCTTTCCATGCTTCTCTAACTGAGACATTACAGACACCGCGCTGGCAGCAGCTTATGCTGCACCATAATGAAGGTCACCTTTCCCAGCACACCAGATCATTTGCTCATCCAGTGCAGACTCATTGACTCTAATTATAGATAACACTGATTGCTTCAAAACATTTTACATTCAGCATCTGTTTTATAGAAGGTGAATACACCATGGAACAGAAAAGCCCATTAAATATGTTACAATTTGTGTCAGAGGAAGACACTAGTGAGAAATGTTTCCTTCCTTTACATCTGTTAATCTAATACTTCCAACTCCAAACCTGCTTGAAAGTAACTTTCTTATCTTCCTTCAGATTACAACAATGAAGACATCAGCCAAAATAGTACCTTAATGAGTGTTGGTGGGGGCTTGGCAGCAGTAAGAGCCACTCCATTGGAAAGACTAGAAGGCAGAAGAGGTGGAGGTGGCAGTGGTGGAGGTGGCTGCTCAGGTACGAATAGAGTTTCACTAGAGTCTGCGCTAATCTGCAACTGGGATGAACCCTGCATGGACAGAAGAAGGCATCATGAATACACACAAGAGGAGGGAAATAGTTTAACAGAGTGCAGGAAATGATCACTTAGAAGGAAGGAGCACGGGCTCCAAATCTTTAACTGGACTCCTTTAACCCACTGCTTCAGTTGTCCCTGAGAAGCAGCACAACTTCTTAGGGCAGAAGAGGAATCAAAATCCAACACCTGTATCTCCCAGCATTTCCTGCTGGGATCAGTTGCACATAAGCTGTATCACCAAGCAATGGCTGTCCACTTCCCCACAAGGCACCACCTTGAGGGTTTGTGAATAACCAGAGGAGGACATCACTGACACGGAGCTAAGACCCCTTGTGAATTCTCACGGATTATACCTCTTAGGGAAGTCTTAGTCTCACTTTTTAGGCTCCTCTGCCACAAATCAGCATGAAGCTCCAGGATACTGCAGGAGGCCTCCACATTCTCACCTGAGCTAGTGATGTACCAGCGGTGCTAGTGAGAGGCTCACAAATCCGGGAGTCCATCGGCGATGGGACAGATCCTTGGGACTCATGGCTGGCTGGCTGTTCCGGGGAGAGGGCATCACTGCTGTCCTCATCAAAGGAGGAATTGTCTGCAACCTTTGGGTAGTTCACCTGTCCAACTAAAACCACAAACATTAACTGTAGTCTGTTAAGTGGAATAAGAAATTACTTTGCTTGACACTAGATGTTTCACAAAGACGATGATGGCATGGAGAGAGTTGTGCTTGAAGCACCAGCTAAAAATGAAGAACAGAGTCCCAGCTGGAACAGGTTTAAGTGTTTACACTCACTATCTATGAGTACAATAAAATGATGTGGACTGAGGTGAATGACTTCCCTTGCTTCTTAGTCAGGCAAGATCAGTGAGTGTAAGGAGAGATACTCAGGTCTGCCCAAAACCAGCTCTATGGCATGACTTACTTCATTATCATCTAGCACAAAAGAAGAAGACAGGACAGTATAAGGTTGAGTCATGGCTTCTTTGGTGTTCATCCTGTACGGTGGAAGGTAGAACCTATCCTGGACTCTTCTGTCTTGGAATACAGAGTGACAAATTGTCCTCTAGTCTTACAAGCAACAAAGGCTGTGGATTAAGTGGTGGTCCTGGCTGCAATTAACATTTCTGTCCATCTATATGCCTGTAGATAAATTTACATGAGTGTACGCTTGTAATGTATCAAAGTGTTTTTAGACTAGATTTTCCCAAATTAATCCTGCTAAGAAGGGAAATATTCTCATTTGCACCTCATCTAAAATCAAGAGGAATTCAGAGGTGTACTTTGCTCAGTCGGAAGCCACACCTCTTATGCTTCAGTTCACACTTTTTCAACTTCCTCAACTACTTCTTGTTCAATAGTGAAGCCAGACTCTCTCACAACATTGTCCTTTTCCTTTTTTATGGAAAGTATTCCATCTTGCTCAGTTGTGTCCCATTTGTCTTTACAGTAGCTCTGCATGTTTGAGGGAATGAATAACCACAGTCACACAGCCTGCTCAGTCTGGGGAGAGAGGAAAGAGCACTGCTTGAGGCAGTGGTGTGTTGGTTTAGCACAGATGGTAAATTAGTGATTTCCTTTAAACTGACAACCAGAATAGCTAATAAAATACAGGTATACACCTCTGGGTCACACAGCCTTAAAAAAGTCAGAAGGAAGCCTGGGAACTTCCTTTTCCTTTCAACTTCACCAGAGGTAAGAAAGCAGTCCCGGTTCTCTCCTTGTGAGGGGGAGGAGACTCCCGCACCGGGCCAGGAGAAGGGATGAGCATATGCCCCCTCCTGGCCCAGATTAGTTTTAGCAGCTGTAAAACACCCTGCCGATCCCCCTGCGGGGCAGGGGGAGGGGGGAAGCTGGCTCGAGGCCTGGCTGTGGGCCTGGGCCCTTTCTCCCAGCAAGGGGATGGGAGCCAGCAGCCCCTCCAAGCTCAGCCATCCCAGATGAGACCGAGAGGTGGAGGCAGGAGGCATCCATCAGCCGGGCTGCTCCAAGATCTGTCGGCCTGAGTTTTCTTCCCTCATCCCCACAGCTTTTGAAAATTCTAAAAGCCACTGCCCAGCAAAGCCACTGCCCAGCAGAGACCTATCTGCAAGAATGTTAACTGTTTCCTGACACAGACGGAGGCTTTTAAAACTCAGAGAGAGGAAGAAGACAGAGTGAACATAGAGAAGACTCAGCATAATAGTCAGATGGAGAGAGTAGTAAAAGACGAATTAGAGGAAGAAAAGAAGAGTTGCCTGCTGGCTGGACTTCTTATTTGAGCTATGGAAATGAACTCTATAGGTAGATTATCCTTTAAATCATGGAAAAATATGCATTTGGGGAGATGATTTGTAGATTTTTGAGCAGAGGTGTTTATGATGGATTGAGTAATATTGCATTAGAATCTGTGATTCTTGTGGTGCCATGAAATGCCTAAACAGAGAGAGAGAGATGAGAAGCCCCCTGCGCCAGTGAAAGAAGTGAGAAAACATCTCTGTCCCTTAAGATGAAGAATCCTTTGCCTTTGAAGATGCTCATTTTTAAAAGGTGACACCCCAGATGCCTGAGTTCCTATGACCCATAAGCAGCTTGGGAAACTGCTAATGGGAGGAAACCAAACAAAAGCAGGTTTCCCCGAGAGGCTGTTTCTGTGAGAGTTCTGACCCACAAGAGAACTGTTCTAGGTTGTCAGTGGAAGAAAATTCCATAGTAAACTAAGAGACTCCTCTCCTAAAGAATTGATGAAAGACTATATTCAAATGGTGAAACTGACTGAAAATCACAAGTTTTGTCTCTATGTTGTTTGTAGAAAAGTGAACACTGGTGGAAAGAAGAGAAGAGGTTTGAAAATTTCATTTTTCCCCCTCTCCTTTTCTTCTTTTACTGTGTGTTAATAAAATCTGTTTATTTTTAAGTTAAGCCTGTCTTGCCTTTTTCTCCCAAATCCTATTCCCAGAGATAAAAAAGAGCAGACACTCAAACCACTACACTCAATTTGGCAAAACAGAATTCAGCAAACGTCTTCCCACTACAAGTGGGAAGACTATTCCTCAGCATTCATTTCAGCCCTTGGAATGGCACTGGCATGATTTACATCTTTTCTGTTTTATTTTTAAAGGGATTAAATCCTCTGAAGTTTTTGAGTTCACAGACATCTTTTGTTTCATTACACCTGTTTATATTCTGTCTCCCCTTCTGATCTAAGTTAGTGGGTTCTCCCTGACCAACACTGTTGACATGTTATACTGAGAGAGGGGTTTTAAGGAGACAATCTAGGGAATATAATCTTCCAACAGTCTTTTAAGTCTTTAGGGTATACAACTGCCTTCATATTTTTCTGGAATGACCACATTCCCTATAATTTAATGTCTCCCATCTGGGCCAGAGGGAGATCTGCTTTTCTAAATACTTGGTCTGAAAGCCTGTGATTCTGGGCCAGGAAAATGAGACCAGCCATGGGATTGCACTCTCAGGTTTCTGCATGGGATTCACATGCAGGTGAAATGATAGGTAATCACAGCCACACGTGGGAAATGCCCTCCACAAAGATCCTCCTCTGACCTTACCAATAATAGCTTCCTTCAGGCTCGATTCCACAGGCAAGATGTTCTTCTCTACTAGTTCCATGGGCCCTGGCCTCTGCGCTATCTTCTCATTGAGGTCATCTGCCAGTCTGGCTCTCTTCAGCTTCAGTTGCTTAGCCTGCAAGGAGGGTTCAGCGGAGGTCTCTGTTTGGGGGAAAAGTAAATAAAATGGCATCAATCCAACAATGGTCAACCCATGTCCTTCAGCAGTATTTTAATTCTATCCAGAAAGGTAACTGTAGATAACAATAGGTAACTGTACAGAAAAATGGTTGATAGATAACTATGCACTACGAAGATATGACAGATGTTATGTATATTTAGATTATAAAGATAACTGCAGTGGCCCTTGTGACAAATTCACTGTTCTCAAACTGATGTCACCCAATTCTCGTTCATCTTTTCCCGTTGGTTGTGCCCTGGTGCTCAGCAGCAGCATAGCACTCCCTGTCTGAAGCTGAGGTTCGTTACTAACCAGATCAAATACCCTCACTCCTTCTTGGACATTTTACAGTGTCTTCCCTTAGTAGAAGAGCAATCCATGGTCATTCTATTTCAGTGTTGCTCAGGTACACAAAACTGCACAGTTTGAATTCACACAACAGATTTTTCTAAGAATAATCTCCAAGCAAGCAGAGTTGAATCCCTCCCAAGGAATCATGCAACAGGCATGATCTTCTGCCGGCTCCCATCTGGAAGGAAGCTTTGGAAGTCAGAGGCAAAACAGAAAGCTGTTAAAAACGTAGTTACGATAAAGTTTATTGTTGATGTTTTCATCTTCAGCACTTGCCATACCTTCCAGAATGTGCATCCTAACCAGCTCTGATCTCTCTGGCCGGGACCGGATTTTGCGTTTCAGATAGTCTTCTGTCTGTAACAAAAATATACAAGCAAGAACCACTTTCAGCTGATCAGACACACGAGTGAGGTAATCTTGAACAGCACAATGAAAAGAAACAACCATCTCCAGCTGTTACTGAGATCTAAACAAGCACAAAACAGAGAAGGGATCTATCTACTGTCCCAGAGTACCCAGAGAATGAGCTTGCTCTAAAGATGACCTTCTATTGTAACTACCTCAGTCAACTGTGCAATGCTGCCCCACAAAACAGAAACTGGGAAGGACTTCCTCAGGACTTGAAGTCCTCTTTTCCCATTGTATGCACCACCACTTTCATGTATTGCTGTCATTCAGGGCTGACTTGTGGTTTGGGCATACTCTTTGATTAAAGATGTTATTTGTTAAGCTACAGACCGTCTCCAGGCAGTCCCTTGGGGAGCAGAATCTCAATGCTGTGACAAGGCTTATTTCACCTCCAGAGCTGCTTTTAGCTCTGTCTTTGGAGAAAGTGCTATGGAGCAATGTACAGAGATGACCCTGACAGGCTGAACATATTACTCTTTACACTTCTGAGGAAAGAGTGGGTAATAGACTGGTAAGTACGGGACATCAGGATGGACGTTCAGCGAAAATAAGTATTAAAGTCAGTCAGAAATCTGCACCATAGTTGCTCAACTGCCCACATAAAAATATTAACTCAATAAGGTTTTAGGAGAAAAAGAGAAATAAGCAAAAGCCCTTTGGTCACTGGTCTTAATGCAAAGTCCTCCACTGCAATCCTTCCACAATTTAAAGGGCCTCCCTTACAGGTCTTAATCACAGCTGTTATTTTTTTACTTATGTTGTTTTCACTCTTAAAACAAAACTTAGTCATAACAAGTTTCATTCTACTGTAGGCTAATCAGAAAAAATATCCCCAGAGGCCTTCTGAGAAACAGAAAGTATCAAGAAACTCCCTAGTTAGAAAAGGTGGCACGTGAAGTATGATGTCTGGCTTCCTCTTTCTGTAGAGACAGAAGTCTGTGATTTCAGCGTCACAAGATTTTGGGGGATCCTCTCCATTCAATTTTCAATTTTTCTAGTCTCCTAGGTAAAAATCACATGTGCAGGTAACAGAGAAACTTTCCTCAAAGATGGAACTGAGCTCCACTGGATATGAGCATTTAATAGCATTTAAGACCAAAACACACACCATAAAAATAAAAATGTGAAATGCATGGACAGTGGCGAAGAAGAGTATCAGTCACTTCCAGAAAGATGACTCTAGGAAAAATCCAGGCACCATATTCAATGGGCTTTAGGCACAATTAGTTCACTGAGGGTTAACCAACACTACATGCAAGCTGCAGAACACCCCATCCAATACACCTCTGACTACAGAAAGCTGCATTACATCCAGAATATGAACAATTTCCTTCTGCATCTCATTAACAGATACAGGATGCCTCAAACACAAGACATACTATTCCTGACTTTCCCAAAACACTAAAGATTATATTGCGTCTTACCCTGGCCCGTTCCAAACTCTTTCTTTGTTCATGAAATGCAGCTGGACTTTTCAGAGCTGTGGAGAGGAAAAGCATTTAGAGAATGAATTAGAATGATGTAAGTTCTTTCACTGAACCCTCCAGGCCAACTAAGTTAACAAACACACTGCAGCAACTGCCTCCTGCATCTTCCAACACACTGAGGCAGATCTCTAGATGGTACATTGCAATGGGAATTGCTATATTCCATCTGACAGCACAAGGACACAGGAACTGATCTGAAATTTTTGTGGGTCACTGGAGAGTCTAATACAGGTGTACTTCTAGTCAAATTAATCACTGTTTCCAAAGCTGGGTCCAAGAACATGATTCAAAAACAGCCCCCCAAAAAAGCCTTTTATAAGCTTCAACAGACAGTAAGATATCCAGGACCCTTACGGAATGGTTCTGATACACTGAAGAATTCAAACAGTTGGAAAGATGGGGGACAATGCTAATGAACTGTAAATCCCCTTTACCATCTTTTAATGTCAAAGGAATCTGCAAGTCTTTCCTGAATCTGCACCTGTGTTTTGTACACATGCAAGGACTGGCTGCAAATCCTGCAGGTCCACAGGACATATATACCGCTCTCTGTAAGACAAATTATCATGAGACCAGGGACACCTGGAGAGGAAAGTACATCTGTTTATTGACAGAAAACCACAGCTTGAGGAATTAACTTCACCTCTCCACAGAACAGACCTTGCCCCCTCGGACCCTGTTTAAAACCAGAGCCAAAACGGATCAGGTTTTAAGAAACTGATCTTTTGCTGTCCAGGACCACACTAATCCTGGAGGAAATCTCTCACTCTGCCTGGGTCCTCTGGAGCACACAAAGCTCACGTCCCACAGTAAAACCACAGCAGAAGGTGATGATGGTGTCAGTAGCTCCTCACAGTTTCCCTGAAGCTGCAAGTAGCTTGTCTTTTATGAAAAAAACAACCACACTGTGGGTTTGTATTAAGAAGTAGCTGAAGGGAGCATAATAATTTCTTTTCATATTTCTGAAATATTCGTATCTTAAACTGTCTGAATTACCACCCAACTAAACAGAAAAGTTAAAGAACTTCTGCTTTAAAGATAAGTTGCAAGTCTTTTGAAGACAGAAAACTAAGCTCATAGTTAGTAACTCTAAAGTGTTGCATCCAGGTTCTGTGAAAAATAGTCTGCTTATATTATTTTTCACTTAAGTCCAGTGATTAAGTATTTCTCAAATATAAGTTCATAATGAAGTCTCAAAAGACTTAAAAAATAAAAGCCCCTGCATAAATACAATGTAAGAAACTACTTCTAATGCATGCGGAGCCTTCCCACACTGTTTCCTACAGAATGAAATGGGAGTACAGACTCAATTTCATTCTGTTAAGGGTTAAGACACATTCTGTGAGATTTAGAGAGTTCCTCTGATGCCAAGATGATTTTTTGCCTTTTCTTTTATGTATGTTTTATATAACTTTTATGTATCAGTATTTTTAGCATGCATACTTGTAAGTCTGATAACTTAGCACAGTCTTAGTATTCTGTTAGGCCAGAAGATGAAACAGCCTAAAGGCCTCCTTGCAGGAGGCCAGAAAACCCTTGGGAAATCAAGGCCCCCTCTAGAACTTATCTTGTAAACCAGAGATTTGGCCCATTCAGCTGGGGACTTCCTTGGATGGGGGAATATCACGCTATTCATCCAGGCCTCCCATTGGGGCTTCCTTGTTAGATATGATAATTTGTCTATAGACAAATTTGTCTTATAAAGGTCTATAAATTGTATACACAATCTATTGTGTGTGTGCATAGCAGTGCATCCCACCTTAGTGAAGTGGTGCACCATAAGGATCCTTATTAAAATACCGAGGTAAAAACCCCTTATCCCTTAACCGTGTCTAGCTCTCAATTTTTTAAGACCAGGGAAAGGTATCATCTCTAGGTTCACATCAGTGGGGTAAGAAGTAGAATTCAGTCCACATGGCAGGAATTCTGAACATGCCAGGAATCATAGGTGGGATTTGGACTACAGAAGTGAATGAAGAATAATTTGTAGAATAAATTAAAAATAATTGAAAACCACAGTAAGTGAGTATATAGACCCCTACAACAATGGGGCAAATAGTTCCTGCTCAGATTAGTTGCAGAAATCTGATTACAGAGAGAAATCACCAGAGAAAGTTACATAAGCTGTGAAATGCACTTTGAGATAAACGAAAAAAGATATGGTAGGGATATTGTTTTGCAATAACTACACAAATAATGCAAAAAACTTCCCCATCTAGCCGAGGCCCCAAGAAGGCCTCAGCTGGTGCCTGCAATGAGGTGCCCTGGGCAGTCTGTCCTTGGCACTTCAATGAAGAGCAAAGAACAGACAATACTCTTCAAGTCGAGTGAGCTGCTTGTGAATATGCACATGCTTGAAACTGAACACGCTTTCCCTTCATTGTGTGCATCTCATAGAAAAGCAAAATCAAAGTTCAGGTCCACTTCGGCAAAGGTAGCAAGGAACATTTAAATCTGCATAAACATCTACCCTGGAGACAAGCAAAGCAGGATTCACCTTGAGTCTTCAAAAGCTGTCTACCAAAAGCTGTAATTCTTTACTCTCCCCTTCCTACCTCTGCTGTCAGTATGAGGCAGCAGATGAACTTTAAGTGACATTTCTCTGACCACAGCTAATGGCCAGAAAAGTCAACTGCAGGAGTTCAGCTGGTATTACAAGTAGTCTGGGAAAATTCTTGTATACAGAAGAACAAAGCAAGAAAAGAATCCCTGAGTTAGAAAAAAGAAAAACACTTATGCATTTAATAGTAAGTAATGCAGAGCTACTACAAGAATAATCTAGTGAAGAACACTTTCAGTCTCTCATGACTAATCCTCTGGAAACATGCACTGGGATTTAGCTCTCTAGGCTGGCAACATGACAGAGGACTTCATATTTGACCTCTGAAAATGTCAAGAGGACACAAATCCTTCACTGCTTCCCTCAGCAATATAAGATGAGGTTGATCTGTCAGAATAGGGTGTCTATTATAAAATCATACTCCATTTTAAGTTAACTAATCCTTGCATACTTTTTGGCTTTGAAATGACAACTTAGCCCAGAGCTGTGAAGCAACTCTGTTAACTTTACTACAGCAAATAAAAAAACTAAAAATATAATCCTATGAAGAACTTGGAAGCAATAAGGCTCTGGGTGAGCTCTAAAGGAGACCCACAGTGCAGATATGCCCCTTTTCCAGCTCCTACCACTGCCCTTCCCAGCCACTTAGCACTGATCCCTGCAAAACTGTTCCTGTGCCTCATAACCCATCTGGCTCACTCACCAGAGTGCTGCTTTATCCGTTCCATTCAAAACTACCCACACTGATAAAGCCCTACTGTTCTCAGCGGTATCAGCTGTGGTGGCTCATTCTGGCAGTGTATGTGAATGACTGTCTGAGATAGTGTGCGAACCAGGTGGGTGCGGGGCAGCATTCCCACTATGTCCACAGCCCTTAAGACCTGAAGCATCAGATGTAACAACAGAGGGTTAGGGATGAGGAAACTCCAAACACCTGATGCTTTCTGACTGTTCAGCCTGCATAAAATACACTCAACTATTCCTTATGTAGTTTGTCTAACCTTTTCTTGGAGAACCTCTTATGAAAAAATGTAGTATTATTGCAGAGAAATTATCCCATTACACAAATGTTTTTACTATTTAAAAATATTTGAGTGTCTAGCTTATATTTCCCTTCCTATAATTTATACTCTTTGTTCCCCACCTTACCTGCAAACATTACAGACAACAATTTATTTTCTTCCTCTTTACATCTATCTCTTGTGAAAACTTTGGTTTTCCTACAATCTTCTGATATATTAAATGACCAAAGGCAGTTGCTTCAACCTTCCCTTGTAGGTAACACTATCCAGACCTTTGCTTGTTTAGTCTCTTTTGGACTCCTTCCATTTAAGCTGCATTTTTGTTGAAGGCTGTTGTGCAGAACTGGGTACATATTCCAGCCTAGGCTTTATCAGCTGATATAGAGTTAAAATGATTATTTAATAACACTTCTCAGCCACATGTCCCAGCCAGTTTGCCTTTCTTGTGTACATAAAACAACCTTCACATGTGCTTGTCTCACAATCCACACAAGGTTTCCAACCCTGTTCTGCAGAGCTGGTACCAAGCCAGCCACTCTTCATCCTCAATTCAAGCCACTGACTCGCCGTTACAAAATGTAGACATTCTGCCTTTTTCTTTTGTTTTATTCCATAGTTGTTAGCTTCTCCAAACATTGTGAGTCCCAGTCCTGTCCTCCCCCCAGCCTACTAACCTGGCGCTTAATAAATATGCAGACTGTTCCTTTGTTTATATCAAATCACTGAAAATACTGAATCATATCAAACACTGATTTTCTCCCTTCCCATGCCACCCAACCACCCTGCTCAACTCAACCTCCAAGTCTGACACCAAGCCTTTGTTCCAACCCTGTTCCCTCAAAAGTTGCATAGGCAGCTTCAAAGTAGTCCCAGCTTGCTTCCAAAAATATCAGGGAAGGCTGTTTTGAGAGCTTTACTAAACCCAAGTAGTGCAAAAACACATTTAACGCCCTGAATTCCCTGGGAAGCATTTCAACAAATATTAAGTCTGCTGATAGATCCATCTTTAGTAATGATCTGTTTTTCCATGTCCCACATGTTTCTGCCTTGCCATTGATGCTTCAATTGTAAGGGGAGCTCTACTATGGAACTGTTGCCATAAAGTATCTCCTGCACTTCTCCATGGCACTTGCCCCTGTCCAAACTTAACTTGAATTCTTGATCTAACTATCCAGCTACCTTTGAGTGAGCTGTGATGAGAACAGAGTGCTGCCAGAGGAAAAAAACCCACCAAACTTGCCAAATTACAACAGCAGTATGAGCTGTTGGGTTTTTTTCCCACGGTATGTTGAAAAGAAATAGTTGACAATGAAAAAGTAACTTCTGCAACATCCAATTTCAGTTAGGTTACCTCCTGCCTGCCTTTTGGTTTTATTTCTACATGATATGTACATGGCATTTTCAGTCTCAGTAACCTGCAGTTCCACTTTCTGACCTCGTTCCTATACCTAGGTCTGGGAGAAGCATGTCAGCCTTCGGTAAAGCTGACAAAACCGTCTGTGGACTCCGATCACAGTGGTTTTGAAAGAGTTATTTTGACCTGGATTGGTATGCTGGTTTACAGCATGGCTCCACAAATAATAACGCCAGCAAAGCTGAGCACAACTGCCCTGCCAGATAAAGTCAGAAGTGAGAGGCTGAATTTAAGGCCAGCACTGAAGCAGGAGCCCCATCCTGCTGAACCCCAGCCCCCACATCTTCAAATTGCTCCATTCACCACAGGAAAACAGCCTGGTGTTACAAATGGCCCAACAAGCACTAAAAAAGGCTCAGTGACTGATGGGACAATAGCATTACCAATGGGGCTCGGGACAGCACAGTCCACCAGGTGACCTTCACTGAGCCGTTCACACTTTTGTCTCACTTGGACAACTGTGGCAGTTTGTAACATCTGCTGTTGGGAGGATGAGTTTTACCCCTCACCTTTAGATGACTGACAGCAGGACTTGGCTTTCCTGACAGATATGGGCTGGCTAGCAAGGATCTAATGAAATTCCTACCACATGCATCCTATTTCTTTAGTCTCTCTGCTGCTTGTTGTGGAGCATTTTGATGCTTCATCTCCAAAATTCCTGAAGCATTAGCATCTTTGTGTTCACACCCTCAGCTACCCTGAGAAACCTCCCTACACATCAATTATGCAACTGTTCCATGCCTCCACCCTGCTTCAAAAATGTTGCAGCTATATGTTGCAACGATGTTCTTCCATCAGACCCCCCAAAACCAAGCAGCAGCATACAAGACCGTCTACATTGACCCACACCTTTCCATACAAAGCTCAGAGATGAAAGTTGCTAATCTTCACTTCAAAGCAATGTATTAATTCCTACGAAACAGGATGCAAAATTGCAATGCCTGAGTTCAGTGTTCCCCCAGTCCAAGCCACATTTTGCAGACGGCCAAGTGTGAATGAATCACAGAACCACAGAATGGTTTGGGTTGGAAGAAACCTTAAAGATCATGTAGTTCCAACCCCCCTGCAATGGTTGCAGGGACACCTTCCACTAGACCAGATTGCTCAAAGTTCCATCCAGCCTGACCTTGAGAGACTGCTGCAAAGCACCAAACTAGTGCTTCTATAGACAAAAGACTGAATCAAGGCTCAGGAATCAAACCCAAATCTTCAATATAACAGCAGAGACAAAAAGCTGGGCAAAATGGCGCAAGCATTTCTGTTTGGGGTTTACCCCGCAGTGTACAAAAGCAGATTTTAGCCATGCAAAGCTTTTGAAGATAATCATATGCAGACCTCCAAGTTCCTGTTACCTAGCGTAACAGGATCAGAATCAGACTGAGACACTCTAAGAATGAAACGCAGCAGAGGAAGAGGACTGACCTCTGTCAGTGCTGCGAAAAGGAGGTCAAAATACCCATACACCCTGCATTTGCTTATGCAGTTGGCAAAAGGTACTGAGGTCTGCATGGAACTAAACACAGGGAAGAAAGAAAGGCAAAAGGATCTGCACAGATCCTCACAGCCCAAGTGCCTGGTGGGAAGCAGAGGCTGCAAAGCCTTCTGTAATCAGTAAATCACTACTTGAGGCTATCAGACTTGTAGACTGACAGAGGAGAGGAAGCACATGAACTTTCCTTGGCCACAGTATCTAACTCATCATAGACAACAATGTGATATCTGAACTTCAAGTCAGTTGGTAAGACAACACACAATGTTTGTAGAAAGGCTACAGCTAAATTCAGAATATTGAGTCAAATACTTTGCTCTTCAGTTAGACCCATTCCTAAGGGAAAGGAAAAGCCTTCCTTTGCTATGACAAAGAGAAGCTTGTGCCATGTCCAAACCCAACTCAGACATCCTGATTTAATTCAGAATGGCAAAAAGCCTTCTGCTGCAGCTATTTACCCCTGCTCTCAACCAAATTCTGGTCTCTCTCTCTTGTTTACTATGCTTTTGTAAAAAGATGAGATAAAGTGCTGCAAATAGGCTCGATGACTTCCGTTGTTGGTTAAGGGTGGGGCTCCCACCCATAGGATTTGCTAAGAGACACAGAACTTGAACCACAGAGCAATGCAGTTAGCACTTTCTTCCTCCCTTCATCTTCATCCCATTTTCAAAAAGCATTTCTCACAGCATGGAAGAAAAAGGTGTCAAAAAACTGGGTCACATGCACAGAAGGGGCTGTCATCTTGCCAGGTGGGGCAGTGTCAAAGAGCTGCTGTATGCTGCAGCAATATGAAAAGGGGCTGGAGAATACACATCTGAGAGATGAGATCTTCATCACCATCCTTTTCTCCATGTGCAGCTCTGGTGAGTTTCTCATCCAATACACAAACCTGATCATACTTGAGAATTCTTGATACCATACCCCAACACTGGTAAATGACCTTGGATTATGGCTAAAATATGAGTATAAAGTTAAGGATAGGAAAAGAAGTCACAACTGGTAAATTGTGATTATTCAAATCCTAAAATACATAAACTCAGAAAATTAAAAATTAAGACTGACCTAAAAAAATCAATGCTAATATGTTCATGAAGGTAAGAAACACATCTCTGGCACTCAAAGAAATGCAGTTTGCCCTTCAGTGACACCCTCCAATGAGAATGTTATTGTGATTGAAGGATATGAATGTTCCTAGTCCCAAACAGAAGACAGGCTGGAGAAAGGCTCCTTCCCACATTGCTGCTGTTGCCAGCACTGCCGAAGCACAGCATTACAGATACAGTGCTGTAGCTTCACTGAGTCTTCCCCAATGCCCAGCTGTTCCAGTCAACAGAGACACACACACACACAGAAAATGGCAGCCAAATGAAGTCCCTGTTAGAAGATTGTTTGGTGAGCCCCAGGCTGCTGTGGAAGCCAGAGCTGAGGTTCTGCCTCCCTGACACCCTGTCTCAAGAGAGCCAGCCCTTCTCCTGGGTCAACATTTTGAACCTGCACAGCGTACCAGCCCATGCAACTGTTTTTCCCAAAAAGAGCCACCTTCCAACTCCCTGCATATGGCTTGCCCTGGCTGCTGAAGCACACAGGCAGGGCGAACTGTGGTACTCTGCCTCAGCTCAGCTCACCACTGAGACAGTGACCAGCTGTGCTGCTTCCAATGTGCCTGCACCAGGCACCTCTCCAGAGCCCACTTTCAGCAAGACTGTCAGTAACTTCAGTACAGCAGTATCCCAAATACAGCTGAAGTTTAAGATTTTCATTAACTGTATGAAAAGCCTGAAGTATAGGTTTGTCACAGTAAACACAAAATTATTGGCAGAAAGGACTAAGATTTTTCCAAGGCCTAACACTGAGTTAATTTAAAATCTAACATATGTGCAATTTCTCAGAAAGGTCATCCTATTTAGAAGCAAAATGGAAACTGTCACCTATGGTAACAGTTATCAGATCTGTGAATAACTGTGGCTATGGCTTTGTGTCAGAAAACATTTACAGCAAATACAAATAATGTATAACCTGCTCCATCCATCGCCATTAACTCTTGGCATTCAAAAGACATTACCAAAATCCTGAAATGAAAAATAAAAAAGGCAAAGCCTCACTACAATCAGGATTATACCACCTCCAAATGAAGAGGAAAAGGGAGAAAAGGAACTTAACTTCTACCAGGAACCCTTGATCCATGCATTCGTGGACCAGACTTCATGCCTGTTTCTTGCATGGATAATTGGCCTTGGCAAACTCTTCTGGTAACTTTCCAGAGCGCCCAGGGTGGGAAAGGTATGGGGTCACAAAAAGCAGAGACCATTCCCAGACAACAGTGAAGCTAAGACAACTGTGGGAACACAAAGGGAGAAACTGTATTGCCTAACAGACTTTACTTCCCTGAACTATTACGTTTCTCTTGCAACTGGCAGAGTTAAATCTTCTGTCATGGCAGCGATCAAGGACCAAATGCAGCCTATCAAATACCTGAGCATGGTCTTCCTTCTACAGCTTGAGGAAGGTCAAACAGCGTATCTCCATCCTAACACAATGAATTTTACTATTCCAATCATGTCTTATTAATCACAGATCATATAAACACATGGAAAACACACTCAGACAGATATCTAAAAATACAAACAAAGCAGATGCAGTTATTAGTCCTCTGACAATGAGACTCTCCCCTTAGATGTACATACAGCCTCCTACACACGAAGCCTGAAGGCTTTGAAATTGTGCTTCGAGAAAAATTATCGAAGTCAAATAACCAGCAAATAATTCCTAGAGACAAGTTATAGGTATACAATCAAATTAAAATAAAACCAGTTACAGATTTCTGTGCAACACACCAGAAACAGAAAAAATGTGGAGGACAACTGCAAATTACCTCTCCTTTTTTTTAAATTTTACAATACTTGCTTAGTGTTCCAGTCTTACTCTCAGAGCATGACACTGAGTATATTAGAAGTCTAGCTGCAGCTTCTGTATGGAGTAACAATATTTACAGTCCACATCTATGTTTTTAACTCCTTCTCCTGAACAAAATTACAGTTCCAGCTTAAAAGCATGAAAGAGAAGCAGTTGCCAATGTGCAGAACAGCAGATATAAGATGGCAAGGAAGTGAATTTTTTTTATTTTTGCTTTGTTACTATAAATAGATTCCTAAAACTGCTGGAATGTCACTAGAAACATCTGATATGTAAAGTGGTGAGAGAAACCACTTTGTGTAGCAGGAAGAGATATTTCAGGGTGTTAAAGCAATGAGTTTAGCTGCAGCTCTAATAGAACACACCACAACTTTGAAATGTCAGCTGTATAGCCACACTGCAACAGTTCCAAGTCAGTAGAACTCCACCTAGGCATAGCAGTTCACCTATTCTGGCCCTTATGTAGAAGACAAAATGTATCTGAGGCATGAAGAATGGTCCCTGAAGTCACCAACACGATAGCAGAACAGCTCGTGTCATGAAAAATACTGCGCCTGTAGGTAACAGGGTGTTCCAACAGCTTGCTGCCTCTCCTTTCTCTGACAAACACAGAAAGATGCTCCTACTTCACACTTAACAGTTAAACAATTCATATAACTTTTTTTTCTTTTGTTTTGTTTCTGACATTTAATATGTTCTACTGTAGCTATTGAATGTAACAGGAACCAAATTATACATTGTATTATATATATCCTTAACTGACAGGTCTCCTTAAATTAGCACACATACACTAAATCGACAAGATTCATAAGAAATAAGAATAAATAAGAAAATAGGAACATAATTATTGAGCCATGCAGCAATAAAGCTAGAAATGTATCATTTTCAAGTATTTAAAAAACTATTTTTTTCTAAACTGAGAAGCGGCTAGACTATCAGGAAAAGGCTAAAGCAGGAATAGCATTTTAAGCTACCCTACACAAACACAAGTGTTGATGTATGGCCAAATCTTGGGGTTGAGATGTTGAAGTCTAGAGTCATGACTTAACCTTAGAAACTCATGTGGCAAACACTTTGCTCCCCAAATTCAGTATCTCAAAGATTCTTGGGTTTTTGTGATGGTAGCTGGGCCAGACACAGAAGACCAGCTACTACAAGCTTTGTCTAGATGATGGTCAACACTAGTATGACAAAGCATAACCTGTGTTCTATACTCCTAAATCACCAGCTGTCTCCTTTAAATAGCAATTCCTTTAGAATTCATTCTAGGCAACATCTCACAGACTCCCCAAAAAGCAAAATACTGCATTTTAGTTTAATAACAAAAATTACATTTTGTCCACTAACGTTATGGCTAATAAAAAACGCAGCAAGTGATATGAATGGCCTAATGAGATGATACTCATTAGACTGCCTGGCGTATTACAGTAATTTCTAATCATGTTGGAATTAAACCATGGCATGCTCCCCTCATGAAGTCCAAGGATAAAATACACTCCTGTACTCTGAAATAAGGTCGAGCATCCAGCAGGCTGCACATCCCAACAAAAACTGCATCACAGTTTTGGTAGCACAGACCTAGAGCATGGAAACACCACAGCACCTGTTAAAGTAGTCTCATTAGAATCTCCACGCACAAATTCCATCCTCTTTGGATCTAGACACAGTCATGTGTTCTGCAGTCCAAAACACAAACATATAGAGGAGTTGGATGTGGGCACAAAAACTGGCAAACATCAGACACACTGAAGTGAAAAAGAAGCTCCTGAAAATTCTCAGCCTGTACAGCAGCCTCCTTCTAGCTTTCTGTGCAGGTGATGCCCTTTTCAAAGGATGCCTGTGTCATTTTTCAGAGACTCACACAGCACTCCTACAGAGAAACACAAGGCACATTCCCAGAAATTATCTACTTCTGCTTCACCTACTATGGGTAGATGTGATGGTCAAAACTGCCTTCCTGCAGGATTGTGCCATATGACAACCTTGCGTTCTTGCCTGCATTTTGTGTTTGCAGCCAGAAGCCAAAGATCACAATCTTGACGGTAAAACAAACGGCATGTGAAGCTTTAAATCTTACAAAAGAGAAAAAGAGCCACATATTTTGCATTACACAATATGGCTACATTTGCCAAATCTCCTTCCCCTAAAAATTTTTGCTGTTTTAGTTGAAGATACTTTCCACATAACTTTCTACTCAGATGTGCATTAGCTAATGTTTTAAACACTCTCCTCAAGAGTAAAAAATGGGGTGTTTAATATCTCCCCCCAAAAACCTTACAATAGCCATAACCTTTAAATTCAACACTAAAAAATTACAGCCTCTGAGTGTTCTACAGCACAACAGAGTTCAAAGAATTGAGCACAGACAGCAGATTTTGTTTAACTTGTATTTTGTGAGGACGAGAAGATCATCTCTGCATAGCTACAAAAAAATGCAAATAGCAAAAAGGCTTGTCTATTTGCACTGTTACAAAATAGGTCAAAACCTGAATAAATACAAAAACTTACACTCCTTTTTTCAAGATACAGTGATTCTAGCTCAGATCACAGGTATAACAGCTGCAGGTGAAGACTTGCTTCCCACCATTTTTCTGAAGGCAATTGAGAATTTTAATCTTGAACTAATGAATCCTGCTACTAGTAAAAGATTACACAAAGTGGTAACAGAAAGCTAGAAGAATTAATGAAGCATAAAACACCATTATTTTGAATCCTCTTTCATTGCCTATAAATGCTTTATTTCTTACTACAATACACTAATCTTTCAGTGGAGCAAAGCCTCACTGTAGGTGGCTGGTAGTTTGGGAAGGTTAAGTGAGATTAAGTGTACTTGGTAAAAAAAAGTTGAAACATTTGCCAGTCCACTCTATCATATAAACAAAATTCCACATGGGACAAAGTAAGCAATTCCCAGTTCTGTTATGAACAAGCACAGGAGGAGTAGCATGACTCTCACTCTCACTTCTAGGTGACACAAATGTGTCATCTCCCACTCCTCATATTTACAGTGTCCAAAATCCTCAAGTTGATGGAAGCCTGCAATGAAATTTCTCTTCTAGGGCACCAATTTGCAAGAATAAATCTTATGTGGGGTTTAGATTCAGTCAGGAGAAACAAAGATACCAATGGGAGTTTGCACGCTACATAGCTTGTAAAGTAAAACAAAACCTTTCACTTCTCCCACACTTGGCTCAGGGATTTTTCCATGGCTGTTTGCCTCAAGATGTATAGGAACTGATCTGCATCACAGGCTAATCTAAATGAACATGTAGGAAAGCACAGTAAAACCAAAACAGAAACAAAGTCGATGATGAGGAAGTAACATTCACACTCTGGATGTGAAGGTGAATTGAAGGTGTGGTGCCAGACAAGCTGTAGTCTGGTCCCACGGACTGAATGCATATTAGCTCTAGGCAGATTATTTTCCACTTTTCTTTCATTCCAACTTAATCCATTTTTTTATGGTGCAAAGCAAGGCATAGTAGGCAGGTGCAATCAGGAGCTTCATTTCAAAAATACCTTCCTGACACAAGCTGTAATGTAGATAGAACTGCAACCATCACAGTTCTCCCAAGAGTGTTAAGATTCTCCAGACAGAAAATAAAGGAAAGAAAAAAAGCCATTCAGCATCTGATATCAAAAAAGCACTCCAGCTCTTTTAGTTCAGCACCAAACCAACCTCTCGATTCCAACTTTTATACTTTTGTTGAATCATCATGAAGGACTGTGTGGGGCTTAGCTCCTGGCTAACAAACTCAAGAGGGACACACAAGTCTAGCACAGCCACATTCAGTAGCAGATGACAGCAGATTAAGTACCTCAATGTTTTCACAGACAAGAGGTACAGGCCAGAGAGAAGAAAGAATACAGGATAATTGCATATTCCCAGCAGTAAAAAAGTCTATTCTGGAACTCCTGAAAGTAGAAGTAAAACTGTCATGGCGCTGAGACGCCTTCTGAAGGAACATGGTCCCTTGTCATCCTCTATACTTCTCAGGTAAAGAACGGGATTTTTGCTTTAAGTATCACAATTTATCTCACATCTTATCTTCTCTTCAAAAACAACCCAGGCAAATTACATTTTAAACATTTCCCTATGTGTGGTTATTTCCAGTTGGCATGTATGGGTAAATGATACCATTACTTGGGAGGAACTAATTTCAAATCATGTTTAGAACAGATGTGCTAATGTGGGTTTTCTCCATTGCAGAAAGGATCTTTTAATGTGTTGCCGGTGTTTTCACAATGATATTTCACTAAGTGTTTTTCTTTAGTCTATCACAAAATTCACATGTAAGAGATACAAATGAAGCAATGAAGGGCACAAATCTGCAAAGACTAGTAATTTAGGCTATGTTTTTAATAAATTTAAGACTCACTAACTATTCTGGAAAGACTTCATTTTCAAAAGGCCTGTAAAACAGACCCCTCTCAGGAATCACAAGTTTGTCCAGGCACACTTTGAAGAAAGCCAGTACTGAACATAAGTTAATACAGTATTTGCATACATATCCACCTAAAGCAGGACACCACAAAGAAGTCAGGAACATTTTCTTCTGAGAAGCATTAGTAAAAAGGCACAGTCACTGGGACACTAGTCTTTCATCCAAAAGCAAGTAAGTGTGTTCTATAGAAGCTTGTATACAAGCTCCTCACATTAAAAACCAGACAACATGTACGATATAGCCAGACAGGACAATCTTTTCTTTTTGCTTTGGTAACATAATTTTAAGCAGGGGTCCCAGAAACCTCTTAAAGAACACTACTGCCATACAGCAAGCCACTTCAGCTGACAGAGTGCTGCTGAAAGGTTCTCTTCATTCAGACACAGAGATGACAGTCTAACCTTCAGCTCTCAGCAAAGTCTAAGTCACAGCACTGTGTCATATTACAGCGTACACCCCAGAAACAGAAGTGAGAAAATCCTCATTACTACACCACCTTCAAGTAAAGCTTCTGAAACAGGGCAGCAGGAAAGCTTTTGAAAGAAGAAAATACTGCATTTTACTACAGCTGTTGCATGAAACTGAGAGGACCTCAAAAATAAAACATTTGCTGTGTGGGCTTGCTTCAAATTTTTACCTATAAGTCACCTAGTTCAGAGGTACCAAAGCATGACAAAACTATTTGCTAGACACCTTTTTTGCATTTTTGTGGGAAGGAAGGGAGCAAAACAGAAAAATACCTTCTCCAATGCTAATCTGACAGCGAAAGCTTGGCTTTAGAGTAGATCCTCGCTGTTTACTCAGAAAAGTAAACAGAAAAATCTCTGCCTGCACAGATCTTGTCTTTCCCGGCAAGAAGGGCAATGGCTGATGCCCATAGGGCTCATTCTAGCTGTTTTGTAGCTACAAACATAAACCTTGTTGGTTAACATCTTGTACACAATGCCTGGTTTTGGTCAGTTGATGTAATATGTACACACGAAGTGCCCCAGAGGTCGGGGTGGCTAACACACTGTAAGAACAGAAACAGCAGGGGCAGGAAGCCTGTTAAAAGTGTGATTACTGGCATGGATCAAGTATATAAGGCACTTCTAACATAGGATGCTCTCCAGAAGACTGTACATTGAGATGAAATGGAAGCCTAGTTTTGCAGTACAGTCACACTTGCAGCCATTGCTCTATTCCTCTGTATCGGAGGTGGCACCAATACTTCAGAAGAACCAGGTTGGGTGGGTCAGCGTGGGGCTCTTACACATGATGTTTTCCATGCAAAAGCAGAGAACCTGATCTCTTGAATCATATGGGAAACCATTCTCTACCAAAAACATGCATAAAAACACCAGGGCAAAAAACTGAAGTGGTACTTACGCGGCATGATCCCTTGGCTCACCAGCTCCTCCCGTGTGCGTCGCTGCTGGAGCTTCAACTGCAGCACTGCATGACCACAAAGAGAAGGGAGAGAAGGAAACCCATCAGTGCAAGAAACAGCTGAACAGACATTTTCAAATGTATCTTGTTTTCTTCTTTGGATGCCAAGGCACTGGTGAACAGCATAAGAAAAAGACCCCCCCGCCTCCCACCCTGCTGCCCTGCCCTGCTGCAATTGCAGAAGTGGCCCCCAGCAGTCAGGTTTCCGTAGGCTGCTGCAGCCAGAGGGAGAGGAAGTTGTGCAGGGTCTTGGCAGGGTGATAAAAATCCACAAAGCCAGGCCTGTTTCTCAGTTCTTTCTAGAGCACCAACTGCTTTCCAAACCATTAATATTAAAAAACAAACAAAGAGAAACACCAGCTGACAGTCCTCCAACAAACACAGAGTGACACCCCACTGCTAATGACTCCTGAAAACTCTAATTACTATGCACTAAATGATATGTCAAAATTGTTGGACGTTATTCTAAATTACAGGGCTGATTTGCCTCCTCAGCTCAGAAATTCACCTTCAGAAACATCTCGTGAAAGTGAAATACCACGGATATATCTAGAAGTGTCCTTCCACTACAAAAGGAACCCCCTAATCACTAGAATTTTTCCTATTTATTTTAGCATAACAGAACATATTCATGACCTGCAATGCATGAAATGCAATTAGCTGGGGTTTCCTCTAGTGCAAATCCCTGGAATAGTCATAATTTCAACATTTAAATTATAACAGCAGTTGCCCTTTAAACTATACAATCAAAGCAACATTCTAGATTGTTCTTACAGTTAGACACCTTCCATACAAAAGCAACCTTTCAAAACCGAAGAAAAAATTCACATGAATGTGTAGTCACATACATGCCCCAAAACAGGACAACCTGAGTATCACTGAAACCCATTTGCAATCAAGCCCAAATTCCTAAGTATACTCAATATAAAATATTATAAAATGAATGGCAATGCTTCTCATCTCTCCAGTTTTAATTTGAATTTCTCTTATGCCTTTTGTATAGTCCACATAATGAAAGTCCACACAAATGCAGTGAAACCACTACAGAGCAAAACTGCTCTACAGTCTAACTATACAATCTCATTATAGTCCTTATGTCTCCTTTCTTAAGTACTTTGTTTATCCAGTACATTAATTTCATACATTATATCCAAATTTGTATTGTACACTCCCTGAAGTAGAGATCAAAAAATGTAAGAAGATGCCACTTTGTCTACTTACAGACATCATCACATTTTACCTGTTTCTTTCAACCTCCTATCTGCAGTTTGCATTTGACTAAGATACATCTTCCAATATGGGTTCTGATCTTCATACGGATAAAAAAAGAGATCCATCTCTTCCTTCCTATGGTTGTTTCCATAGCACCTGATCACCCTCATTTAAATCACATTTAATTTTCTTCTTGGATTTTTCTGGCTTCCACTTCCATTGACTCTGGATGTATCTTTCTCTGAAACAGTGGGAGGAGTACCTCCTACCAGTTAAAATACCTCTGTGCACACAGCGTGCAAACACGTTACCTCTCTTCTGTTTCTTAAGACAAACTATGATTTCTTAATATATGCATCCTGGGCAGGAAACTTCTTTTAGTACATGGAAGTGAGAGAGGGGAGGAGCATGTACAGAGCACCATGGTAATTCTGTGTGGGATCAGCCAAGAGCCAGAAAGAGGAGGAGGGAACACAGAGGGGAAGGAACAGGCCCTTCATTTGGCTGTGAAACTGTAAACAGAAGTGGTAGTTCCAGACTCTTCCTCCCACCTAGCATGAGATTGCACTCCTACTTCTGTGCTAATGTGAGGGCTAGTACAGCTCACAGCTCACAGAGCTTCCCATTTGCTGGATTCTTTTTGAGGTTATCAAAACCCAAACCTACACAAGCACTTGATCTAACACCTTGCTGAGAGACACATTGTCAAATCTCTCACTGTCTCCCATCACCTCTCATGTCCCCCAGACTGGCAGAGACCACAGCCCAGTCAAAACAGGCACCAGTTTTTGCATTAGTGAGTTGAAGAGGATGACCACACAGCCAGGAGCTGTAGTGGAACAACCAGGACCCCATATATTCGCCAGCACTGAAGGTGGGAGTTGGACTTCATCCTCCCAAAGTACACTGCCATTAAGTGATTTCTGCCCCATTAGGAGTGGTCCATTAAATCTCTCACTGCATGGCATTGCTTCCCCTACTGAGTCATTTTGGGACTCATATCCATGCTCTAAATTGGCACATCTTACTAAATGTATACAGGCAGTGCACAGATGTATATAGCATCAGGTCCATCTCCCCAGCAGATAATCTTATTATTACTTGTGTCTTCTATTTACACATCTAGTAACACATGTTAGCCATTTCTGCCACTTATTTGCTACAACCATCTACCTTCCCCCACATTTCTAACCATACCTACTATTTCCCTTTCACCTCTCAGCCAGGGATTTTCAGCAAAAAACATCCCCACATAGGTGTGGCTGGCATTTTTGCTCCTGAGTGCACACCTGTATTGTCACCTATATTAATGTGCATTTTGCTCAACTGTCTCAGTTTGCCTAAATCATGTGAACTATTTTTTTAATGTCAGTCTACTCCTCCACTAGTATTTGTTCTGTCCACACTGTTACAGCCTCTTGCATGTGTTTCCAGACTGTACCGGGCTGATCTCAACCAGAAATACTTTTCTGATTTCTATGATTGCAACCAATTTTTAATCCGATTAAGCAGTACCTCATTACATTCAAATATACTTCTTAAAACCAAAATCCACCATGCTACTAAGTTAAAGATGTTATAAAAGTCTGTTGCACCTAGAGCAAACCCCTAGCAACCAAATTTCACTTATCCATATTACAGAATCATATTTGAGTAGACCTATTTTCACAAACTGAAAAGTTGATCAGTGTGATTATATTGCTATTCTTACACCACCTAAATTCTTGATCAAATTTTCCCTAGTTTTTTCCTGGAACTGACAGGAGATGAGCCAATCTTTACTCACTCACCCTTTGTCAGCAGTGACGCAAAATGTTATTGGCCTTTCACTCTTCTGAAGTCTCCCTGATGTTCAGAGATTTATTAAAAACGCCTCTCAGTCAGACTGCTAGAGACTTCATCAAATGACTTAAAATTCTCCTCCCGACTGCAGCCTCCTTTATGAATTTTCTAAATATATCTTATTTCTTTAATAGTTATCATCTACGACACATTTACTCTGCCCATTATATGCATCTTTTATTTTTAAACCCTTTGTGCCTTCATAGCAAGAAACTAGCAACTGTCAAGGGAACTAAATTTGAGAATAGAAAAAAAGTTTCAGGATCCTTTTTATAAGCACTAAGTAATTCCTGGGATTTATGAATGTATATACATACCTACTAAGCACAAATTATAATCAACCATAAAGTATTTTTTTTCTAATACAGTTTATTTTTGTGTTAGGGAGGAGGGCAAAAAGGATTATTTTAGTTCACTCCTAAATAAGTTTTGGCTTAACTAAGTACTTGGAGTTCCCAATGCCATTTCATATATTTAGGAGATCACCTGTTTACATGTGCAAGTGTGGGAATCCTATATATAGATTAACAGATGGCCCAAGCACCAATCCAAGGCTGTTGCACATGGAGCTCAGTCCAAGGTCTAGAATGACCAGAGAAATTCAAAGCCACTCTAAGACAGACTGAAATGTAAGTCTTTCAGTTACTAATGAACAATCTTCTGTTTCCTTTATCCCTGTAAATTAACTTTCAAATTAAGAATAAGTCAGGTCATATAAAGAGCAGTGTATAACTGCTAGCTAGAAAGTAAGTTCCAAACTGGTGCCATTCTACTACATGCAATATTTTTGGGGATTTGTATGCTTGTCAGATTTTCCCTCTCAAAGCTGGGCATAATTTATTTATTTCACAAGCATGAAATGTTCCCAATTTAATTTAGTACAATGTTTTCATATCACTAATGGACTGTTCCAAGAATTAGTAAAACATTCTAGAGAAATCTGGGAGCTAGGATAGAGGACCACTGCCAGCAGTTTAAGAGGAGTAGAGGAGAATTATGGTAGCAGGAGATGTATTAAAGAACAAATAATATTGTGATACAGCTACTACCAACAGAGTAACCCTATTAATAAAATACAGCATGTCATGATTATTTTGTGTTCATCTTGGCATAAAACTTTCTCAACAGTGAACTCACAGGCATATTCTGACAGCTGGTGGCAGCTCAGATTTAACAGTAAATAATTAATATACAGAGTCTGCACCCATAGGGGCACTCTCAGGACAGCTACAACTCTGGAGGTTGTTCAGGGGTGCATTAATAGTAAGCAGAAGCAAGAACAAGTATCTATGATGAGCTAAGTTGTTTTTTGCAGCTCATCACCTAAATCTTCAGCAGCGTGCCTGCCCTTCTATTTCTAAACCACACTGCATTTAGTAGTGCAACTAGAACTGCTGCAGAAACTAGACTGCAGATTCTGCATCTCAGCATTTCCACAGAGAAAAATAAAATTAAAATCTCTTCAAAGACTGTCTCACATACAAGGACAGGTTTGTGTCAATAAATGCAGAAATCAGCACATCCTGCTCCAATGTGCTGAGATGGAAAGGTGTCTTGGACCAGTCTGGGGAATACTGCATCACAGGCAGTTATTGTATAGAGGACTCAAAACCTTTTTCATGACCACCTCTTATTTCTTATCCTCTTAGGAAGCTTATGACAGCATTAAAATTTCTACAGATGAGAACAGGAGTATGATTCTGCCTGATGTAGACCTGTTGGGGGTTAGGTTTGTTCCTTTTTTTTGCCTATAGAATTTTTCCCCATTAGTTGCTAGGACACTAAGTACTGGGTGCTTATGGGTGCTTGACCAAAACAAAGAGGTGGCCAAAAGTTGGGAGAGGGAGATAAGGACAGGGCTGGGGACAGCCTCTCTCTTGCTCTCGACAGGATGGCCAGGCTGCTGCTTGCTGCAGGAGGAGTTCACTGTCACCAGAAAGTCCAGTTCTGAGAAATCTACTATCATCTGCTTGTGTGCCCCGTAATTCTGAGCTCCTCCACCTGCCCTGCTGGAGCCCAGCCAGCCCTATCCCGCTGTCGCGACTTCTTCAGGACTGTTCTTCAGGACTGCTACGGTGTGACCCTGCACCCCCCTGCCATGCTGGGACATCCTGCCATTCCAGCCACCAGCCGGGGACTTTCCACTGTTCCAGCTTGGCGCTCTGAGGGCCCTGCAGGGGCACTGAGCCCAAACTACCTTGGGTTCTGTGAAGCAAAGCCCTCAAGTTTCTTGGTATTGTTTTGTTGTTAATGCTGTAGTTGTTGTTTGTTTTGCTTTGTCATACATACTAGTAAAGAACTGTTATTTCTACCCCCATTCCTCTGCCTGAAAGCCCCTTTAATTTTCTAAATCATCATAATTTGGAGTGAGGGGATTTGAATTCTCCATTCCTGGGGAGGTTCTGCCCTTCCCAAGCAGATACCTGTCTTTGAAATCAAGACAAGGCCTAAAACCTCTATCAAGTGATTCTTAAAAAACAGAACAGTTTCTTCACCTCCAAAGCAACAACTTCCAAAATATCTCACAGTGGATGCACTAGCAATAATCCAATGATGCAATGGGAGTCATATCACACTGGAGTTGGTTTTTTCCATCCACCACTTCTAAAAGGCTTCAGCCTCTCAAATGCCCAGCAGCTTTAAAAAGCAGCTGAAAAAAAGAGAGAGAGAGAGAGAGAGAGAACACAAGACAAGGAAAAGAGAAAATTAACTGACTGTCACTCAGAACAAGAAGGGCTTGTTTCTTGATAAAAACACTCTCTTGACTACAGGTCAAAATATTCTTGGGTCAAATAAAATCACTGACATGGTATGCAGCTTACACATGCCTGTTGATTGTCTATAAGAACAAATTCCAGAAGACTGGTTTTTGCTACAAACAAAATAAACCAAGTTCAGGGCAACAGTCCTTCACTGTGGTGAAGATGCCACTGGAAAAGAAGTATGAAATAGGAAAAATTTAAAAAGATAATTTCAAAGAGTGATGGAATACTGTATTATCTTTTAATGAGTTGATGTTATGAGGCATTAAGTAGTTTTCATAGTGGAAACAGACAAATAGATTCTTTGATACAGCTAATTCAATAGCGTCAAAAATCCCAACCTACAGAGGAAAGTGGTCCCCAAAGAGTATAAAATCAGAAGCACACAGTCAAAAGTAAAAGGATCTACTTCCATTCTCCTATTACCATAAGGTAGCTGGCTCACACAGAGCACAGAACAACAAGCTACCTCAGCAGGCCATTTTTGAGGCTTAATATCAAATTCAATAAATGTAGACATCGCATTAAGGTCAATTAAAAACTGTATTTAGAAGATAAAACCAGCATTTACAGCAATGTTACTTTTGATAGGACACAGCACTTTAAAACAAAACCAGTAGCACCATCCAACTACCACGACATAATTCAGTCTAAGATCCAGACAGGACAGAACCGTTATTCATCCTACAAGTTCTTCAAGGCTCAAGTCAGCACTGGCTTTGGTGGTTGATATATATATATATATCTCCTGTATATTGATCTGGGCATGAGAAATTAAATTATTGCAGTTGTATACGAATCTGGACACGAGAAATTAAAAGTTTACAGGTTGCAGGAGACATTGATGAAGCTGCCGGAGAGAGAGCAACAGAGGAATGCCAGCCCCATATGCAAGTGAAAAGCCAAGCTGGCTTAGTCATAAGTTTCAGACAGCCGAAACTTCACCCCTGCGGCTCCAATCCACATCGGATCGTCTAGGGAGGAGAACCCGCTCTGCAACTGAAAGCGGTCCCGAGGACTCAATTCAGGCCTGGCTCAGGGAGAAACTAAACTGAATAGAAAGGACTCATAAATGTTAAAATCCAGCCATCTCCAAGGAGAAGCCTTGCCTGAGGGAGAATAAAAAGTATAAAAATTGGACTCTGAGAACACATGGCGAAGCGGATGACAGGGAGATTGGCGGGGGCCAGTCTCGTGTCCGTTCCCAATTCGATCGAATTCCTACTGTGCTGTGGCTTGGCAATCTGGTTATTGGTTTGTTTATTGTTTGTTTCGTTTCTTTTTTTTTAATTTTACTACTGATATAAATAGGCAGTCCATATATTGATCTGGGCATGAAAATTAATAAACTTTTAGAAATACATTAGGAAAGGTGTAGGGAATAGGGGGTTTGTTTTTTTCTCTCTTTTTTTTTTCCTCTTTTCTTTTCTCTCTCGCATGCTATGGTGACAGAAGCACACGGGGGAAGGGAGGACCATTACAGGCTGCCTCCGCCAACACAAAAGAAGGATGATGGTCGCTGAGGGCCGTTTTCAGTAGGTACAATAGAAAAGTCCTGGTCTTTGGGGAGGGCATCTACAAGTGAGAGACTATGTTACAACAAGACCAGGTGGAGTCCGGGAAATCAGATCTTCAAGTATATGATAAAATCTCAGCCATCAGCAACAAGACAGCCGACCATACACCCCCCACCGGGCATCCTGTGCTTCCAGCTTCCACAGTACACCCCGAACGTCTGGAGAACATCACCGTTTTACTAATCCGGAGGTCCCATTCAAACTTGGTTTCAGTAAAATTATAAACTCTAAGAAAGGACTCATGTTTAATAAAATCTTATTGTATCAAGGGAAAAACCTAGCCTGGGGGAAGAAAAAGCGTATAAAAGGAGAGCCTTACAGAATGGCGATGAAACAGATGTCCCAGAGACCTGGCAGGGGCCAGTCGAGAGTCTGTTTCCTCGTTCGAACGAACCTGAGCTCTGCTGTGGCTGTGATCTTTGCAGGTTGTATTATTATTTGGTTATTTGTTTTGGCAATTTTTGTTGCTTTTTTCGTATCGCAAATTCTTTAATTGGGAAAAATAAAACTTTGGTTTTTTTAATCCCCGTTTAGTTTACCTTATTTATAACACTACCAAAATAAAATTTTGATTTTTGATTAATTCTGATTTGGATCACCATATTTATAACAGTGGTAAAATCTGGAGATCCTAGAGGAAGAACCAGTTCAGCCTTAAAAGTTTACTTCGTTACTTCTGAGATTTGGTCTGAATATTGCACACAATTGAATGTGCTTATTTCACAGGAGCTACTCATGTATATGTTATAAAATATGGTACATATTGATTTGGGGGGTGAGAAATTAAATCCTGTAGCTGCCAGTGACCACGGAAGAGACACCGGTGGAGATTCGCGAGGAATGCATGACTCCATCAGCAAGTGAAAAGGCCCCTCTCAGCTTTCAGCCATCGAGTCCACACCGCATTGTCCAGAGGGGACATGTCCATCCCCGGCCCAGACAACTGAAACTGCCCCAATTCAGGGGGAGACCCCAGAATCCACAAAGGGGCGTCTGGGGACGGAGACCCTCTCTACAACTGAAAGCGGGTTGAGCTAATCCCTGAAACTCTATTCAGATTCGGCGAAGGTGAAATCAGAAGTTGAATGGGAAAGCCATCTCCGAGGAAAAGCCTGGCCCGGGGAAAAATAAACTGTATAAAGATGGGACCCCGGAAAGAGCATGTCGGAGCAGATGATCGCGGACTCAGCGCGGGCTGGTCTGATATCTGCCTCCCAGTCACGATCGGACTTATACTCTGCTGTGGCGGGAATCCTTGCTGGTTCCACTATAATTTGGCTGATTTTCGTTATATTATTTTGTTCGTTTTGTATTTGCGATCGCTATATAATCCACTTAATCTGTAGAAAATAAAGCTCTGATTTTTGATTAAGAGATCCGTGTCACAACATTTATAACATATATGACTCCACATAAATGCAAACTTGATTATTACCATGAAAATTATGCTGAATTTTGCATGGTTCTTTTCATATTTATTTAAAATTAAGACTAGTAGTTGCTGTGCTTTTTACAGTATTTACCTACCTTTACCTTGTTTCTTTATGACTTAACTCCTGCCACTTCCATTAAACATTTAAGATTTATGGGGAGGTTAATGCCATTTCATTCACGGTTACTTTTGAATGCAATGCCAGTTTTGTCTTCTTTGATACTAAAATTTTAAAATCAGATACGTTTGTTACTATTAGTATGTATTTCTATTGAACACATCCTAAGACTTTTAACCATAAAATCTTGGTACACCTATAATCCTTCTCAGCATGTGCTGACAGTGTTAAAATACAACTAAGAAATTGACCTGAAATACATGTAATATGGTATATTTAGTAAGATATGCAACATGTAAAAATGCACAACAAGCTTGTCTACAGGAAAAGTTGGGGTGCTTTCTCTCCAGGGTACTGATTTTTATAAAATCATTTTGTCTCAGTAGTACTGGCTAGGGGAAAACTAAGCATGTGAGTAACTAGGCACATATCCAGGTCCATGGAATCCGGCAACCATGCATGATCCAACAAGATGGCCTGTAACAAAATAGCTACATAGAAAGGTCTACCTAAAATTGACCCTGGTATTATGGTACAGTAAATATTAACTGTAATCACTACTTGTTGATGTCATCTATATACCCATTGTTACTATTTACAGCTGGAAGAGACATCTGGAGGAGGGAAAAACAGAGAGAATTTCCCACCTCCCTGTGTAAATTTGAGTCACAGTCTTTTGTTTGCACTTTTCCATGAAACTATGAACAAGGAGGAACTAATATTGCCCTTAACCGGCTCGCAAAGAAGGCCCTAGAAAGAAATCCTCCCAGATAATTTAATATGACAGGGCAGATGGGGACAAATGAAAAAAAATGAAGGAATGGGTAGATATATCCTGACAATTAGATCTACAGCTGTCTACTAAGGTAGCAGTACAAAAGGCGAGCTACAGAAGGGAAACCCAAGTTCNTGGAAAGACAGGGGTATCTCTGTCTATAAGAAGGAAGTGTTCCAACCATTTCTTTTTCTATAAAGATGATTCATGGTAGTGAATTCATGGGAATTTATATATTTTTCAAAAAGCTATACAGAATAAAAAAAACAAATGTTTTGAGGCATGTCAGAATCTGAACAATTTTTTGTTGTATTTAAAACTCTAAGTTCAAGCGATGTGTTTTTGTGGGTTTCTTACAAGTAGAAAGAAAATCAAGCACTGAGACAGTGCCCAGACACATCCATAGAACACACGATTGATTAGATATGTTTATAACACTAAAATTGATGAGCAAATCTTTCCATGCCCCTTGCAGCAAAAGAGATATGGTCAAATACTTTTCTTTCATAATTCGCCTCCCATACTTCAATTTCTACTACAGCAGAGTGCTCCAGTGTACAAACAGCCTCATAGATCAAGGTCACAAACTTCCTCAAACATTTCTGAGAGACTGGTTTTGGCCCAGTGATTCAGCCTTTCTTCCCCCACAGGACACCTTCTACAAATAGAGGTTAAAAATTCCCTTCACAGGAACCATCTAACAGTCAAGACACCACAGAATTTATGTGGCAACATCTGGGACACCTCAACATATGAGCTATGTTGTGGGGTTTTCCACTAAAACATGGAATAATTCTGTATTTCCAAGACTATTTCGGATTTTTAACCACCTAAAGATCTTTGTTTTACTGAAACCAAATACAAATGAGAGCAAATGTGTTTTTCCACAAACAGTAGAAAAATTACTTAGAAGTATGCAAATTTAAATACAAAACCAGCAGTTCTTTAGAAGAAATAATTAACTAGTTATACAGGGAACTCAAAAAGCTGGGCCTTATAATTTTAAATTAGCTAGCTTGAGCATCTCCCAGTTTCAGCTGGTTCATTGTGCTGACAATTATTTCGTGGGACATGAAACAAAAGTGGTTTTGTCCAAGGTGCATGTTACATGCAAAATGAAGACTCAGAGAATTTCTTTTAGCATTCCAGTTAGCATTCCTTTAACCAGCTTCTATCCAACCCCCAGCATTCTCTCTTAGCAAGAATTTCAGGTGGATACCACAAGGAATTACCATTATTTCTTTAACTTACAGTAATTAAAAACATCTTTGCTTTTCTCAAACACTGCAAATAACGTACGCCACAGTTATGGGATCTGAGGTTCAAATAAAGATCCTGGCCTCTGTACTCCAACAGTCTGACACCTTCATTATTATTTAAGTACAAATTCTATTAGAATTCTGCTGCTACTTGTAAAAAAGTCACAAGATTCACCTGTGGCCATTATATCATTCTACATTAGAAATCAGTTCCTCCACAGGAGTCCAGTGTGGAAGCTGATCCCCAGAATTTGCATTACAAATAAAAAGCACATCAAAGTCCCTCAGAATCTTTTCACTGATGATACAACATCTATCTACATTTCTTTACCTCCTTTCATAAAACCTTTGGACCACACATCTTCAGAACTGAGTGTTGTGGTTTTTGCCATGAGGGGAGATCCAAAGCATTGAACAATTCAAGCTATGAGGCTTAATCTGTTATCATAGGTATAAATATTTAAATAATATAATTCTGTGTAACAGATAAATCAGTAAATCAAAAAAACCCAGCAGTCCAGAATGGCCTGCATGACCACTGGCTTCAGACTGGCAGACAAATTCTGCAGATGTTTAAAATGTTACTGCTGGCTCAGTCCCCTGCTGAAGGGCACAGAGGGGACTGCCAACAGTAGCAGATTACACACACTTCAAGATTCTCTCCAACTGGTAATGGAGGTGGGCTTTTACTCATATTCTGAACGAAAGCAAGTGAAGGGCAGACACGTTTCCCTTCTGTCACATCCTCCCACACTGAGGCAGGGAGCTGGCTGCAGGGGACAACGTTTGCAGCTGTAGTTAAGATTCACTGTCACATCAGTTCTGAAGATACAATCCTCACTCTACACTGTCTGCAGTCAATATGACAGATATTATTAGCAGCGGTAAAAGAGTCTCTCAGAGAGACACAAAGGTACGATTAGTTTAGCATCTACTTCTAAAATACTGTCTTCTTCTGAAAAGGGAGATTTTGAAATCAGAGTGTGGAAAAGGGCTGCAAGCAGCCTTAGAAAGACCTTCACACCTAAGTGTAGCACAGAAAGAGGCATGAATGCCTAGGAAGGTGAAAGCGATTAAAAAGAACATCCACCAAAATAAGAAACAGAACACACAACCATTTTCAGGGATAGGTTACACGTTGCTAGCAATACTGATGAAATTATGCAACGGGAGCTTCTGGCTTCTATTCTAGCTTCCAGCACTGCTGTGAGATTTGCAGAGGTGAGTAACCAAAGATCACACCTACTGCCACATTCCATTCCTACAAAAAACACAGCTATAGTCTCCATGCACTTACTACTAGAGAGACATGGAGCAGCAGGAAGCTATAGAAGTTCCACACAGAGAAAGTCAAAACTAGATCTCTTCCTTTTGTCACCCAGAGAGCATCACTCAGCTCTGCCCCCAGCAACCCAGCTGGGCAGCACAATGTTTGTGCCTGACAGGTGTTTCAGTGAGGAAGGTTACCAAAAAGATGTTAAATGTGTCAATCAACTGTTGTTATGGGAATCAGAGTTGTTATGGGAAATACCCTCAGAATAGTGATAGGCCTCTGAGCCACCTTTGGGGACAGAGACCACAGAATGAGGTCTTTATAAGCATGACTGCAACAGATGATTCCCATCCCTATGATGGAGAAAAGTCTATCATAGGCACTTCCACTGAAAACACTCGAAAAGCTACATTTTTACAAAAGGTTTTCTCTACAGCTGTTTATTTCTGAAAGCTAATTTTAAAATAAGATTGTCAAGAAAACCTGGATTTCACCAATTTCCACAGTCAATTCTGCAAAGAATTTATGTCTGAAAGCAATATCCCTCTTCCTTATCACCAACTTCTTTCGCATTTCTTGTTAGCTGCATCAGGCCAATATAACTTTAGATGGCAAAACTGCAGGATGGAAAGTTCAAACCTTTGTTCACTCGAAAGAACATTGATTATATTATTTGCACAATAAACTCTGACAGAAGATCACCTGCACAGTTCTTCTACCTATCTCATCTCTCCTGAATACACTGATGAGCAAAAAACATTTTGTCGTTCTTCTTAGCAACCACCATATTGCAACATATTTCAGCTAATGCAGGTCTGCTCTTAAGTTTGGAGAGATACCAGGTTAGTAAATATTACACAGTTCCAGGGAAAAACATCGTACCTACTTTTACTAGTCCAAGTAAAAGAAAAAAATTACAAATTCTGCTCCGTGTTAATGCCCTTGGGTAGAGTAGGTATCCTACAGTCTCCTACAAGAAAAAGCAGCACCATTTGCCCCACAAGCTCACTTGCTCACACATTTTAATTTGATAACCTAAGCCACATCAGGAGTCATATCCCATTTTCTACCATAGGTCGCAGAGGTTCTTGCCAAAAAATATGCTGCTTTGGATTTTGGATTGAAATTTATTGATGCAGAAGGTGACAAAACCAGTAATTCAATGCTTGGAAAAGACTAGAGATATGGCAATTGGGGCACGAAATGAAAGATCTAAGTCAGCACTTATTTTTGGTATAGATATTCACTAAGTTGTTGATCAGTGACTTGCAGATGTGACTGCACAATGAAAAATCAGAGGTGACTGCTGACAGATCTTGTGGGTGATAAAACTAACCAAGATAAGATTTACATAAGCAGCCTCAGATGGATCCAAAAGCAGAAGGAAAATCCACTCCTGTCACTGACCCTCATCTTCGGGCAAGGACTACAGAAATTTTTTCTGGATGCAAAGAAAGCAGTTTGAGTTTCATAGTTCCATTTAATATCATAGTTCTATTTTCTATAGAATCCATAGTTCCATTTAATATCATAGTTCCATTTTCAAGAAAAGCAGTTACTTTTCAACAGCTCCTGGGAAGCCTAAGCACCAGCCATTTCCTGTTTAAAAGTAAAAATAGAAATGTTTTCTTGAAAAAAGAAACAACAAATAATTATGAAAAAATCAGTAATCTGAAAGCCACACAAGTGTTTTCAAGCTTTATTAATATGTGTCCCAGTTGCTGGGATTATCAGTACCTCAGCATCACTGCCACTGAATATGAAGCTCAGTTCAGCTGTGAAGAAAATTCAGTTGACAGGAAAGTGTTTATTGGAAATTTTACTTGGTATCATTACTAGTTCAAAGCATTTTCAGCATAAATGCTACTGACAGCTGTACTCATCGCACCTACCCAGTTTCTATTTTTTTTTGTTTTCCACATGTGTTGAGTCCTTATGTCTCCTTGCTCTTGCAAGTCTAAGTCTGAAACTCTTAGATTTTAGAATTACTTGGCACTACAGAAAGCACTATAATGGTCATTTTTGACAAATTAAGTAGATCACAGTGTGGTAAACAAGTTAGCCTCTGTCCCTCTCCTCCTCCTCCCCTTCCCATTCCCAGTATGAAAATAGCTAGGGCTAAAGGAACAGCTGGGGATCATTACACTGACAGGAATAGTTCAGTAAACTGCAAGAGGGGAAAACATGTCATATTCAAAAACCCCAAAAACATACTAGAGCATCAGGACTGAAAAAACATGTGATTTCAGCTCCAGGGATAATGCTATGACTCTTCTTCCACTGATAACTGACACCCAAAAACCCTGGTCATTCAGTGTTAACCCTATCCCCAAGCTTTCCACTCATGTCACAGAGTTAACAAATACCCTGAAACACCATTAAGTCCTCACAGTCAAATGAGGCACGCCAGCTATTAAGTAAAAATAAATTTAAATTGACCAATCTTGTCAAGTGGCTTGGTCAACTTCAAGCCGCTTGACATATATATCATTAAGTTACCTTCACTGCACCTCTTAAGCATAGTCACAGGCTGTGGTTGCAGCAAGAGGATGCAGGGAGTCTGGTGTGCTTCTGGATCTGCCATAAGAAATGCCAGAGCAGATCAGCTCCTCGTATGTTCAACACATTTTCTGTGTTTTAATGTGTCAGAGCACTATTTGCATAAATAATTCCAAACAGTGGGATGCATTAGGCCATAATTTAGAAGGCATCTGTGTGTTTTGCGACTGGTTTCTGACACTGCTTATCCATGAATTTGCATCATTCATGCATCTTCCAGAACAACTTCATTTCCACTCTGAAGCAGAAAGACCCAGATCACCTTAACAGAAAAAAGTCACCCTGCATTCCTGTGAGATGCCTTGGGCACAGGGGCTGCCCTCTGGCTGGGGATCTCCTTGGGACTGAGAGCTTCTAAGTCTGTCTACTCAGGCAGGTTTTCTGACCCCCCCCTGGATGAGGTGGGGCCAGGGCCAGCTGGACCTTCAGGTGCTGCAGGTGTAATGACAATAAAGTCTAGATTACTCCTGAAGAATGTTAAATGCTAACAAGCACTTGCACGACTCCTGATCTCTTCAAAGTACAGAACAGATATTAATAGTTTAATCAAAGGCTAAGCTAACTCAAATTACCTTCCATTTGCTGTGGACCAAGAATGTGCAGATCAGATGGCATGCAGGAAGTTGTTCTAGTGTCTGGGCCTTGAGATACAAATCTTGGAAAAAGACAGGTGAGTTTCACTGTCAGGCCCTAAGTCACACTGAATGTTTTTGAAGGGTGGACTTGCAAAAGAAAAAAAAAAGTGTTTAGTTTAAGAGCAACAAATTAAAGATATAGCACAGAAGTGGAAAAGTTGGAAATCAGTTTTGGAAGTACTTAATTCTAAGTTAAACTCATGCGAATGCTAACTGGGTTTTGAGTAGCTTTCTGCAATTCCCTCTTTATATCTCTCATGACGGGCTACCATACTGTGGTGTTAACTGATCTAGGAACTGCAAACTAGGCTCTAGCATCTGAAGACTAAATCATTCCAAGGCATTCTTGAACAGAAAACATGTTGATGGATTCCTGACTTCTAGGAATTTTGCAAATAACTGCCCTAACACATACTTTGAAAAATACAAACTTAAGTTTTTTGACTTCTGCATGTTAAATCCATTTCTCTGTAGAAAGGATCACCAGTTCCCAAACTTCAATGTCAAGTCCTAATTAAAAAAAAAAAATCAGATTTAGGAGACATCTGTTTTCCAGAAATCAGGAAGCAAGATGTAGTCTCTTCCAGTAGCTGCTTCTCATGAGAATCATTAAGAGAATAGATAAGCATTGTCAGTGTTAGTATAGACAGCCCTTATTTGCCCAGTTTTATTAAGAGTGAGGAAGAGAAATGCATGAATTTCCTGTCTCAGAGACAACAAAACTAAGCTGTCCCACTTTTGGGGGGACCAAAAACTAAGGCATAGCAGTCATTAGTTTCAGCTCAATGCTAATTCTGGAATTCCACAAGGGTTTACACATGGGTGAATCTGTTTCTCCACTGGCCATAAGATTTGGCTCCACAAAATACAGTGCGTGCTACAGCATAAATACAACAGGCATCCTAACACTGCAGGAGAGTTGAATGGAGCAGCAGCAAAGCTAAAGGGTTATTATTTTCTCCATCTGACAGGAAAGAAGCTGGCAGCATCTATTTCTCTTCTCTAACCTTCATTTGGTAGCTGTTGGAAAGCAGCTTTCCTTATCACATGTGATGTTAGAGCATCATAAATTAGCCAGGGGGTAGGCTGATGGTACTGCTGAACTTTGCAGAGTCAACACAGCTTTTCCAATAACCAGAACTATATAAGATTTCAGTGGCCTTAATTCACTTCAACTTGAGACACATTTTTGATTAAAGACAGAATTGCTTTTTCCTAGTTGTACATGTTATCCCACTGTACAGCTTGTGATATTTAGTGACTGGATGAAAGATGTTTTGGCACATCCAAATGCAAAGGGCTCACCTTCTGTGAAAACCAATGCTTGCAAATACAGGACAGATGGAAGTTCTGGCTTTTTTAAATTTTGAGTTGTTTTTTTCCTCTGAAGATTGAGGTGCTTCAGTTCTATGTCTCCGAAGCAGATAAAGAAATCTGGAAATACTGCCTATACTAATGGATTTATACCTCCTGAACTTGAATTTGAGGACTGTGACTTCAGTTTTTGTCTCCTTCTCCATATTTTTTTCAACAAAGAATATTCCAATGAAAACATGCAACAAAAATAGTAGTATTTTTCAAAGTTAACAACAAGCTAGCGCTTCATAGATGTTAAATAGGCTTGGTAGGGGGAGTGACAACTGGGGGCAGAAACCTAACAGTTTTGCTTGGCAGCTCCAGCAGGCCTAGACTATGTACCAGAGAAAAATCTTTTAAATGCAACTGCTAAAGTCCTCTTCCACACAAAGGCCATCTTTATGCAACAAACATGGCCTTATTCTATCTGGATTCTTGTCATCAACGCTCTTATCTTTAGCCCCCCCTTTATCTTACTTTGCTGTCCAAGATGTCAGAAAGTTTTTTTCCCCTCCTTTCAGATGACATTACTTGCTCTTAAAATCAGTCATCACCTTATTCTGAGGCCACTGTACTCCAGATCATTGCTCCTTTCTGCAAGTTCCTACTAAAATTTTGCTTGTAGCTAGACAGATACAGTATTTCTGATAAAACATAAACCTTGCTGCTTGCCATTGGCTTTTTGTGATGTTCTGCCATTCTTCCCTGTAATCTTTTCCCGGTTCCTATTGGTATTTATTATGCTGCACACTATGAATGGATCACTGCATATTTTCATAGTCTCAATCTTTTTCAATCCCTCCAGATCCTCTTTTTTCCTTCTAGATATCACTCCCTGAAATGTGACCTCTGTCTACATAATCTTTCAGAACTGTTAAATCCTCATTAAAAAATCACACATATTTGCAGAATACCATCAACTAAAACAAAATCACACTTAGATATATAAACAACACTCCTTGAACACTCTCAAAGCAGGAACATACAGAAACTTAAAACACCGTATTCTTATCTTCTTCAAGCAGAGCTGCCACTCCAGAACAAGCCTCTACATCTTTAATGAAACAGCCTTAAAACATTTCTCACAAGAGGCCTACAGACATAAGGGAGAAGAAGAAATTTTAAGTTTGAAACCAAAACTTCCAAATGTAAGTGAAGTTGTCTCAAGATCCCAGCACTGCAAGTCACTACACACAGAGTTCCAGGCTTTTCAAGTGACATACTTGAGGGCCCTCAGGGACAAGAGGTCATAGGAGTCAGTGGGAAACCCAAAATCTGGACTGTTGCCCAGAAAACAAAAAAAAAGGCAAATTCAACATGCAAGAGGGAAAAACTCCCACAACACCAAAAAAACCCAAAGTATAACCCCCAGAAACAAATTATACAGTGCCTACAACAAAGAAAGCAGAGTCTGCTAACCTTCTCGTAAGCTGTGGTATGAATCCTGATACGTGTTTGAATAGCTCTTCCCTTGCTTTGACAGAGTCTCTGCAAGTGGCACAATCCCGACATAGGCAGGCTGAAGTGTCTTGGCTTTATCCAACATATTAGAGGAAATCCCTGGACCCGAAGGTGGATTCTCTAACACGGGAGGCGTCCAGGCAAGGTGGAAGGGGTGCTTAATCCTCTCAAGAGACTCAACTGCAATCCCTCTCTACCAGGTTTCGGTCACTGCACCGAAACGGTAGAGCAGAAAAAAAATCAGTTTACTGCTAGATTCCAAGGCTGTGCTTGCATCAGAACAGAGAGGTTCTGTAGGCACAGACAAACCCCGACAGCCAGCATCTAAAGATTAAAACCAGCAAGGCTCTTGGCAAAATTTTTCTTCCTATGATCTCAAAGCTCAGACAGAAACTTCACTGTTTCAGCAAGCAGCTATAAGCAGTCAGGCATCCAGTATGCAGAGCACTGCTTATCAACAGATGTGTGGACTTCTTTGTGGGGCCACTTGCAGTAACAGCCAACCTCATTCACCCAAAATAGTAAACAGTTGGTTTCTCTACTCACACTACAGACACCTGCCAGACAGGCAATATCATGTGATTGAGCAGTACCCTCTCTCTCACTCTGCATCTCCCAACTGTAAGCACGCTGTGCACACAGCTAGGAGAAACCTCTGCTCTGAGTGCAGAAGCCATGTGCTTTTTCTCCCTTCTTGCTTAAACCCTTAGAAACAAGAGTGTTAGCTGTGGAGAGTGATAAACTGATAATCTGACAAACAGAATCTTCATATGCATTTGCCCTGTGACTACACACAGGTAATAGCAGGCTGCTTCTGTGCAAGCATATATTCTCACCCCCTCTTCCCTTAAATCCTTTCTCCCAACCTAGCAGAAACACCTAACTGAAGATAATCTGCAGCCGCAAATCAATAACCCTCTACTGCAAGCACCAGAACTTCTGAATCTGTAGTTGCATGGGGGCAGCCACCTCATCTTGAGTTTATTTCACGTGCATCATGAACAGATGCCACATTGCTGACAAATTTTGGTTATATATACTGCCCAGCAAGTGGCCAGGGGAAGACACGTTCCATCTGAGCAACAACCAGGAGGTACTCTCACCAGTACAGCTGGTAGTTTTGTTGATTTTTAATTTTGCTAAGTATGAATCATAAGAGGTCAATGAAGTCTGGGGTGAAAAAAATAGAAGACAAAAAAAGAGAGTTGTCCAACAATTACACATACCTAAAAAAGTATTCTTGTTACCTTTCCAGAAAAAAAAAAAAAAACAAAAAAAGAATAGTAATCAGTGTCATCCTACACACCTGAAATGAAGATAACCACATGGACATTAGAAGAATAAAAAGATGAATACTCTAAATACTACAGGAACAGTTTCTAATTCATATTCTGTTCCCATCCCAATCAAGACAAAATTTTCTTATTTCCAAAAAGTTTGAGAGGCATTCAAGCCATTTTATAAAGCAAGGCTGGAATTACAACCAGGAAAAGAAGTCTCTAATAATGAAACTAATATCTAAGAGACACAGCGTTCAACCAAATGTTAGATGGCATCAGTGACATTTCTGAGTACTTTCAACAGTATTCCTCTTCCTTTTAAATGTTCAACCTTCACCCAGGAAAGAATCCAAACTCCAGTGTTCCCATGAATAAAAAAAATACCTTTGGTGGTAATATACAGCTCTGTAATTGCACTACTCCTGAATTACCACCATATACTCAACTCAAAAGAAATTTTCATCTTAATTTTAGGATTTGTAAAAGTCAGGTGAAGGTTCAGTCTCACAGTGAACTTTAGACAGTAAGGTCAAATTACTGCATAAATAGAAGACCCTGTTTTTGCTTGAGCATTAGCAGTCACAGCACTGTGAAGAGCTGCCTTGGGAAACACACCCAGCACACCACAAGAGTTCTAAAGACAGGATGAAGGACAAGATAAAGAAACACATAATCCAGATCTCCCCTTTCAGCAGCAACACAAAATTGCACATTGAGTCAGGCCTGATACTCTGAACAGGGAGGTCCCATAACTGTAATAACTAAAGAACAATTACTCAGTGCCAGACCCAGTTCAACTTTCCCTGGCAAGCAATATACCATTTCGATGGTAAAAATGACAAGATTCAGTTACAAAGGTCAGAACCTACTATATTTTGGCAATTAGGGCCTCTGAGTTAGCAGGTCGCTACAGCATACAAAACCTGAGAAACATGTGCTAGCTGCTCATGCAGCAAACCTGCCAATACCCAGGTATTGCCAAAACAGCCCTAAGATGTTGTCCAAGTTCTGATGAGGAAAACTTTAAGAACTGATGAAGATCTGATCCTTTCAATGTATTATTGCAGAGCTGCAGATATGTACACAGACATATCCTTTTTCCTATGCAGAAAACAGCTTGGATAGAAAAACACTTGGCTGGCTCAATGGTAATTAGGTAAATCTTTTATTTGCTGAGGAAGATATTCTAAAATTTTGTCTTACAGTATCAAATTTGTCCCACAGCATTATTTAGTGTTCTAAAAGAAGGAGTAATTATCCAAATAATCTGGGCCATAGCACTCCAAAGAGGACATGGATAATGTCCCCCATGCTGTAAGAAGATAAACTCCAAAGGGCCTAGATTGGAGGATACCTTCAACACATGAGCAAGCACTTGTAGGGTTCCCCCTTGCAAAACATGAACTCTAAGAGATACATAATGGCCAAAAGCAACCAGCCTTGTATGAAACTGATACCATTTTCACTTGTTTATAAACATTAAAAAAGTTTTTTAAAGTTTAATTTGTTTTACTGGATCCTGATACACTGGTAGGAGATCCAAAAGTCTGATCAGCAATCACATGGACAGAAATGTCAATGCACTGTTAAGAAAAAGTAATTTTGACAGTTACTCTGGAAATCAGCAGGGTAGATTGGAAAACCTGTTTCACAGCAGAGGTAGGATTCCAACAACAGTTTCACTTGCTTAACTACTCCCGAAAAATAGGATCAACCCCACTAATGCACACCCAACATTCAGTGTCTTGCACAACTTCTACCCTGAAATTGGCAGAAGTCCTGTTGGCAAAATGAACATCTTTACCAAGGGGACCTAAGTATTTGCCACAGATTTCTCATCTGAAAAACATCAGGCCCAATTCTCATAATCTATCCATGAGACATCAATTGAGCAGTACATCCTTTGATTTTCAGCTGTGAAATGAGATGCAGAATGTGCAGGTGTATTCTTCCTCAAGATGCTGCATCAGGTGCACACACAGCTTGCACAGATACTGCTGCTACTTCTGAGGCCTAGTGGGCATGGAATGCACACTTGCATTTGAGGTACCACTACCTACTTACTACTTTGAGTAGTGAGTAAGTAGTGGTACCTCAAATACACACAAATTTTAATGAATTAATTTCTTGTATCTTTCTCTCTTCAAAAGCCAAGGGAAGGGAGAGAAGGGCCACACCAATCTTGACAGAGGGTAGATGTTGGATGAGCTCAGGTGTAACACAAAACCGCATCATTAGTTTCTTCCCCCCCACAAAAATTTTAACATTTTTAAATTCAAATTATTAAGCAGATAGGCGATGTGCTCATAATCTCCACCACCACCTTCAAATGTGCATTTTCTCCTCTTTTTACCTCCAGTCCTCTCTGCAGCTCAGTGCAGGTTCTCCTCTTTCCCCCAGTAATAATGCTCTCACAGGACACAACGCCTGCAATGATCTGCATGCACATAAGTTAGTGATGCAATATAAACAATGCACTGCTAAAAACTTGCAAACAACTGCAAAATATGCTCACTCAGGCAACATGAGAGAGATCTCAGCCAAGGTCTAAGCCAGATAACTCCTAAGAAAAGTATGAGCCCACTACATTTGAAGATCTGTCTGAGATTTCTAGCAAGCAGACAAAACCTGGGAAAATAATAGAATGCTGCACTACATCACTGTAAAGCTTTGATGTCTTACAACTCAATTCATTTTCTACTTCAAAATAAATATAGACTGCACACTGACACTTGTGTTGCTTATTTCTCTGCTAGGGATCATATCTATGTAATGTGAGTTCGCTGTGGATACTCCCAGGATCTACCAACAGTGCCTCCCACCAACAATGACCTTTAGGAAGAGGAGGAAAAGTGAGGTTGGAAGCACTGTACATTTTTGCTTCTCCAGTTTTAAGGAAGAGCCTGAAATTTGCCTACTCTCATCTTTTCAACCAGCTGGTGACAGCTAGTGCTGGCATTCAGCATTCAGAAAATTCCTAGACATGACAGGTAGACAAAGCTAAAGCACCATGCAGATGTAAAAATAGGTCACAGCAGCAGGAACCATGCGTGGGAACCTGGACTTTTGTTGTAGCCTTTGAGCAGCTCTTCAGTTCTCCAGCGCACTCTGGGATATACCGCCACCCCTGCTTTTGGCAAGTTGGCTGTCATTGAGCTGTAATTACTGTGAGCTGAAAGCATAAAAATAGCTGCTGCATAGAGTGGAAAACCTATCCCATGATGTCAAGATGAGACTCAAGCCCTCCCTTCCCCCCTCCACTTCCTTTCCTATGTCACTGTCTCATTACCTCACTGTCTCTAATTCTGAAAGTGCTTCTCTCTGCATCTTTCAGCTGTCAAAGTGAACTTTACACAGCAGCTAGAGCCAAATCAATCCCCAGCCCATATATAAACTCTGCCACCTACTCCATTCCTTGGGATTCAGCAAAGAAGTCAGTTTGCCTTTCCCTGAAAACACTAAGCACACGAAATCCTCGATCCTATCTGCAAAACACTGCATCAAGAAGAATCAGTTCAGCCCAAGGAATGCAACCCTGATTTGCATTTGATTAACTCCACAGATAAGCAGTTTACAACCAACAAGGCAAGTCAGCATGGTAAGTGAGGTGTGGAAAGACAGCAACAGCAATCCCATCCCCCTCTGCTAACACTGAGTAACTCAGCCCTGCCTCTCCCCCAGGCTCTGTAGACCTGAGGAGCAAAGTGCAGCACACAAAGCCAAAACTTTTGATTTCCCTCCCCTCCCCAGATCAGGAGCTCAGATGTCAGTATCGCAAAGAGGCTCCAGAAATATTGCTACAAGGGCTGAAAAGAGAGAAAAGATAGAGAAAGGGAAGCAAAGATGTTAGTTCACTTATGGACCATGCCTCTACTCCTTCCTCCCTCCAGGACCCACTGCACTGAGTAAGCTGGGAGTGATAAGGAGAAGGAAATGGTCCAGAGGTCTGTAATACTCTACATCATGTGCAAACAAAAGCATTATGCCGCACATGCTCCTGATACTACTACATGTGAGGGTAACATCTGCTCAGAATGTGTCACCTATGCAGCCAAAGAGAATGGTGCAACTTCTAAAGACAAGTTGGTTAATTTAGTTGGATTTTCTTCAGAAAACCACTGACAGCAGTTCTGTCAATTCTGTGCTCTAAAAAGCCACATATACACTCCTTGACTACAAAAAGATGTTGCGCAGGTAGCGATTTCTAGCCCAGAGAAGAAATGGTGGATTTCTCTGACAAGCAGTGGAAGAACTCTGTTCATGACAGAAAACTTCACAGCAGAGGGCAGAACAAAAGCAGAGGGATAAAGAGAAAATCTTATAACCAGTTCCCAAACAACTACAGCCCACTGTGCACATAAGCCCAACAAAAACAAGCAAGTAAATTAAAAACGCATATCCAAGCACATCTTGTTATTTTTACCATTTTGGCTGATAAATTCTGGTTAGATGCAAACACTGTTGCATACCTCTTTATAGTTCAAAGTTACTAGCCCTTCTTCAAGTTACCACCCTGTTGTGAGCCCCCAGAACTGGCTGTATGAATGCTCTCACTCTGTTCCAGTGCAAAATCAGAAAGATTAGCTCAAATTACCTTGGCTAAGCCAACAAGCTTTACAATGAGAGCTCACACATCAAGAACCACATCCCAAATGGGGTCCACATCTCCAGTGGAGGGCCTTAACTGAGAGTTGTTCCAGCTGGAATCATAACAGAATTCCATATACTCCATTAGTTCAGCTACTACCCACCTTGCTCTAAAATAATTACTTAGACCAAAGAAAGTAACACTTCCTCACTCTTACCTAAGAGCAAGTTCACTTGTTATAAAACAGTCAGAGGTTTCAAGCCAGAGACTATCATCCAAGGTGCAAGTTAAAATTGTTCTTATCAGCCTTCCTGCCTACAGTTGATTTGCTAACCCACCCACATGCTCTCCAAATAACTTTAACTTCTCCAGGGGTAGACAGATGTGCTCACACAGGTGCAGATGTGTATTTCCCCACCCCTACCACTGCACACAGGCAGAAAAGAGATTGCAGGAATTACACACACAGAATCACAGAGAATACTGACTTGGAAGGGACCCACAAAGAGCATCGACTTAACTCCTAAGTGAATGGCTCTAACATGTGAGTATACACTGCGACCCCAGTGGAGAACACTGAGCATAAGACTTTTCAAAACATTTCAAAACATTTCCTCTTACAGATATTCCAGACTTTAATTTAAACCACTACGAACAAGTGAAAACAGCAAAGTCCAAAACATTTGGTTTTGCCTTCAAGAGCAGAAAAACAGAGTAAGTGCTGGCTGCCAGACCAAGGGGGTTAGTGAGCAAGATAGAGTGGAAAAGGAAGCAATTTGAATTTGTATTAAAACAGCAAATTGTTTTTAGGAGGGAGTAACTGGGAAAGGACAGGAGGAAGATACCCTTCCCCTCATGTTAAGGCATGTCTAAGAGTTTGAGAAGTTATGTCACTTATACCTGTGGTTGTTGAGCAAAAGCTATCCTGCATTTCTCTCTGCCACATCCTTTAAACATCTGGCAATAAAAGGTTTCTTCTCTATCAAGCCCTCCTACTTACTGCGCAAGAGGGTTACCAGCAAACACTTGCAAAATGCAGTCAATTTTTTAACGTACCTGAAGAAGACTGGAAACAGCCAGGCTACTGTGTTCAGACACTCCTTGTGGAAGGATTACCAAACCCATCATTTACTTCTCAGCATATACCAGCAGAATTGCTACCAGGTAAACCTTTGCTGTGACTTTTTTGTCTTGTGTGACAAGATTGTGACTTTTGCCCAGAAAGCTACTTCCTTCTTCAAACACATGGGCAGTAACAACATTGTTGAGGCTTAATGCGACCATTATTCTTGGTTAACCTGATACAGAATTACAATCTCAGAATCTAGATTGTTATTAAAGGTTATCTCCCCCTTATGGTTGCAGAGGACTACTTATAGCTGTAGCTGCATGGAGGTGCAACAGTATGTGACTGAAGTGAGAGGAAAATAAACTACTCCAACTCCTTTTTGCTTGGACTTCAATCCCTTTTTTTGCTTGGAATTCATCGACTTCAACAACCTGAACTCTGACCTATTTTTGCTCAAGCTTTGGCTTAAGGCTCCCAGCTTAGACTACTTTTGCATCACCTCTTTTGAAGTCCCATCTCTCAGTCATGCAGCAATTGGTGCCTTCCGTGTGAGGAGGCGAAGACTGCCTAATCAGTGCAGGCAGCTGGCAACACACCCCAGACTGGAAGCGCTGCTGGAAGAAGCAGGATTGGGCCCGTTACAATGCCTCTGGACAACTGGGAGGACCAAGAGGTGAGCTGGGGAAAAGGAAACATTGGTCAGGGGAATTCTGCCCAGGAGAGAGACATTTTTTGCTTATGTTTGAGCTTCTTAAGAAACATAGCAAGTCTTTACCTTCTCATGATTTAAAACTTGTGCTGAAGTGGGCGGAAGCTGAGGGAAAAATGTTACTGTGTCTACCATCTTTACAAAAGACTTTTGGGATGATATAGAGGTGAAATTATGGGTTATTATGAGAATTAATTATGGGAAATTATGGGTTATTATGAAATTATGGGAAGTAAAAATTATTACTATGCCACAAAGGGGAATAGGGTGGTGGCTGAGACGCTTCCCTCTTGGAGAGTGACTTATGAGACTATGGAAAAGCAAGAACAGCTCCAAGCTGTGGCTAATGACCCTGAACAAGTGGCAGACCCACTGAAAGCCATAAACTCTTTAGTACAGCCATCTACTCCTCCTCCACCACCAGAGGCAAAAGAAAGATACCAGGCATGGCAATCTGTGACAGCTTTTGCTGTCAGCCGCTGCCCCAGGAAGCGGGGGGGGCGGGGGGGTGAGGATGAAGATCCCTTTGATCCTGGTCCCACAGACTCTTAATGATGAGCCAGACCTGTTTCTCCCATACCCTCACAAGAACTGGGTCAGTTTAAAAAGAGCTTTACTTGTAGGAAACTTGGCTGATAAGATCATAGCGCCTGTCCTATATCACAGCAGCAAACAGTGTAATCTTCATTGGGAAGCACTGTCTTTTCAGGAGGTAGAAGAATTAAGACAGATGGCAACTGAACACAGCATTGGGTCCCCGTATTTTGGGAATTTGTTGAGCTCCATGCTTTCTGTACATTTAATGACACCCCATGACATAAGGTCCCTTGCGGGACTGATATAGACCTCTACACAGTGTACTCTGTGGGAGGCAAAATGGAAAAAGGGTCTGCGGGCGCTTCTTTTGAATTATGTGGGACACAGAAAACAGATTTAGCTGCTTTAATAGTGGATCACCTTGCGGGGGAGGGACTGTGAACAATGACTGTGGCAATGTCCAACGCAGTAACATTACTTGATTCTTCTGCTCATTTACTCCCTACAGGAATTTCAGGACTACCAAATCCCCAGAGAAGTGCTCTGGGAAATCTCTCAACACCCCATCAGTGTTTTTTGTTCTCCCTGGAGTCACAGATTCAGACTCTGTTGGTGAAATTAAGATTATGGCCTGGACTCCTTTTCCACACTGTACTGTTCCTGAGGGGATTCGTGTTGCACAACTGATTCTTCTCCCACAGATACCAGCACTTGCTAAGGAAGACTATCAAGAAAGAGTGGGGGGGTTTGGATCTATGGGCACTCAGAAATATTGTGGGTACAAGTAATTTCTGATGGACGCCCTACCTCTAAATCCACCCTAAGGTTTTATAGGGACATAATGTAACAATTATCAGTATCCTAGATACTGGAGCTCATTTGACTGTCATTTTTCAGGCTAAATAGCCTCCTTCCTAGGCCCTCAAAGAGGTATCCCAACTGCTTACAGGTACTGGGGGAAGCAGTCATAGTTATCACAGCCACCACCTAATTCAAGTGGAGGGGCCAGAGGGCCACACAGCTTTTGTAAAGCCATTTGTTATGCCTGCACGCACGGTGTTATAGGGGCGAGATGTGCTTTCTCAGTGTGGCTTCAAAATTCAGTCTGTTTTTTAATAGAGGCCATTGAGGTGCGCGTCACCCTAAAGTTAACCTGGAAAACTGATCGCCCTGTCTGGGCGCACACTCACTGAACTTGTCCAAGAACAACCTCAAAAGGGGCACACAGTCCCCTCTACAAGCCCCTGGAATTCACCTGTTTGTTAACAAGAAACAAACTGGCAAATGGCACCTCCTACAGGACCTCTGAAAAATTAATGCTGTTATGGATGAAATGGGAGCACTGTACCCTGGTCTCCCATCCACTACCCTGATTCCTCAAAACTGGCATTCGACAGTCATTGATTTAAAAGACTGCTTTTTTAACATTCCTTTACATCCTGATGATGAACCTAAATTTGACTTTCCTGTTCCAAGCACCAACATGCAAACACCCTTGCAAAGCTACCACTGGGTTGTTTTGCCACAAGGAGTGAAAAACAACCCTACTATCTGCCAGTGGTTTGTTGCAAAGACTCTCAGTCCCATTCACCAAAAAATGGCTGATGTTCTTTTGTACCACTGCATGGATGATATCCTTGTAGTGGTAGAAAAGCAGGAAAAAGCCTTACCCTTTGTCATTACTGCTGTAACTTAAGCAGGACTTTGTGTTGCTTCTGAAAAATTCAATGTCAACCCCCTTGGAAATATCTTGGCTGGCGCACTAGGATTCAGACTATCACCCCTCAGCCTTTGCAAATTCAAACAAACATTTGTACACTGCACGATGCTCAAAAGCTTTCGGGGACAATTAATTGGGTTTGTCCTTTATAGGGAATTTCAAATGCAGATCTGAGCCCCTTGTTTGTACTGCTCAAAGGGGAACCAGATCTCCTGTCACCTAGGTGGCTCACATCAGAAGTTCCCCAGGCATTGCAATAACTAGCTTATGCCATTACAAATCAACAAACAGCCCAATGGGCTCCTGAGCTACCTTTCTTTCTAATAATTCCGAACCTGGTTAAACAGCCGCATGCTTGAATGCCCCAATGGGATCCTAAAGCACCAGACCCTTAGTTAAGTATTGAATGGATTTTTTGCCACACCAGGGGCAAAAACCACAAGCCTCAGCACGAAATATTGGGTGCTTATTACTTATTATCAAAGCAAAACAGAGGTTGACTTCACCTGCTGGTGTGGAGTTTAAATCAATATGTTTGCCCGTTACTACTGTTTTCTTGCGATGGCTGTTACAACAATCACAGACATTTCAGATGGCATTGACTAACTTCACAGGGCAACTTTCTTTGCATCCTCTAAAGCACAAGTTGCTAGCTGCTAAATTTAAACTTTGATGAAACCTAAGTGAAGTGAAATTCCTTTGCAAGCTTTAACTGTTTTTACAGATGGTTCCAGCCGCACTCACAAATCAGTAATGCTCTGGTGGGATGTGAATTTTAATCTATGGGATTCAGACATTACTACTGTTTCAGTTCTTCCTCAGATCGCTGAATTGGCAGCTGTGGTACGGGTCTTTCGGCAATTTTCTACCCCTTCCAATTTAATCACAGATTCTGCTTATGTTTGCAGGGATTACTGAGAAAGCTGAAGCTGCTGTTTTAAGAGATGTGCCTAACGAAAACCTTTTCTACTGGCTACAACAACTTGTTTCTCTTTTAAATAGTAGATAACACATATATTCTGTGATGCATATTAGATCCCACACTATTTTACCTGGCTTTATAGCGGAAGATAATTGTCAGGCAGACCTGCTCACTTTAGCAGGTCTTACCAGACTGCTTTGCACAGGCTAAATTAAGCCATTCATTTTTTTCATCAGAATACCGCTGCATTGGCACGCTTCTTTGACTTGACTAGCTGCCAAGCTTCCAGTATTGTGGCAGCGTGCCCAGACTGTCAGAGACATTCCTTTCCCTCTACTGCTGGAAGAGTTAACCCTAGAGGGCTTCAGAGCCTTCAATTATGGCAAACAGATGTCATACATTTTACTGAGTCTGGCCATTTCAAATTTATTTATTCTTCTATAGATACTTTTTCAGGTGCTTTATTTGCATTCTGTCATACCGGAGAGTCAGCAAAGAATGTTTGCCATCATTTTACCAGCACTTTTGCAGTCACAGGTATTCCCTTAGAAAACTAAAATTGCAAAATTTTTTGCCCTCTGGGAGGTAACATTAAAACTGGGATCCCTCATTCCTCCATGGGTCAATCCATAATCGAATGAGCTCATGGCTCACTCAAGCGTCTTTTATTGCAACCAAGAGGGGGAATGGGGAATGCCCCCCCTGTGAATGCTCACAGAAGGTACTGTATGTTTTTAATTTTTTTAACTGCTCCTTGATGGATCCTAATCCTCCAGTTGTCAGACATTTCAGTAGTAGTCTGCAATTACAGCCCAAACAGAAACCCCTGGTGCTGGTAAAGGATCCAGACACAGGTAAAATTGTGGCACCTTACCTTCTTTTTAAGTGGGGTCGAGGTTATGCTTTTGTTTCTACAGAAGCTGGACCGAGGTGGATTCCGGCAAGGAATGTGAAGCCTTTCAGAGACTCCTTGGCGACACCACCTGAGGATCCAGCCCTGACATAGACCTCCGAAGGTTCATGATTTCTCTGAGGATACTTGTGAGAAGAGCCTCAACAGCAACTGTGTGACAACAAACAGACTTATGTCCTTGGGAAGATGGGTTTGGGTTACCTAGAGGTGTTAGGGTCACCAAGATTAGGTCGTCGACTTTAGAAGAACAGGTGAACCTCACATCTAGGGGTGGTTGATACAGTGCCCAATTTCCTTTTGAAGAATCTGTCCTTGCTTTAGATTGGGAACATATTGATCCTAGAAAAATAGTCACTGCTTATAAGCGGGAACTTATTTAAAGTAGCCATTTATGCGTCAGGTGTTATTTTGTGCATACTTGCTGTAGTGCCTTTAGTATTTTGCAATGCTTACAGAGACTGATCAATAAATCAATAAAGAAAATTTTATTGGTGCAAAAGGAAGGGGCAAATATCGGAGAACAGATGAGAGCTAGAACAGAAAGCATGATGGAGCTTATGGATCGAGATATTCTGGGCTTGGTGGAATACAGGCATGAGAAGAACTGAGAAAGTACACCATATGCAGATATCAAGGTTTTTGAAACTATGTAGTTTCATAAGGCTGCCAAGTATTGCAAACAATAGGCTAATTCTGTAACTGGTGTGAAATTCTTGCTTAGGGATGTGACTGCTTACAGCTGTAGCTGCATGGAGCTGCAACAGTACATAAGACTGAACAGAGAGGAAAATAAACTACTCCAACTCCTTTTTGCTTGGACTTCAATCTTTTTTTCTTGCTTGAACTTCAATGACTTCAACTCAAACTCTGACCTATTTTTGCTCAAGCTTTGGCTTAAGGCTCCCTGCTTAGACTACTTTTGCACCCCCTCTTTTGAAGTCCTGTCTCTCAGTCAGACGGCAGTGGAGGCTTGGTTGAGATAAAGTAGGAGGCCAAGTTTTACGATATCTCTAAACCAATTCAGTGGTCAGCTGCCACTAAAGATAGTGGCCTCCTTTTCCCTCGTCATGGATGCTCATCTCACCTCACAGTAGAAAACTGCTACTGTCAGGATTATTTGAGATAGGAAATAAAATTATCTTTAGAATTTGAAATTCAGTTCTTGCATTGCCAAAAATCTATAAATCACCTCCAACAGTAAATGCTCGAACTCCTCCTTTAGTGCTGAAATTCAGCTATTCCCTGGATATATCAATGCCAATCTCAAAGTCTTATAGTGGCTTCAACAACTGTATTTGTTTCCAATATAAAAATGTATAGTGTGTTTGAGTTTTAATCTATAGCTACGACATAAAATGAGCCTGAGACAATGTCAAGGCACACAACCACGATGCGGTTAAACTCATCACATGGACACATTCATCCTAAAAAGAACTTTCAGGGTCTTGAATGGATTCACCCCACCCCTCAACGCATGCAGACCTTTCAGACCTTAAGTGAAACATAAAGCATGAATCTCAAAAAGCGGAGAATTTTAGACTAGATTTGGGGTCGTTTTTTACCTGGACGCTGCTAAATTACTCAGCTTTTGATTAGCAGGAAAAATATTCACTTTAGGAAAATGCATTTTTGACAGTACTACCATTCCTTCTCCCTAAACTACATTTTTCAGTGGATCCTATTTTGCATCAACCAAACCACAGGTTTACTTTCCATTATCTAAAGGGCAGGGGGAAAAGACACAGGCCTCCCTTGCAAAGCTGCATGATTACTTTTAAAACAAATTTTATCCCATGTTCAACATTTCTGGTAATGTCAGCCATGAAAGCGAAGAAAATGGCAAGTAACTGTGAGGGTGTATGTATCCTCTTTCCAGCAAAACCTGCCAAATCTTAGGAGTTTTAATCACCAACTGGCCTAAAAGTATTGGAAGGCGCTTAGCCTACGTGCTTCTAATTGTAAAGATAAGTGTGCTTGGAACACGAAGTTCTGATTCAGACATCAGCTTTCTGTTCTGCCTGTCTCCTCCTAAATCTATAAGTCCACCTGAAAAAATATGCAGAGAAGCCTCTTCAGTCATAATTTTCCATTAGCTGCCTCACACCCCTTTAAGATCTTCCTTTCTTGCTTTGGTATAAGTTACCAGAACTTATCAGTCAGAACCTCACATTTATGGATTCTAGTCAATTCAAATATATTAAAAAACCTTTTGGTTGGATAAACTAGGTTAAAACAAGTAGAGAGATTTACATATAACTGAGTTTGTGCATCTGACCTGGAATTAGAAATCTGTGTATCCTCCCTTCCTTGGCTACCGAATCTATTTTGTGAATCCAAACACAAGAGAGGGACCATTAAGGTCACCATAAAAACAAACACGTGGAGTATCTAATTGAACAGACAAATCTGCAAAGGAAAAATATATGGTTTTTATACGGCTGCCAGTTGTTATGATCTGGCAGGACTTGGCTGCTCGCTGCCAGCACATCTAACAGCTGACTTAACAGAAGTCACTTATGAACAAACTCTTTAGAACAAAACCAATTTTAACAGTACAGACATTGTCATATGCTTACTTTTAGCAACTATGCTATAGTAAGGCCAGAACTGACTATGAACTCCCAATTCTCTCCTATCAGAAAATATTTTTTCCCAGGGCATGACAGCAAATCTGTCTTTAGGTTTCAGCTACAGTGTGGAGAGACAGACCTGGTGTAAGAGAGATCAGTGAATATTGTCTGCCCTGACTCAGGGAGGTTTAGACACTGACTCCTGCGAGACCCTCACAGAGAAGTGGATGAAGTCTGAGTCAGATGAGGAGACTGTGAGGTGCACAGAGGGTGCATCAGCACATTCTGGGGGCTAAGTGGTAGCAAAGCAGTTTGCCAGAAAAGGGCCTGAGGTCCCACTGGACACCAAGCTGAACATGAGACAGTGATCTGCCCTTGGACAAAGAAGGCTGAAGAAGACATCCTTGGCTGCACTAGGAGGAATGTTCCCAGCAAATCAAGGGGAGGTGATCCTACTCTGCTCAGCCTTGATGAGACCATACCTAGAGTGCTGGCTTAAGGTCTGAGGTCCCCAGTGCAGGAGAGCCATAGCCACACTAGAGATCTTACCGATCTAAAAACCTGAAGGAACGGTACAAAGAACACAGAGCCAGAATCCTCTAAAATGGTGCCCAGTGACAGGACCAGAGTCAATGGGCACAAACCAAAAGACAGGAGGTTCCCAATGAACATCAGGAAAGTATTTTTTTACTGTGAGTGCAACTGAGCACTGGCACAGGTTGCCCAGAGAGCTTGTGAAGTCTCCATCTATGGACATATTCAAAAGCCATCTGAACACAGTCCTAGGTAACTGGTTCTAGGGGAACCTGTTTGAGCAAGGAGGTTGGGGAAGATGACATTCCAACTTCAACCATTCTGGGACAGATGTTTAACCACTCTTCTTCCAGGGACTTCTTTGTTTATTCATGGTTATGTAGTGACCTCAGAGTAAAATCAAAGCAAATTCTAACATGACAAACCTCATACAGGAGAAATGCACATGTTTTTAATATTCTTCTAAGAATCACTTGTAATTCAAGTCTTAATATTTTCAGTCTATCATGGACTGTATATTATTCTTTGCTAGCCAATCTTTTCTGCCTCTTGTACTTAATAACCAGCCATTGCCAGGTTTATAGGCTCCATGACCTAGAGTTGAGTAGTTTTCTCACCCTACTTATGATTTCACAGTTGAAATTGTTTATCTGCTTCCTCAGTTTCACTGTTCAGTACAGAATTTAAGTGATACTACCCAAGCCAGATGAAATAATCTAGCATTATGCTCTCATCATTCCTTCTTTTTGAGGGCTCTAGGTTTCATAAGAAAGTTCGGTGAGTTAATTAGGGTCACTGATCAGAAAAGTGAGGGCGTTTTAATGGCTTTGTTTTCAAAAGTGAATTAGACTCCTCACAAGAAAGTCCATTGTCCAAGCTACCTGGGGCTAAGCAGCAGGTGCGCTGAGCTGCTGCTGCTGTAAAACAGGAGAGAAGAAAAGTACCCCTTTCACAGGTCATGACAAATCACTGGGATAAATCATGTAAACTGTTTCATGTTATTTCACCCTTGAGACAAGCTTCTTCACTTTAGTTTCAATTTAGTTTCTTTATTTTAGCTTACCATAAAGATATTAGGTCCCAAGAGACAGAGCTGCCACATTTCTGTTTGGAATATCTTGCACATACAGGCATGTGCTGTGTATAGATAGCCAGAGAATGTGAAATAAAATCAACAGTCTGTGGGCACATCAGGATTACTCTTTGTACTACACGCACACTAGATACTTAATCAGCACAATCACAACAGTTCCGGTATATGTCAGATTTACTATGGTTATGCCGCAGAAATGTTTGGGATTTCTGAATGTCTTCTTCCCTCTTGGTTAATGGACCGTAGTTGCAGCAGGGCAGCCAGACATCTGGAAATTATGCAGAAGTGTTAGAAGAACCCTCATGGTCCAGGATGGGGGAGGAGGCAGAAGGAAAAAAGTGGACAGTCTTGGCAAATAAGATATATACAAGAAGCAGTATCTGCTATTAAATCAATGCCTTGGAAATAAGGTTCCCACCACAATTTAGGCCCCTGGCTCTCTGCAACCAACTCCTGTTATAGGAACAAAAAAATATGCACATCTAGCCTCCTGATACAAGCTAAAAAGAAGTACTCAAGTACTTGACAACGCCAGAATTATGATCTTAAGACATTTTTCTTCCCTATGTCCTCCCACACATTTCCATTTTCTGCTCCCAGCTCTTCTCTCTTCTTTCCCTAAATCAGTTACTCACCATTTTTCACTAAAGAAATTATTTTCCCCCCTGTTAACTCTCCAAATTAGTTGCTACTCAAAATTCTAAATCAAGCTCTGCAATCTCCTGTCCCAATTAAATCAAAGGAAAGAGTAGTTCACATAAATAACATTTTCAAGATCCAGTTTTAGCTTCTAGATTTTGCAGCAAAGTTTCCAGTCCTGCTTCAGGGCCAGAAGGTTAAACATTTCTCAGTGACGCAGGCTCCCTTAGCAAGAGAGAGATGAAGAAGGGGTCCAAAAAAACCTCATTCTTCCCAGGCACTAAATCAACAACCACAGCAAACAGTGACTGCCTCTTTCCAAGGAAAACTGGGAGGAGTGCAGCAGTCTCTTATTATAAGCAGCCACTTTGTCTATCACCATAATGCAAAAGCCCAGCACAAAGAGAAGAAGAAAAATAAGCATAAGAAAAGAACAACAAACTTTTAAAAATCCCAGAATGGAGATTGTATATTGTGCACTATATAGAAATCATGATAAATTAAAAAACAAACAAACAAATTTAAAATTCTGTAGAGCATTGCAAGTTTGTTTAAAATTGCTATTTTTTTCTGGTCTATTTAAAGTTGTCAGTAACTTTAAAGTAACTTTCCAGCTTAAACTTAAAGGACGCTTTCACTTTTAAACGGGCTAAAATTTTCATGCCTGAGAGACCACTTTACACACACTACATGTTCCAGAATCTCTCATTAATCTCTCAGTTTTCAAGACAAGATTAGCAATAGCTGTTTTTCCAAAAGGAGTCTACTAATCGGGATCTTGTTCTTACTTACTTAGAGGTAACATGAAATCAGCAAAGTTACACTGAAAAGTGCTTTCTGCTTCTTTCAGTCTTTAGTGAAAATATTGAACGCTCTAAGCTTTGGGAATGTTTTGCACTAAGTCAAGCTCAAGTTACTTTCTGAACCAAATGTTTTGGGAGTTGCAATTTTTCATTAGTGGTACCTCAAGTGTCACATAGTAACTTTAATAAATCAAAACAACTCAATATATTTTTAAAAGGTATATACTTGAGTTAACATCAGTGAATACAAAGTCCAAATCTCAAGTATTGAAAAACACAGACAAGGAACAACAGCTTCAACTAGACTATCTCCAGCAGAATTTAAAAAAAAAAGAAAAAAAAAACCCTCCTCAAGGTCACTTATGATTACCCACTGACCAAGCCTGCTTATGCTTCAATGGAAGCCGCAACTTTTTTATTTGGATTATGCTCATTTTTGAGGAAAAACAATCAGGGGAAAGAAAATGGAAGACTACAAAGAACTACAAATACATTTCTCAGCCTACTTTTCACAAGGGATAATTAAATAGGTTCATATCCTGTTGCGGATCCAATGCTGTGCATTATGCCTGGGAAGCATCATTAACATTACATAGAGGATCTGGTTTAAAATAAGCATCACTACATAAAGACACAAAAAAAACATTAAGCAGGTCACATTAGCAGATACTATTTCAGCACTTGCCTACTTTAAGAATATTGTAAGTAGATGAAGCTCCCTCTAGGGAGAATATTTTGCCGGCATTAAGTTTTGCATCAGTTTAACTATGAGGAGTTATTTGCATTGAAAGCCATTAACACATTTAATATTGAAAACTAGAAGACTTTTAACCAAAGAGAGAAATTGCAGGTAGGACAGCTTTCCAGCACGAGTGAGAAATCTAACACTTTTTAAAGTGGTGCTCAATAAATTTACGCAGGGGACTACATGATCGGATTACTTGCAGCAGCAGGGGAGGGGGCTCTGCAACCCTGAAGAGCAATTCCAGTTTGGTTGCTTTATGACTTCTTACCTACCTAAACTATTGCTAAACTATACAGCATTCTTAAGCCACACTAAGGTTAATCAGGAAAGGGAGCTGTGCCAATGTAATTAAACCAGTTTTCTATATTGATTTTGATTGTAAAATTCTCTTGACAAAGCAATTGAGGGGAAAGGAGAACAATATTTCTTCTGTTAAGATACAGATTCTAATTTCACCTCCATAAAGCAGGGTTCATGTTTCCTTTGCCATAAATGAAAAACCAGACCACCTCAAGACAACTAGTAGAGGTTTCTCCATTTAAAAAGACAATTTGGAACAAGTGCCAGTCTCTACTTGAAGAACCCCAAGGTCAGAACAGCAGAGGGTGCTGCAAGTCTGAACTGAGGTGCAGCAGCTCAGCAGCAAGAAGAATCCAGATGTAACATGAAGCTGTAGGTCACTTCAGATTTTGGGGTGGGTTTTTTGTCAGGTTTTATTGTTTGGTTTTAGAGGGGGTTTTTGTGCTGCCACAGTGTCCTGGGTTATAGAGTCTATTCAATTTCATCTGCTGAAAAACAGTTGGGGGCGGGTGCCTTTTGATAATGGCCCCAAGGTCAATATCAGGTAGGGCATTGTTCTTATCTTTCTCCATAATGGGCCATTACGACTCCCCAAGCTTCCCAACACATACCCACATCCCATCATGCCTATTGTGAGATGCTCCACCCAGTGGGAGGAGCCAGCCATTCTTACCTGGATAAAACTGGAACTTTAAACCAGAACAGGGTCTTGCTTCATCCGATTACCGGAGGAAGGCTGGACCCTTCTCACCACCTCAGGGCCCTTTTTTCCTGCTACTGGATCATTTCTGCCTCAGCGGAGCCATACCTGCCATTCCAGGAGGACTCACTTTTGGACTGCTTCCGACACCCTGACTAACAAGGTTGTAGCTTTGACCCTGTCAGGGCTTTCCAAAATTGTTGTTTGTTTGTTTGCTGGTTTGGTGGGGTGGTTTTGTTTTTTTTCTTTTCTACCACATTTGTATTCTTATAGTCTTAGTAAAAAGCTGTTATTCCTATTCCCAAATCTTTGCCTGAGAGCCGTTAATTGCGAAATTAGAACTTGGCGGGGGGTGAGGGGTTTACATCCTCTATTCTAAGGGGAACCCCAGTTTCCCTGGCAGATATCTGTCTTTCTAAACCAAGACACACAGTCATTTGAGACTGGAAAAAGCAGACAGCAAACAGGTTAATATGAAAATTTATTTATAATAACTTCCGCTACATCAAACAATAACATCAGAGACATTTCCAAAACCTCAACAGTTACCTATAATCCCTAGCACTGATCTATACAGCTCTGGGCACGTATTAGAACATTAGCAATTGATTCACACTGATGCTTAGACATAAAAAAAAATTGTACTTTAATGCCTACAATCAAAATGTAGCCTGGACTTAGACCCCATTATTGAAAGAAAAAAAATCCTGATTATGAACACTAATGCAAATTTCTGCCATCACACAGGCATGGAAACTTGAGCATTTCATTAAAAATTAGTCATTTCTTAAATCTGGCAAACATTGGATAACAAGGAGTCACCAGGTAACTGGAAGACTGGATGTATCTGCAGTTTATCCCTTTAGGCAAAGAATGAGATGTAACCATCATACCATTTTAGAGAGACTCAGCATAGCACATGTTCAGATATTAATCCAGAAGCTAAATTAGTGGCAGGCCAGAAAGATGACTACAATCTGCCTGAGCCACAAAGATAGAAATTATCAGTCTGAGCCTATATACATACTCAATAATAATTCTGATACAACTGTGCCAATGTGTTGGTTTAGCACAGATGGTGAGGAGCAATTGGTGATTTCCTTTGAACTGACAACCAAAATAGCCAATTGCATGCAAAAATACACCTCTGGGTCACACAGCCTTAAAAGCTAGAAAGAAAGCCTGGGATCCCTCTCTTCCTTCCGCCTTCACAGGAGGTAAGACAGTCCCAACTCTCTCCTTAGGAGGGGGCCAGGATGGCCCGGCCTATCCAGGCCCAGGCTTCCACAGGGCGCCCGCCTGGCCAGGTGACTCCCAAGCCGGGAGAAGGGATGAGCATATGTCCCCATCCTGTCCCAGATTGGTTTTTAGCAGCTGTAAAACACCCTGCCGCTCCCACTATGGGGGGGAGCTGGCCCGACACCTGGCCTTGGACCTGAGGCCTTTCCCCCTGCAGGGGAGCCTGCAAGGTGCACCTGCTCCAAACTGGGCCCACCCTGAATGAGACCGAGGGGTTGGGGCAAGGAGGCTTTCATCAACCAGGCTGCTTTGAGATCTGCCTGGTGGAGTTTTTTCCCCATCCCCTAGTTTTTTCCCCATTCCGAGGCTTTTGAAAATTCTGTTTGAAAATCCTGACTGCCGCTGCCCTGCTGAGATCACATGACCACCACAGACCTGGGCAAGCTTTAACTCTTTCCTGCCAGCAGATAGAACTTCCAAAGCACTAGCTCTTCCCAGAGTGAGGACAAAGTAATTAAGCATAGAAAAGACTTAGCATAACGGTCAGATGGAGAGAGTGGGAAAAGGGTTAATTAGAGGAAGGATGAAGGAGTTGCCTGCTGGCTGGACTTTCTTGTTTGAGCTATGGAAATGAATTCTATAGGTAGATTGTTCTTTAAATCATGAAAAAACATGCATTTGGGGAGATGATTTGTGGATTTTTGAGCAAAGGTGCTTCTAATGGACTGTATGGTTCCATGAGATGCCTGAACAGAGAGAGAGAGATATGAAGCTCCTGCACCAGTGAAACGAGTGAGAAGATATCTCTGTTCCTTGAGATGAAAAATCCTTTGCCTTGAAGTTGCTTATCTTTAAAAGGTGCCTGAGTTCCATGACCCATAAGCAGCTTGGGAAACTGTTAATGGGAGGAGACCACATGGAAACAGGTTTCCCCAGGCAGCTGTTTCTGTGAGAGTTCTGACCCACAAGAGAACTTTTTCTAAGTTGTCAGTGAGAAAAATTCCATTAAAAACAAGAGACTCCTCTCCTGAAGAATTGATGAAAGACTATATTTAAATGGTGAAACTGACTGAATGTCACAGGTTTTGTCTCTATGTTGTTTGTAGAAAAGTGAACACTTTCGGGGGGAAGAGAAGGGTTTCAAAAGTTTCATTTTCTTTTTCCTTTTTTTTTTCCTTATTCTGTGTTAATAAACTATCTGTTTACTTATAAGTTGAGCCTGTTTCACCCTTTTCTCCCAAAATCCTATCTCCCATTTGGCAAACAAAATTCGGCAAACGTGAAACCACCACATAAACGGTGCATTGGCCGAGAAACCCAAGATTCAAACCAAAACCACTACAGCCTAAAGACACCAAATAAGAACCTGATTAAAGCAATCCTTTTTCACTTCATTTTTCCAATGCACTTGAACTACGTTCCTGAAGAAAAGCTGATTCATATTCATCATGTAAAGAAGTGGGTAACTCACAGAGTATGATGACAACTAAACAGGGTCTGTTATACATAATGCATTAATTTCACATAAAAAAGACTCTATAAAGACATATAAAACCTGACATGACTTTACATGCATTTTAAACTTTCATTTTGTTTTTAATAACAAAAAATTACAGCATGAGGATGACAATCTTACTGCATACACTGGGAACTGGTTTAAATTCACACACACACCCCTAAAGTTAATTCTCAGAAGCTACATTTTAAAGTAAGCTGGGGCCATAAGAAGGGTTATGAGACAAAGCAGTCAGTGAAAAATCATTTTGTGTCTATCACATCTTTACTGTTTTAGAACAAGTGCAGCCTGTCTGTGCTGCCCTGCAAGTTAATCTTAGTTCACAGAATGGATAAGGGCAAAAAGCTGCCTGAGTGTTTTTTTCCTTACTCTCTCTTTCTCAATCTAGAGGGTAATATTTACTGTATAAAAGAATAAACAGAGTATTCTCAAAGCAGATGGAGAAAAAAAGATACTATTTTCAAATGATTTAATGCTTCAACAAATACCTACTACAGGGTTAAAGAGATTTCCGTGAGTTTCTTGTTTAAATCTAAGGTGGTCAGCAGAAATAAGTACCGCTCAACTAAATTGTTCTAATGAGCACTCTTTACTGTAGATTGTCATTCTTGACACAAAAAAAAAAAANNNAAAAAAAAAAAAGCAAAAGCATCCTTTATATATTTAGTTTCAGTACAGTCTTTTAACTCTAGTTTGGCTAACACAACCACACTATGATTTGCTTACTCAGTAGTCAATCACAGGAATAAAAGGTAGCAGAAGGTTATGTTCAGATCTTTCATGAATGGAATAATTCACTAATGTGCAGCTAACAGCTGTGCACTCCTCTCTCCATGTCTTGTAACAGCCAACCCAGAACTTTGTGCGGTTTGCAGCTCCAGCACAAAAATTTCCATACTTAAAGCTGACTTCAGGAACATCCCATTTGCTGCTTCGGAAGGAATTCCCACTGCATGATAATGATGAACCTCACATAACTTTCTTCAGTCTTTGAATCACATGCAGGATTCCAGTTAAAACCGGTGAAGTCATTTTATCACTACTCAGAATACACACACTTGGAGAGCTGTACTAGTAACCAGGGAACTCTTCACACTCCCCAGGAACTTGCTATCTAGATACAAAAGGTTACATTTTCAAATGCCATAGATTCCTAACAGAAATCAGAAGTTCTATTTTTAAAGTAGTGATGATGCAAACTATAGAGCCAGGAATGTTCTCCCCTCAGCTCCACCCTCCATCCAAAACCAAAATTCCAATTGTGTTGATTCAAGAACTCATTGCAATCTTGAAATTCAAAGTTGGAGGGAGGGGGGATGAAAAGAGAAGAAAAATAAAAGTTCTACTATTCAAACAAAATGAAATGCAAAAAAACTCACAACTAGAAAAACCTCTCATTAGGAAATGAAAACAGCACCAAGAAAACAAAAATCCTTGTAACTGGGGCTTGAAAAAGACAAGATCAAATTAAAAGGCATTTTACTGTATCAATGACAGGTCATTATGTACTAAAAGCCAATACTGAACTTTAAATTTATTTAAAACAGGAATGAGAACACCAACCACAAAGCAGCCCTGACATTTGTCACTCCTTAAAGAGCCGAGGAGTGGGATATGTCTTTTCTAAGAATACACAGATATGCTGTCTGTCCCCTTTCTTCCCAATAAAAGCAGCTGACATCCCGGAAGCACTTTAACTTAAATCCTGTAAAGAGGGAAGCAAAAGAGCCTGGAAGTTGTGTTTTGAAAGAAAGAATGAAGGGATCAGCTTTTTCCTAAACTGTATTTAATCTATCCCTAATCTGCTGAAGTAGCTCAAAAATCCAACTTTTCGCTGGAAAATGAGGGAAGTTTTACATTTGATTCAAAATTACACTAATTTTTAGGTGAAAGACTTGTTCCTTTTTCAGAACCAGGTGGGTGCAAAGCAAATTAGACCACAGAAGTCAAGTTTTATCCATTACAGAGAACTACATTACTTCAGTGCTCATTTACAGCGCTGACTTCAAAACAGCTCTTCTTTTGTTCTCTAAATATGCACAGAAAAAACCCTCTTGTTCATCTAAACCAAACTTCTGACAGTTCAGAACCACCTGCTTCTGGGTTTGCATACCTGCCTTGATATCTAACAGACTTTAAGATTTTTTTTCAGCAAGTCAACAGAACATATCAAAACCCAAAGATGCTATTCAATAGACGATCCTACACTGAATAATCTTAATTTTTTTTCAGTGTACTCATGGAAAGATTAAAATGGGGCAATTATTGATGTTAAATATAGCCTAAGACAGGGCAAACAAGTGTTGTGCACTGAAACAAACCAAAGCTACCCAGAACAGTAAACAAAGGTTTTAAATAGAGCAAAACCATAAGGAAATAAAATTCATTAACAGAAGGGCCAAGTGCTACCATCCATTGATTCTGGCAATGCACTGTTAGACTCTACACGACCCTAAGTGGCCATAACACTTATCCATCTATGCAGAACATCGGGAAAAAACTATCTGAAATGTAGGGTTTCTCTCTGCCCAATTGCACCTCTGTATGTATACTGCATACACACTTCTGCCCAGCTATGGTGATGTGGTTTTCTTCCTGATTCTAGTCCCTCAAATTGTTTATGCTGTACAGCCCCCCTCCTTCCTTGTATAGTTAGTTTAGTCCTAACTGCATTCCTTTATGCAGCAGGCACTCACCCCTTGGATCTGCCTGTTGTTCCTCCAACACACCACCCCCCCCCCCCACCACCCCCTACCCTGTGCTAGTCCCTCGCACTTTGGAAATCCCTTTATCTTTAGCACCCCAATGGCAGGTTGAAGTTACCCCCTACCCTTTCTGTTCCCCATTGGTCATTGTATTTGTACCCTCCCCTGAGACCTCTCCTGTTTAAATCACTGTAAGTCCAGTGTGGGGTGTCTCTGCCTCTGCCCAGCCTTTGAGTTAAGCTCGCTTTCTGTTTCTGTTAATAAATCCATTACTCGGAGTGGCATGCAAAGCCCGTCTCATAATTTCTTACCCTGATTGTCTGGTGGGTGCCAAGGACACTCAGGAACCCTGGGGGCAGTGTCACAGCCCCCTTGGTTGCAGCCCTCAACTAGGACTGCGATTGCAACACCCAGCCACCTGTCAGAAGCCATAAAAAGGAATTTGTGACAACACCAAATACAATTAAAAAGAAAGTGAAATTATATTCAAAAGTTTTTGTTATCTAAACACAGAACTTGTATATAGAGGCCAGCAGCACACTCAAGACTCCTGAGATTTCCCCCAGTTGCATGAGTCCCTTATACGGCTGTTCAAGGACATTTAAGTGCTACTAAATTGCAGATTGTCCAAAAAAAGTATGCTTCTACCACTCCTGTCCATTAAGAAAATTAAAAGAAAAAATAATATTCAGGACTCATTCCTTCAGTGGCCAGTCTGTTCCAAAGCCAGGTAACAACAAAAACTATTTAGTCCTGTAATGGGTTTTAAGTTCTAAACCGGGCAGAAACCCCAATTTATGTAGTGGTTTCACGTTTGCCAAATTCTGTTTGGCAAATTTAGTGTACTGGTCTTAGTATTTACTCTCTTTTTCTCCTGTGAAGTAGAATCAGGAGAGGCAAAGCAGACTCAAGCTTAAAGATAAAACAAATAGATTTATTAACACACACAAAAACAAGGAAAAATGAAAATCAAAATGAAAACTTTCAAAGCACTTCTCCTCCCCACTAACAATTCATTTTCTCATATACAACATAAAAGAGACAAAACCTGTAATTTTTAGTCAGTTTCACCATTTAAAATAGTCTTTCATCAGTTCTTTGGGGAGAGAAGTGTCTCTTAAAGTCCTATGGAGACATCACCAGAAGAGGAACAGTTCTCTGGTGGCTTCCATGGTACAAATCTGCAGAGGCCTGAAAGGAACCTCTGCAAATTGTGAAATCCTACCCATTAGCAGCTTTCCCAACACTGCATATGGACCATATCTGCTTATTAGGGGCACTGTTTGAGGATCCCTCCTCTACTATAAAACAAAGATTCTTTTCTGTCTCCAAAATCATCTTCATCACAAAAACTAAAAATTTTCTTTTCCTTAGGAGTAAAGAGCTTCATATCATCCTTAACTAGAACCTTACATCCCCCTCAACAGCATTCATATTTTACAGAAAAAAAACCCAGCCCATTTTCCATAGTTTACTAGAGACATCCAGCCAAATAAGGCCACTCCTCCTCCTTTGTTACAAACGGTCTTTTCACTCTCTCTTCACTGACTTCAATTTCATGCTGTATCTTTTTATAGTTCAGTCACTTTGTCCTCACTCTGGAAAGGGCTAGTGCTCTGGAAGTTCCATCTGCTGGCAGGAAAGAGTTAAAACTTGCCCAGGTCTGCAGTGGTCATGTGATCTCTGCCAGGCAGAAGCCGAAAAGACTTCAAAGCCATGCTGGCGAGGAGGCTAGTGGATGCCTTCTTTTCCACTCCCTTGATCTCATGGCCTGGGCCGCTGCTCAGAGCTGCTCCCTGGAGCCCAAAGAAGGAAGGGCGTGGGAGAAAAACATCCCCCTCTCCCCCAACCCAGCCCTGGCTGGCAGCACAGGCGAGCTTAACACTCGTTGGATGTTAGCAGCTAGGGCCTTCTTCCCCTCCCCCACTGCTAGCTGTAACGGGGCTCAGCCATGGCCAGGCCCCCTCTGCCGTGCCCCCTGGCCCGCAGCCAGCCCCGAGCAGCAGCCTCCCCTCTCCTGCACCAGCAGCCGGGGGAAAAAGGAGCCTCAGCCGGCCAGGCCGCCCCACCTCATGGGCAGCGACTCCTGGAGAGGCGTCCAGACCTGGGGCAGCGGGGCCTAAGCTGGCCCCTTTTTTCTGCCTACAATATTACCTGCTGGCTCACTGGAAAAAAAGAGGGCGGCTCAAACCCAGGCTCAGCTTTATACAGCTATTGCCAAAAATCGCATGCCATTTTCTCAGTGGTCAAACTACAATGCCAACAGCAAAAACTGGCCCCTGATAAGTCCCTGTCCTTTCCAAACAATTCTAAGGGTCCTGACAGGGCAATATTTCATATTCCTCTTCAACTAAAAACCCAACTGTGTTAACACATAACAAGTCCATATCCTGATTGAACCAACAGCAAAAGAATTTGCAAGATCTCTACACAAGATAAATAGATAACAACATGAATAACAACAAGGCTTCAGGGGAACAAAAGAAGAGGCTTCATAGGTAGATCAGTTTGAAGTAGATAATGGAAAGGAAACAGCAAGCTTTTGGAATCAGCAAATAAATATAAAGAAAACAAATGATTCAGATGCTGAGAGAGTCAAGGCAGCAAAAAAGACCAAGTGACTCTTGGAGAAAAAACACTAAAGAGGGGGTTCCCACTGTTAAGAACTTGGTACAGATCTGCACATCAGCTTCATTGTCAGCAGAATGAAAACACACAAACTGGCAAAGGGCTGGTTCCAAAACTACACACTTGAAACTGAATGCAGAATTTCACCCCACTGTGTATGTCTGTTTTTTTAATGATTGGATCAGTAATACCAGTTCTTTAAATAAGTTCAGTAGTCCAATGAGATATCAAATAGAACAGCTATGTTTTTGGTCTTATTTTTGCTTTTTTTTTCTGGGTTTACTGCTTTTCTGGAATGTCTTTTCAGCTTGATTTTCACTTTTACTTTTTCCTTCCTCCACTGTCACCACTTGCATTGGTTTTTTTACTTCTCCTTTTATTCAGTTTGACAGGTGTGTTTAATTTTTTTCTGGTTAATACAATGTGTGCCTCACTGTTCATATTGTTCTTGCTTCAGTTAGTTTTTGTTCTGAAGAAACAGTCCCTCCCTGCTTAAACTATTCTGCTCCCAGAAGAGTAAAGTTGTAATGTCCCCTTCAGTTCTTTCTCCAAAACATTAAGAATGCCTTCTCATCTTTAGTATCAAAGGAGTTGCTTTTCATGTGGTCACCAACATGGAATACAGACACTATATGCTGGGTCAGCACTGGCTTCAGAGGACTCCCATTAATACCCACACAGTAAATAAGCACAGCCTCATGACCGGCAGTCTTGAAGAACTTTTGGTCTGTGGAGAGCAGGGTGTGTAAGCTCTACCAGGATAATTTATTTACCCAGCTTAGGCCATGATTCTCCTATTTTTTCAATGGGTGTTTGGAAATGTTGAAGAGTTGACTGGGACAACTGTTTCCATCTTCCATCATTCCAGTTGGGCTTCTGCAGATGAACACCAAGACCAAGAAGATTTGAGAAGTTAAGTCTTTCCTCAGCTAAGTAATTTTCCTCATTTCCTCATTCTAGCTCTCAACAGACAGGAGATCCAATTTCAGCCTCTGAAGTCTCAAATAGTTTGCCCAACACACAAGTACCTCACTAAACCCAACAACAGCAGTCACCAAAAACATCTGAAGTCTAAATATTACAACTGAACAAATTGGCCTCTTCATCAAGTAGCTGTTTTCCTGATCTAGAAGCTTGTAATACACTTCCATTATTCAACAAAGATCTTTAAAACTTACTATGCACATGTTCCTGTTGTCACACTCCATTTCCCCACCAATCTTGTGAATCCATTTATGTAAATATTTGCATGCTTCTTAAGATTTTTCCAGCAGTAGTTGATCAAGGAGAGAAGAGAGTGGCCACTGAAGGAAGAGGTGTAATAAATCAGTATCCCTCATAAGGTAAGCTAAGCTTGCCAGGAAATTGCCTCAACGTTACAGAACACCACTACATAACCTAGGACTAGGGTTAGCTGATTTAAAGAAAAGCTCCATGCAAGTACTCCTTCGTGGAAGAAACTCTAACCCTCAGAAGTAAATGAAAGCCTCAGGAGTCAACATAATTTGGAAGAGACAAGAAACACAGCCACACAAAGTATTGAGAAAAAGCAATACTAACACAAAGACTGTTTTCCTAATTTTAACAAGTGCTACTTTATTATGTGAGTTTCCTGAGAAAATAACACACAAATTCAGTTACAAGAACCTTGAAATGTAAATTTCATGGCTGTTCTTTGGGGTGGGGTTGGGGAATTATTGTTTTACTTGTCTCTTTCCCAGGCACTACTTAAGGAAATGAAAAAGCATTTGACTTTCAGGAACAAGTTTATCTTCACACTTTTGGCATCACCATGTGCTGCTTTTCAGACAATGCTGCCCAAGAGATTAAGAGTACACAAACCCAAACTCCTAGGCTACTACAAGCTTGTGGTCAAATCTTACCAAGGTTACAGTTTCTGTTCCCATCCCTAGAGCAAAGGTCGTTCATATCTATATATGTATTTATTTTCATGACTATGTAATGTCCTAGAGCCTCAGATAAAAATGCCCTACAGAAGTATCTCATGCTCCCATTAATAAATAATTCTCATTCTAGCGTGGCTTACATGTGAGAAATGGAACCATGTACATATCTAATGGGGAAGCACAGTACCACCAAAAGGCCACAGTACTTACAAATGAATTATGTAAACAAAATAACATTGTCATTCCCAAGGAAACAGACTTTCAAGATATAAAACAAATATTGGAAAGTTTCAAATATGAGTTTTTCCCAAACTACATGATTTAAAATCTCTCCAAAGTATCAAGAATATGTCTAATCAGAAAATAATTAACAGTAAAACCACATAAATCAGTCAAAAGCCAAATGGAGGAACAAGTTTTTAGAACAAGTCTTAGCTTTGACCGGAATTTTCTAATCTTCATAAGCCATGTAAATTTAACACTAGAGACCAAGAAGGGAAGAAAAGAGAGAGGATTTTATCTCTGATGAAGCTCTAAATTAAACAGTAGTTGGCATCCAAAAAGTACCCATCTGCAACCTGCACATGAAATCATCACAGTTCTCTAATTTGTCTTTATCTGAAGTCACACACCCTCCTGGCATTTCCTATATAGTTCAGCAACCATGATTCACTAGCAAAAATTAACCACGGGATATGTTTGGAGTGGTACCTGATTGGAGTGTTATCATCCGCATTTCTGTTTCCAGCAGTGTCATGTCAATCCTTTTCTCAATAGTTACAAGCCCTTAAAGACCTCTGTTTATAGAGACACAGATATGTTAAAGAAAAAAGTAATCCAAGAGGACCTCTCAACTTTAATCTCATTCAAAACTTGCAAGAAATTCTCATCCTTCTATCATGAAAACTGTGCCTAGTGAGAAAATTCAAGTCATTCAATATGCAGTTCTCTGCTTCTTCACTACAGGCAAGCTGGAACAGCCAAAGATCAAATTACTGCTAGGAGAAAAATGAATACTCTAAGGGAGAGCAAGATGTGAAGTTTGCAGAAATAAGGCCTGCCCCTTGATGATCTGTTAAATTGAAGGGAGGGGAGAGGAAGGGGTCAGAGACACTAGAACTGGCAGATTTTTCCCTTTTATAAGAGGATGATGACGTCTTCGGTAGACTTTCAATCCCCTAAGGGGCTCTGCCGATGAGACAATTTTGTTCCAAGGACAAGGAGACCCAGTGTTAACATAAACATGCAGACATCCTCAGCTTTGAAACAACATGGCCAAAGTCATATACATCCTGCTGATAGATCAGTCACTTTTCTTCAGTCCTTGCCAGTCCTTTTTCTCAGTAATTAGACTAGTCCCCATATCAACCCCCCTTGCTCATCGCTAAACCTGACCTACTCTAATAGATGGTAGTGTCTATTTCTTAAAACCAGAAAAAACCTGCATTTTGTCATTCGGACTTTTCCCCACCACAGATCACACCCTTCATCTAACCAGACTAGGCGTCAAAAAAATTCAGTCTTGTTTCCCACATCCACACGATCAGTTTCAGATTATTCGGGATAGTGGACAAAACTTCTACAGTCAAGTATTTATTGAGTAAAAAATAAAATTAAGTCTTTCCTCACTAGATGATTCTAGCTCCCAACAGAAAGGAAATTCAGTCTTGGTCTCTAAAGAGCCTCAAGTAATTTGCCCAACAGATAATTTAATTATCTTAACAAACTAATTCCAAAACTTCTGTCTCCAGAGCACCTTTCCCTTATTCCCCATCTTTCCACAAGGCTCATCATAGTTTCTCTTTAGTTCATCTAAGTAAGTAACGGCATATATTTGTACCAAGACCAAAAATATATTGAGTTGTGCACATCTAAGATACAGACAAATATTTAGATAATCGCTTTTTACCAAGTCAGAATCCCTCTCCTGCCAAAACAGTATGCATAAAAATGGATAAAGATAGAAGCTAGCTGTGCGAAACTGCTTAAATCCTGTTTTCTGACCCCTCTAACATGAAATAACTTCAGAACTTCTCTACCACTCAGATAAAGAACTCCCCAACAACTGCTCAACTGCTGAGGGAAGACCATGACAGGTTTTAGCAGAATATCTTCCTTCCTGCACACAAAAACATCTGGAGATTTAAAGGAGGCAGGAAAAACTCATTTAGCAGCTTTAAACAATGCAGGAAAACCCCTTAAAGTGATGATATTGTAGTATTTATCTAGTTTTCATCGTACATCAGTAGTGTGTTGTAAAAAGACAAGAATCTGCTCATTTGGGTTTCTCTCGTACTCAAATGCCACCTTTGCAGTCCTATATCTTCAGCCAGAGTAGGCAAAAATTGCAGGTCTAAAATGTTTCTTCTTGGTATGCAATCTTTATGAAAAGGAACTGCAGTGGTGCACTGTATCCTGAGAATTCAGACACACTAGTGGCAGAAATAATTCACTTTACCACCTACTCTGAATATTCATATGTATCATAAATAAAGGAAGCATCCATTTTTAGCAGAATGTATGCTTGTTTTTGTTGTGATACATGGAAATATAAGAGGAAGCAGTATGACCCAAGTAAAAAATAAATCTTTCCTACCATTTCCAGGAACTGGAAACTTAACTCTCTGAAGTATGCCCACGTGCACTGCCAGTGACCACAAAGAAGCAGATAAAATTTAAAGCATTAAGCAGGATATTGCTCATTTGACCAGCAAGAAGATGAAGACTACATCACCAGATGTCTTCCAACAGAGATTCCTTCATTATACTTTGTGACAATGTATTGATTATGGCATGGACAGAGCTACAGCTGCAGAAGTGGCTGATAGTATTTAAATAAAAATGAGTTCTAGAAAGTCACATCTTACAGAAGCAGCAAAGGTCCCAAAGATGGAATTCAGCTGGCTAAGGACTAACAGCAGTTGACTGTTGCAAAATAGTGCAATCTTTCTTTCCTGAAGCAGCCGCTGTTTTTTTAAGTAGAACAGATTGAGAGCCCTGCAGAATGGCAATCTCCTTTTAAAGAGCCAGGCTTCCTTTCCCCATTACTGCCCTTAACACTCAAAACAGCAAAACCAGCAACAGAAGTCCTTACACAGACAAAACAGCTGCCCATTTCTGGGCCTGACTTGTTTAGCAAGTCATTTAAGTTCATGAGAAGGGAATGTTTTTTAAACAGCTATCAAATTGTATGTCTAATGTTCATCCTGCAGCCCTGAACCTTGAAACCTCAAAGGCAAACTGAAGTAAGAGAGAAAATAGAAAGGAAAAACAGAAGGGAGAGTAATATTATAAGCCAGTGATTGTAGAAGGCTGTTAGTCTTGTTAACTTGAGAGGAACAAAAACTTTGTTGAGAGCTAACTTGTTAAAGCCACCATGTTAAAGCTCCCTTTGGCATTATTCTTTCCAGGTCAACTATTCCCCCATCAGTATTTAAAAGCTTGTTTAAAATATTTCAAAGGCATTACCACTTCTCAGTTGTTTGGTAGTTCCCATAAGTAACAGGCCAGTCATTTCTGTCATGCTCTGGATCTCATAGCTCTATCAGAAACTTCCAGACAGTATGCCAAATTTATGGTCTCCTGGGACATAAAGTCTCATAACACATATCTATGCAGGATAGACTGGTTGTTTTTGTTCTAACAATCATTCCCCTTACTCTCACACAAGAGAAAGCAGCGAGCCTCGCTGGAATGTCTGTGAAGGGCAGATCAGAGAAAGCTATGTATTTCCTGTCTTGGTCTTTTTGCTACAATACAGACCTAATCTTCTTCACATCTAAGCTCTCGATGAGGCAGTAACCACTACTTGGTAATTAAATGTAACTTTGAGTTGCACTGTTCCAGAAGGCAGATATATACTAGAACAGACAAACAAACAAACACACATAGAAAAAAATAAATCCACAAAAAAACCCCACAGCAACAACCACCACCACACCAGACCTCAAAAACTGAGAAAAAAATTACAGTATACTTTTATCTCTTTAAAGCACTTTCTCAGGAAAAAATACCACCCTTGTTTATAAGTAAACATGCCTAGCTTCTCAAATGGGTTCATGAGTCACATAATTTACTTTTTTATATGACAATTTATGACATGATCTTAAGAAAACAGTATTATTGTTGTTTTTAAAGTCAGAATAACAAGAAGACCATAATAACATTTGCAAGCCTCTTATAATAAGTTATATTTGAAATATTTCAATCTAACTATATTTAGTGTAATGGAAATTCAAAACGGGAATGCAATGGCAGAAGAGGGAGATAGGAATGTATAACCTAATAAAAGAATTATAGGAGCAAATCACCTACACAATTATTCAAAATAAAATAAGGTGCGCTAGTACTCATGTATTTTAATAGTAAATGCGCATAAGAACACAGGCAGTAAATTAGCTCTTTAGAACCACTTTAAAAGTTCAGCTCACAGAATCACAGAATGTGTAGTTTGGAAGAGACCTTCAAGATCATCGAGTCCAACCCATGCCCCAACACCTCAACTAGGTCACGAAAATGACCTGCAATTTCTGAGTATAATCACCAACAGTTTGCATAGCAACTATTTATCCCATGCTTTGTACAGCACTAGCAGGAGTACCTTCCCATACCTAAAGCACATCCCTTTTATATGACTTGAGTCACACTGAAATTCCACACATTCTAATTAGACTCTCTTCCCCCAATACATATGATACTTTGTAGAGAGCAAGCATCCCAGATCAAGTAAACCCCAAACACCTGCAAGCTGGTTCAAGTTCTGTGCAAACCAGTAATCATAAAATGCAGCAGTTCCTTGGAAAGAATGTTACCTCATCTTAAAGAAGCCCACAGTGAGAAGAAACCAGGAGTGTCCAAGGATTCTAACACAATGTTTTTCATAACCCCTGGACAAAGGTAACTATGAATTCATCTGGGAAAAACAGGTCAAGAGAGAGGGTCAATAAGTGAGTGGAGCAATTACCATAATTTCAAATGAAATTTAAGGAGAATCACAGCATCACAGCATGTGTCAAGAAGAGAAGTTGGAAGAAGAGACCTTCAAGATAATCAAGACCAACCCAGCCCTAACACCTCAACTAGATCATGGCATCAACTGCCACATCTAGTCCTTTTTTAAACACATCCAGGGATGGTGACTCCACCACCTCCCCAGGCAGACTATTCCAGTATTTAATCACTCTTTCAGTGAAAAACTTCTTCCTAATATCCAACCTATGTTTCCCTTGATGCAGCCTGAGACTGTGTCCTCTCATCCTGTCAGTTGCTGCCTGGAGAAAGACCAACCCCCAGCTGTCTACAACCACCCTTCAGAAAGTAAACAACCCCAGCTCCCGCAGTCGTTCTTCATATGGCTTGTTTTCCAAGCCCATCACCAGCTTTGCTGCCCTCCTCTGGATGTGCTCAAGCATCTCAACATCCTTCCTAAACTGAGGGGCCCAGAACTGGACACAATACTCAAGGTGTGCCCTCACCAGTGCTGAGTACAGGGGAAGAATGACCTCTCTGCTCCTGCTGACCACACCATTCCTGATACAGGCCAGGATGCCATTGGCCCTCTTGGCCCCAGGGCACACTGCTGGCTCATGTTCAGCTGCTGCCACCAGTATCCCCAGGTCCCTTTCCTCCTGGGCACTGTCCAGCCACACTGTCCTCAGCCTATAACGCTGCAGGGGGTTATTGTGGCCAAAGTGCAGGACTCGACACTTGGACTTATTAGACTTCATCTTGCTAGACTCTGCCCATCCATCCAACCATTCCAGATCTCTCTGCAGAGCCATCCTATCTTCCAACAGGTCGACACACGCTCCCAGCTTAGTGTCGCTCGCAAATTTACTAAGATCCAATAGCCTCATCCATGTAATCAATGAAAATATTGAACAGAGCTGGCCCCAGCACAGACCCCTGAGGGACACCATTTGTGACTGGTTGCCAGCTGGATGCAGCACCATTCACCACCATCCTCTGGGCCTGGCCATCCAGCCAGTTCCTAACTCAGTGAAGACTGCTCCTGTCCATGCCCCGGGCTGCCCGCTTATCCAGGAGTATGCTGTGGGAGACAGTGTCAAAAGCCTTGCCGAAGTCCAAATAGACAACATCCACAGCCTTTTCTGCATCCACCAGGTGGGTCACCTGGTCATAAAAAGAGACCAGGCTGGTCAAACATGACCTGCCTCTTCTAAACCCATGCCAGCTGGGCCTGAGACCCTGGCCATCCTGTAGGTGCTGCATGATGACACTCAGTATAAATTGTTCCATTATCTTGCCAGGTACTGAGGTCAGACTGATTGGTCTATAATTACTGGGATCCTCCTTCCCACCCTTTTTGTGAATGTGTGTCACATTGGCCAGCTTCCAATCATCTGGAACCTCACCAGTGAGCCATGGCTGATTGTAAATGATGGAGAGTGGCTTTGCAAGCTCATCTGGCAGCTTCCTCATCACCCTGGGATGGATCCCATCTGGGCCCACAGATTTATGAGTATCCAAGCATCACAGCAGTTCTCTGACTGCCTCCTCTTGGATAGTGGGGGGACCATTCTGTTCCCTGACACCATCAACCAACCCAGGAGGACAGTTGTCCTGAAGGCAAGTTGTCTTCCCACTGAAAACTGAGCCAAAGAAGGCATCAAGCACTTCTGACTTCTCCTCATCTGCAGTTACGAAGTTCCCTCCCTTATCCAATAGAGAACAAGAAGAAAAAGAAAAGAAGACGGCTTTTCTTTTTTTTAAAATTATTAAACTACCTAAGATATGTATGTTTATCACCTGGGGGGTTTTGTCTTTTTTTTTTTTTTTTTTCATTCATCAGGGATGAATGCATTCATTCATCAGAGACCTGCTCTAACCCTGCCCTACGGGCTGGGATAAGTTATCTTAGCATCTTAGTACAAGAGACTGAGAAAAATCAAGATATACTGAAGAGCTTCAGATGACTCCATAATGGCCTTTTTCTGGCTTGTGTGGCAACAAATGAGTCAGTCATAGGTAATATCTCATAGTTAAAGAAAGTTGAGACTTTGATGAACACTGATAGAAAGGGAGAAGAAATGTAATTTTGGGGCAGAAAACACACTGTGAAGCACAAATTAAATAACTACACCTTAAATGTTTCATTAAGCTTGATGTCTGAATAGAACCTAATAATTGTGACAAAATAGTTTACTAACAGCTTACCACGTAAGGTTTCTTCCACTGAAGTAACAAAAGATTGTTTCGTAGCTGTGTTCAAATGCTTCATATTGGAATTCTATATCATTAATATCTTTTATTGCACTTTAATTGTGTAACTTAACAGCAGCTGTTCAGTCAAGTTACTCATGGTCTTTATACCCATGTGTCCAGACGTACCCACCCTTCCAGGAAAATGTGTAGCTGCGATAAGGGAGAATATGAAGAGAAGGCTGGATCTGAAACAAACCAAAACCAACAACGAAACCCCCAGAAACTGCATCTGGCTGCTCTTCAGCTCTAAGAGAAGGAGAAAAAAAAATTAAAAGGAATCTGCTGTTCTAGGGCATATGGCAGCATGCATATACAGGACTGCACTCCCAGTTTTCCCATGGTATACATAATTCCATGATTCACAAGCCAAAGAAATTTCTATTTTAACTCCGCTAATAGTTTATGTTCCAGAACCACAGTCTGCCACAACAAACATGGTACAAACTCACATAATAATTTTCTACAGATACCTACAGTTAAGCCAAGTCTGTTTAGCAAAAGCTACAGAAAAAGTTAATCTGTTAGAAGCTCTCAGCATTAGTAGTTCCTTCAGCTGTGAGTCAGCAGTGCCTGTGTAGAACTGCAAACAGGAGACCCTTTGACACAGACAGCCAGCTTCCAGCTAGTCTCTTACCATCTCCTCCCCTCCCACTGCCACTCAGCTTGAACCTTCCTCACATCTTGAATTTGGCAAGTTGTCACAGAAGCAGTTTCACTGCACAAGGTACGTTCTACCACCACTCTGGATTGTTCAAATGTTTAAGCCGATTGCCATCTCAACTGGCATATCATCTCGGAATTTTTTAAAATGCTTGAAACTGAGGACACAACAACAAAGATACACCATATTTAAGAAAGGAGTTTTAACAAGCTCAGCAGCTTTCAACAGCTGTGCAACCTCCACCCCAAGATAACTGAGAAGTTCCCATTTGAAGGAAGACATTAATTCAAAACACATCAGCTAAATTTCTTAACAGCTCACTAAATTTCTTAGCAGCCCAATAAACCAAATGTTCTTTTATGTTGTGACAGTTTGCAAATAACCATATTTCAACAGCACTTTTCACTCCCATTATACTTTTATGAATGTACACACAAACAACACATAACAAAATACTGCAGCACAGGAGAAAAGAGCATTGTGTACCTCTTGTGTACTTCCAAAGATAAGGAATATTCAGATAATCTAGCTCAGGAAATTTGGATTTTATGCCTTGCCTGAAAAACTGTCCCTCCAGTAGTAAAATTCCCACTATTGTGCTGAGCCCTGATAAAGAATCAGCTCTGAAAAGATCCACCTAATGAGTCATTTCCAGGAATATCCTAATTTTCTTTGGCAAAAGATATGGGCAGAGGTGCTCCTTTTCAAATACTTTCAAAGTACAGCTCTATTTTTTTATCTGTTCCAGTCAAGCAGATTTGCAGCCCACAATGATACCACTTCAAAGCAGAGTCCATAAAAATAACATTACTTGGACAGAGGAAAACAATCTATTTCTGTTAAATATTCCCAAAATACCAATTTTTAAGCTTATCCAAACAACTGAAACCTGTAAAGTCTTTCGTTCCTGTGCCAGAATATCCTTTCCTCTGACTCTAATAATACCATTCAAAGTGCTGCTACAAGTTTCATTTTACTGAAAGATACTCTCATCTGTTCCCAGCACTAGTATCCTTTTCCCAGCAGCATCAAAAATAAACTGCTTCTTCCTACTTCAGGATCCTTGATCAGGCCTTACTGGCTAAGAGAAGGACCCTGTTTCCAGAAAAATCACACCTTCAGGTGGCCAGCTGTCAGGTGCTGGAAACAAAGGCTCATATGCTTTTCCCATGTTCCAGCTCTATGAGTTTCACTGCTATCTCAATTAAATACCATTTGAAATCTCTCCTTGCTTTCATAACCATAAAATGCCCAAGTCTACCACTAGTTGAGAAGTGCTGAGATCACAGTCTACCCTGCTGACTAACATTGCAATTTTTTTCTATTTACCATCACCACCTTTATCTCCATCTTTTGTATTTTATCTTAGAAGACCGCAAACAGTAAGGATTAGAAGTTCTTTGTTCTGTTATTGCCATTTCTATCTTCTCCATTTTTTGTAAATATTACTGTGATCACATAATGATGGTATATGAATGAGGAAACTCTTTTTAACCTCCTAAAAACCCAACACTTGTGTTTAAGCTAATCAATTCTTCCAAACTGCAAAATACTAATACACTATTCAGAGAAAGGCATGGTCATTTGCTAGATATAAAGATCCAGCCATGTTAAGTGAGGTACCCCTTCAATCCAAATTACTGTCCTTCAGTGCACATATTCTAAATCACTTTACCATAAGAATTATGTTTTGGCTATAAAGCCACTCTGAAGCTCCCCAGCATTTCTCATATGCTGTGTCATGCAACTCCATAATGTCCAACACTAAGGCACATAAGACTTCACCATACTCAAATCCACAGTAACCTGCAGGTGATAGCATGAATTCAGACTGCAGCAAGACCATCATATTGCCAAGAGTTACCAAAATATACCCCCAAAGATGGAGTGAAGGGAGACCACCAAAAGGAGTTCACAAACAGAAGCCACTGCTTATCAAATGGGTACATCAGTCTCTCACACGATAAAGCTGAACATGCAAAGGCTTTCATGGCAACCTGGTGACCCTGAGCTTCAGACAGTTAACAGCCTTTCAAAGCCAGGAATTCTGGTCACTGAGTGACTTTGTATTTTGCCACTATCTTGTAACCCGCTATATAGTTGCCCATAAGATACCTGCAAGTTGAGAAACATAAACATGCCATTCACAATCCAGGATCAGAAGGCCTACTGGGACACTTAATTCTTAACTCTAGGTTAAAAATTAAAGTCTTGCTTCTCCTTCCAGGAAGTCTGAAAGAACCTTTCAGACATTTGCAGTGAGAAAGCTACTCACCCTTGACAAGTGCAGACCAAGGTGACAAAGAAAAATATACAGCTGGCTACAGTCTGAAGGAGAGCTAACACTTCCTCTGACTGACTGTCTCAGTTTTGCACAACTCAGTCACCACAAAGTACAGGGAAGCTGATTCTGGTATTCACCTAAGATAATAATACAAAGCATTTATCACTGAAACTCTGTGGAACTTCCACAGCCACTAATATCAGTTGTTCTAACTGAACAGTGTAAATACATTTTGTGAGCTCTAGATCATTTATTTTTCCTGCAAAAAAACCCCATAATAAGAGGCAATAAAAAGCAGACCTGTTATCAGAATATTTACCATGACACCACCACTTGGTGAGGAGACACTAAATGAGAAATGAGCACACTGTACCACTTACCATTCTTCCTTTCACTGAGTGGGGGGAGGTTGGGGTTCCGGCCATGATGAAGGCTGAGGGTCAACTCGGGCTGCAAGGTGAGCTCCTGCAGCTCATTGGCAACAGCTTCGCTCTGTGGGCTGGGGGCCGCTGAAAGGGACACCAGCACCGGCTCATCATCATTTTCGCCAGCCCCTCCTCCGTCCAGCCCATTTCCAGCAATGACGGAAGGGGGCAGGCACACCAAGCCGGAGAAATCCACTTTGGCTTTCGTGATGGCAACCTGCAAGACATAACAGCAAAAAATGGACCATAAATCTCACATGAGGGTCTTTGCCATATGTACAGTTCATCATGGCTTCTCCCATGCTATAGAGAAACATGCTAAGTTCATGAGATCATCATCAGTTGAAATCCAATGAAACTTGCTCAACTCAGCAGTTTAAAAACTTGCATAAACCTCCAATAGCATCACCACAGAAACTACTGATGAAATTAGAGATCATTATAATTTTCTTGGAAAGCATGAGAACATTCTCAATTTTTGGTACTTTAGGAACTCAGTCTTGTGAAGACATAGATTGATTCACTCCAGTGAATCCATTTGGAACCTTGCTGAACTCTTGACTACTGTCCTTGATATCAACAATAGTGTTTAAATAACAGTTTATTTGAAATCCAGTCAGGTAAAGTAATCCTTCATAATAAACCTGGAAGGACAGCTGAGTACAACAAATGAGGATTTTCAGATAAAAATCAACTGTATGTCAAAAAATAATTCTCGTGTTCCATTCTGTCCTCCCCATTCACAATCAGTGAAAATGAATAAAAGAAAAATATTCCACATAAACAAAAAAGCTTTCCTGTCTTAAACTTCAGCTGCAGTAACCAAAATGTGCAATATATAAAGGGCTTTAACTAAATAAGTAATTTTAATTGTTATATTTCTATAATTCTTTAAATAAGTATTCAAAAGCCACTTCAATGTTCAAATTAAAATTCTTTTCTGTTCAGTAATTTAAACAGAAACAAACCAGCTGTAAGTCTCCACTGAAATGGTTACTGTGTCAACATTTAAACAATAACAAACATTATACAAGGGCATTCATGCTTGGTTTTGATTAATGAGGATGAAAGTCTCCTCCTTCGCATACTGCAGTTTCAACTTGGAAAACTCAGCTGCACTGTTATTATTTAGCAGGCAAAAGGTACTCGCAGATGCTAACCTTCAAAAAGATGCAGGTAAAGCAAAGTCAAAACCATCAGGATAATCCTCCAGAAACCAATCGAAAAGCATAAACTTGAAACAAGGACTTTAACAATACAGATTTTATTAAGTATTCCCCACTTAACACTCATCATTAACCTGGATGAGTGTGACAACATCAACACATTGATAGCTGGCAAAGAAGCTCAAATAATCCCTTTCCCCACTTGCATGCTTCAGTTGATTAGCACCATTTGTTTTGTAATATCCAGAACAAAGTTATATATAAGTGGTACAAATATTTGTTTCAAAATCTTTTTCAGTGTATATTTAAGACAACAGTAAGAATTCACTAGTAATGAAAACGTTATTTCATCCATGTTGTCATACATTCATACCCAGGACCCTATGTCATGATCTGAAGAGAAGCAAAGAGAAGAAGGGTGGAGAAAAAAAAATAGGTAACAACAAAAACCACCAACTGAAGCTGGTGCTTGTTAAAATAAAACAAATGAGACTGAGTCAAATCTTACTGCCATATGAAGTATTTGCTTTTACTTCAGTAAAAATTTGGCTACAAAGTGCCTACCCCTTCCTTGATATTTTTCCTGTCTAAAGCAAACATGAAATCATATCTATTTGAAAGCAAATTTTAACAGTAATCTGGAAAGAGAAAAAATTGGTATCATGTCCTTCTCTTAATAATGGATAGAGAAAACTTGAAAACACACACCATTAAACCACAGACTTAAAAGAACAGAGTTTGGTACATCACAACAACCTTTGCAAAGGCTGGAAAGAGTTAAAACACAAACCAATATAGTTGGCATCAGGCCCTGTCCCTGCAGGATGGGAGACCATGGAAAGGGGCTAAAAGAGAAACTGCCCAGGTAGGAGGCTGGCTGGTAAGGGCTGCTGGTGCCATCTTAGAGCCAAAGCCAATCTGCTTCATGGAAGGCGATGTACTGGAGATGTTACACTTCATCTAGTTCCCCATGGTGGTCAGACCATGCAGAAGCATAAGTGCAGCCAGGCATGAAATCACAAACAGGTGACAGATCTAACACTCACCCCACACAGACATGCAGTGGCAGAATTCTCAACCTCCCATCCTCAATCTACTCTAGAAAAAAAAGATTTCCTTCCTCTTCTCAAAACAGAAAAAAAAAAAACCCTTGACATGTCTCAAATATGAAAGATCTGCTTCAACTAGGTAAATAGCAAATATCTTTAAGAACTTCTAACATACTGGATTTTCTTTTCAAGACGAATTTGTAATCTGCATGATGAACTAGGAGAATCACATTTCAAACACCACTTTAACAACAGTGTTATTTCCCTAATCAGTATATTGACAGTAGCCAGACTACTGAAACTGTTTCATTTATGGAAAAGCACAGTGTCAAGCTGTAGCATCACGTGGCTACAGTGTTCATCGTGATACAGGCGCTGGCAGGGAAACAGACGAAACAAGTCTCTGTTTTGTTAAGCACAAGGGTCCATTTTATTTCCCCCACCCCGAGCCAGGGTGGGAGAAGAAGGCAAAGTGAGAGACAGCGATAGAGCCCGCAGAGGCAAGGTGGTAGGGTTTAATCAGTTATTCCAGGGAAGGAGTCTAGGGTTTGGGTCAAGGGAGGAGATAAGGAGAGTAAGATTAGATTTCAGCTTCTTCAAAATGGGAGGATTCCACATCAAGCCACAGTAAAAGCAGTCGAGCAGAGCCAGCTACAGCCCAAGGAGCAAGAGACCCGAGCTCACACACCATTTTGCTATGTGACCTTGAGCAACACCACAGCAAGGTTTATAATTTCAATATAATTGGTACTGGATTATAAACCAGAGTTGCCCCATTAAACAGTCCAATGAAACTTCATCACAGCAGCCGGACTATCTAGAATTGCACCTGGACCTGCATATCTCCAAACTCGTACAGAAAAAGACACAGATGGAAGGGATCTTAATCCTAGTTGGCATGTGAGGCAGTGTTTGTCCCACATCAAAAGAACACAGCTTAAGCAAACCTTGGCTTGACACTCATTCTTGCTCTGCCACTATACACTGAATTGCGCTGGAAGTGCTACTTGTAGAGCCATACTGTGAACTGATCAGAAAGCTGATTCAGCTGAAATGCAATTTTTCATCTGGATCAATTCCTCCATACAAGGCACAGTTGAACCAGCACGGTACAGTGGAACACGACCACAAAATACAAAAAAAATAAATCAGTCACTCTGGACAACAATTCTGTTAGTCCAAGTAGGGCTGCAACTCAAATGAAACAAAACTGGAATGAACCGTTATGAACAATTAAAATGCATTTGGTAAGTCTGTCTTCTCCTTGCATCATATAACCTCCCACTTCAGACCAGCACAAGACTCTGCAATGACACACAACAAACCAAGTGTAAAAGCCAGTCTTCTGGTTCACGCTCCAGCTAAGTCGGGTCGCTGGTGCAGTTTGCTGTGCAGTATCACCAGTGCTTGTGCCAGCACTTCACAAGGACAGAACCAGCTGATACCATTAGTACAGTCAAACATCCAGCCTCTTGCTAAGGGAAAGAGGACTCTTTTTCAGATCAGTGCCAAATTTTGGTATGGAACACATTGCCACAATTAAAACAAGAAAAAAAGCATCCAATCCTCAAGACTACAATAAATGCTATAATTGGATGAGTTTGATTTAAATGTTTTCAATTAAAAATCTGATGAAGGCAGAGAAGGATTTGAAAGATGCTTTGAGTTTATAAACATTCATGCTACAGTATTTGGAAGTCCTGTGAAAGATGAGGAATCCTTTTCTGCAAACCAGCGTTAAGTCTGTTTCGAGACTTCCCACACAGTTATACCATTTAATAACTGTCATTGTAGAATGATCAATCGGACAGTTATACACATTAATATCTAGAACCTAATTAAAATTTTACAATGTTTCTTTTTCTGTCATTTCCAACCAGACTAGACCAACTTTCCCATAAAGAAATGTTGCCATACCATGATCTTTAAGTGAGTCACCCAGAAGCTAATGACAATATTAAAAGCTAGTACTCCTTATCCTCTATAAGGGTTTCAGAGTTAAGTACCCTCAAGGATTTGTATCTCTTGCCTTACCAGGCAAAAGCTTTATATCATGGCATTTTTCTACTTTTCGGCCAACTGCTTCTGGGACAAGAGTGGCTGTCATATCACAGATGTTTTACAGCAGCAATATCAGTTTAAGCAACCTTTAGGTCTTCCACTATCCAGCTGCTCACTTCTGTCGCTACTTTGTACCTTTTTTGATTGGGGAATCTATTTAGCTGAAAAACAAACATTCTGTCCTGGGTATTCATTAAAATCAGCTCCTCATCCATTGCCAATTACACACACAGCTGTGTCACTACAGTGCATGTGCCCATATTCAGCATAAATGTTGGATAGATTAAATCATTTAATAACGCCTTTAGATGACTGCTACCAAAAGTAGCCATCCTGATTTCTTTTTTACTTCCTTGTACCTTATTCTCCCTCATGATAAGCAAGTTTTTGTGTGGCTGGCTGGCAAGCCAGATCAGCAACAGATGCAGATTAAAACTAGTAGTGTCTGTGTGTATGTGTAAGAACAGGTCAATTTGAACAGATTAGTTCCTTGATCTGGTTCAGCCTGTGCTGGCTGACAGGAGGTGAGGAATGAGGAGGCTGGACTGCTCCTTTTGTTGGCAGTGCCAGTTTAGTGTCTAACCAAAGGACGTGGTTGTATGATATAGCTAAATTGGTCTAAGCTGGCTCTTGCCAAAAGGGGTGGTTTTGGATGAATGCCTTAGTTCCTTCCCTGTGCCAACACTGGTGCTTGTCTGCCCTTATGATGGGATGCTTAATGGAGCTAAAATGACAGGAAAATAATCCTAATGCCTTCTCCCCCTCCCAGTTTATTCTTCACTAGTTTACTGTTGGTCAGAGAGGTTTCCATACTGAATGTGTCTGTCTATTTTGTTTCACTCTCACCTCCCAGGCTTTGAGCTACCCTTCAGTGATCCTGGGTGAGCAGCTTTAAGAGAAATTTCTCAAAGTAATTTTGTCATATGGTAAATGTAAAGCGGAATACAGTTTCTACCAATGACTAAGCTAATCAGGTTTCCTGTGTGTTTACTGTAATATGGTGTTGCAATGGCAAAGGATGCATTTAAACAGCTACCATGTAAAACAAGCTTCAGAGCAGTTTAGTCTTTGTAATTTGCAGGTTTGATAAAAGGAATATTTTTCAGAAAATTCTTCTTGGCTGTGGTTCTTAATGTTATACCTTGTGCAAAACTGACTGACTCTGTCTTGTCCATCTGAAATCGAAATGTTTAAATGCCTTCAGAAGTTAGAAATGGATGAAGATTCGTTATTATTTACAAGTTATGTCTACTGTGTCTCTTGAGCAGATCTGTTTCCTCCCAGGTGTCATGGTTCATGCTTCTGTTGTTGTGACAGCGGTTTTGTGTTTTATAGCAACATATCTTAAAAACTCCTGGCTCCTGAGAGCATGCTATTGCCCCTGCATGATTTTGGAAATATTCACATGGTAAAATTAAGATCCTAACAGTCAGTATTTAAATGAACCAAGGACTATCACCTTCCCTCACATGAAAACTCAATAACCAGAGTAAAACATAGAGGAATTTTAACTTAAAATTAAAACATGAAAGAAATTTTAAAATAAGTGAGTAAAAATCAGAAATGCATAGGAAAAAAAAAAACACAAAACACATGCAATTCCCAAATCAAGAAAGAAACCTCTCTAAACAGCTTTCCCTTGTTTGCATTACAGGACTAAGTTGCCAGGGCAATAGCAATTTCCTACTGATTTAAGAATTGCTAAGCAATCTCCAGCACCTAACAGCAACAGCATCTGTGTGCAGCTGGGCTATTTTGAGTGGACAGGGCATTTTTTTTATTTTAAACTTAAGAGCAGCCTTCTGTTAAATTATCATACCAGCTAAGATCAGCCAGCCAAAAGGCAACCTTGGGGAAAAGTGGCTTAAGTGGACAAATCTTTGAAATGACTGAGAAGACTGGAAGAGAATGCCATGACATGCCCAAAAGCAACTATATCCCCCAGGTCATCACAAATTAAAAGAATAGCCCAAGAAGTAAAGTTTACAGCAGGTGGAAGCAGAGGCACCACATTAACTTGAGAGACGTTATAACAATCAGAATGAGAGATATCTCTAGATATCAAAGTCACCAACAGAAAGACCTACAAAGCTATATTAAAAAGATCATTTCATTTCCTGTCAGTTAGCTTAACTTAGGCACACAATTGTTGACAGAATTATTTCTCCAGTTAATTGAGAGCTAACATGATGATACTGTCCATAAAGAATATATAATGGAGTCAGCAGCAAGGCAAAACATCACAAAGACTGTATACTGGAAGAAATACAGTCTTGAGGACTTCTTCAGAAACCACGTTAAGTTAAGAAACCAAACTATGCGGACCTCTAAAAAGAGGCCACCTTAGATTATGGAGTTTTATTTTTAACACACACATTCCACATGCGCTTGACATATGCAAAATGAATCTGTTATCAGCTTCTTTCACTTCTACAGTAATTGGGAGCAGGGACAGGCAGAGGGGCAAAAGCAATCAAAAAGTAACCAAATTCGTTCTGGATTAGAACCTGTGATTTGGAGGTGTAAACTGTCCATTTTGCCGTGATCACAAGCCACTATACTGCAAAGCCTGTATTATAAAGGCAAAGATTGCAACACATGGGAATGAAGATGCTGGTAAAACACAGATGAGTACAACTTTATCTGAGCTAAAGAACCTGAATTCATATGTGTACTGTGCCGGTAACACTGCAGTAACAGAGGATATCTGAATTTTCACTGTCTCCCTCTGCTACCACCTCCAGCAAATCTAGCAGTATAAGAGTCAAAATATGCTTGGGCCAGCAAGAAATGTTATCAGAAAAAAGGCATGAACAGCTGCAGAGAAATGTGAGGACTTGAAGGAGAAAAGATATACATCTAGTGCAAAGCAATCAACTGCATCATTTGTGCTGTAGACAAATGCAGCCTTGCACATGATTTTAACAACCACTCATCAATGACGGTATTTCTCAAGCCCTAAATATTTCCTTCATAAAACATTAACATCTGCTTCACTCCGTCCAGCAGCAATAGAAAGTTTTTAAAGAGGTCTTGAAAAATCATCATTAAAAATTAATTTCTTAAAGCCACAAATAGCAAGCAAAGAAATGTAGACTGATATTCCAGCTATTTTTTAAGAAATAGTTTTCATTCCTCAATATGTATTTGAAGGAACTTTGTGGCTTTCAAGCTCATGGAACTTTGGGTACACAGAGAACTGATAATACCAAAGCTAGTTTTGAGATTTGCAATGATATTTAGAACAAACAATCCTTGCTGGGGAAAAAAATTAACTCTCCATCAATTTCTGAAGTTCTTACTTTAGTTCAAAGCATGAATGAGGACAATAGCCTTCTAATTTCAGAGGACATTAAGCTTCAAACTGGTGAAGTCCTTTATAATCACCTAATTCTCTCATACCTCCCAGTGTGTTGAATGAATGATCCAGTCTGTGAGAATAAAGATGATAGCCACTGAAGAAATAACAGTTTTTGCTGACGTTCGAAGAACATAAGAGAGGAAAAAAATGTGCCAGTGGGTACATTAATGTATTTTAGGCCTTGGTCATGATAGAGTTCAACATCATAATTAAAAGAAGAATTCAGCCGACTGCTATCAAGCTGTTGGCTCCTGCTGCTTTCCTTTTGTCTGATCTAATGATTGTGCACCCACAGGGTGACTCAGGTCAGCCAAACCAGTAGATGATTCACTCTGTGAAAGATCAGAAACCATTTTTGCCCAGATCAGTTGGCAGGCTGGCTGTGCCCTGTGGCTGCACCATCACCAGCTCTGATGCAAAGGAAGAAGCAGGTGTGCAATGCTGTGCAGAGGTTTGACCTGCCTTTGCAAGAACAGCACACTGAAAGATCAACTTAACTGTAATGTCAAAGATCACACTTAAATATCTAGCAGCGGTGCCAACTTAGACAGTCTGCTACACATTCCCACTCTCATACCTTCCTCATTGTGAAACCAGCATAAATCTTATAGAGACAATTTGTAGTGGACCAGATGAAAAATAATCTAGAGAAAAACACTTATTTCCAGGAGGATGTGTTCCCCAGAGTGGCTCATCACGGCCACAAAAACAGCTATGCCAGCAAAACAGAGGGAACTGAGAAAGGGAGCAAGCTGTTTGAGCCTGCACTGCTGCCAAAGCAATGCATGATGAAATGCAGTGTGTTTAGAACAGGATTGTCTGATTTCCACCACCTTCTGACTGGCTGGCTTCCTTGCAATCACTGTCTGATGCATCTTTTAAAATTTCCTTAACGTAAAAGGCAAAGCATTCCTCCTCACCCCGTTGGGGCAAGTAGTGGAAGCAATGGATTCAGCCAGCAGCAAAGGCATGTGGCAGTGGATGCCAACAACCAACAGAAGCAGGGAGGCTACATCAAACTAGAAAAGGGAATGCTGATGATCTGCAGCCAGATGTGAGCTTTCACTTAGAAACACACAGCTGAAAAAGTATGAAGGAACTCTTGCTGAATATGGATTTACAGCAGACTAGGATGAGAAAGTCATTGAACACAGAAGCATGGAAGTAAGGCCTCGAAAAAAAACACACTTTCAGACAGAAGAATTGAAATTTAGGTCTAGAATGGGATGATAGGGGGCATAATAAAATGGTGACTTAGGCAAGAGAGGAAAGACAGCTCAGGGAACAAATCTAGATTAAAATAAAAGAAAATAAATTTTTAAATTTATACATTTTTAACAGAAAAGGAAGAATTAAAATAAAGTAGTTAAATTTCAGTCAGTTTAGTTCCTGGCACAAGCACTCACTGCAGCACAAAGCAGCAGCCAAAACTGCAAAACTTTAGAATCTTAAGGATTTTTGGCAAGGTTTTTTGGAAATTTACTTTTGTCTGTCTGAGGAACTAGCTTTATATTTTATCTAATTCAGTCTGATCACAGGCTGTGACTGAAATTGTATGTCCATATCGTATCACCACACCACAGTTTGAAATTCTCACCTTCTCTCCTTCAAGCAATGACTCTGCAGCCATAGAACAAGCCAATTCAGCGTGGTGTTCTGATGGAAAGCTACACCCTGAAACAGGTTTGTTTTCCCATTCTGATAGCAATCTGAACCCTGCAACCATATATTCCTCAGATCTCATTAAAACCAAACAAAAAACCAAACAAAAATCCCTAAACCAACAAAGAAAAAAGAAACAGAGGAGCAAGACCCATTGAAAAATGACAACTTTCAGTTATGTCACGTGAAGTACAGTGTGAAACAAAAGCCTGAAACGTAGTCTACAAGACGTTTTCTGACCCAGTCACATTCTTTAGTCATGACAGTATGAAACTGTCTACAGAAATTAAACCAATCTGAACTGGTTTTGTCTCTCTTCCCCATCAACGAACACTGGGTGTGGAATTCAAATTTTTTGCATTTATTGGCATCTTCTAATGCAGCTATGCAGCATGACATCCATTAAGTAGAAGGCCCAGCAACTGATTTATTAGATATTCTGCTCCCTTTTTCCCTTACAACAGTTGATTTTCCACCCTTGGATTTCCCCACTACTGAAAATAGGTAAGAATTTTTTTCAGTGATTCACAGAGAAGCTAAGATCAATATTACTGTCTTGTTTAAGCTAACCAGTTTATTAAAAAGAAGTAGCAAGTACTCCCTAACATGGAAATCTAAACAATGTGAGTGAAGAACATGGTGTAGGGATGGGGGAATCAGAATTGCTGCTGTTCTTTGCCAATCCAAATGATACCAAATTCAACTGCTTCTTTTGTTGAAACAAGTCTTACTAATTGCTCAGCAGCATAGAAAAGTGCACGTGTGCTATTTGAACTCCTGACCCTACAAAGTCCTTACTGCACAGCTGTCACACTTGACACTAATATAAATTCAAAATATTTTATCTCTAAACAATACTATGCCTCACTTTTAGTGGCTACAAGCAATATTCAAGTCAAAACCTAAGAACAAAAAGTTGCAGACTAAAAACAGAAAAAAGAACACAACATATACCTTACTCACAGTTCCCACGGATAAACCCAGCTCACTTCCATGCCAGCAGCTCTCTCCCAAACACTGAAAGAGAAAACAGAACACAAATACTCAGGGATTTAAAAACAAACAACCAAACAAAACCAAATACAGCTCATTTTCTTCTTTAAGATAAAGGAGCGAAGTCCTTTATCCAGGAGTCTTTTTAAATAGAACCTTTAAATCATCTGGTACACACTACAGAAGCTGGATTGAAATACCATAAAGACTGCCACGCTAGCAGACATACACCATGCTACTTGCACAGCAGAACTTTTATTTTAGGACTGCTACTTTCTCAGTTCTGAAGAATGCATTGTTTGAGATGTACTACGGTAGAATATTCACCAAATCATATACTCAAAGTTCTAGTCCCTGTACTGAAATCATTCTTAAACATTGGACACCAGAACCGGGAGACTCTTATAACTAGTTTATCACACGAGGTTATCCATCCACACAAAAACAAGCAAAAGATGAAAGTACATTATAGAGATCTGTCAAGACAGCAACAGGAATCCCATTTTGGAGGAGGGGGGAGAAGAACCATCCCATGCACCTTAAAAACTCATAAATGTACTGAAGTAACACACCATTTTCTTTGACAATACAGTTCTAAAAGGCATACACAGCAGTACCTAACTGGAAAATAATTATTTCAGAGGATCTAGAAGATTGTTGTTTCAAATGGCAATGAAAAGGGCCAGAAGTTGCCGTTCATTTACTCCTACTTCCTTAGTCACCTTAAAAAAAAATACACATCATCAAAGTTTCCACTCCATTTCCTCCTCTGAGCTTCTTGGACTTCAGGGCTTCCTAGACAACAGAAGCACAGAACTGCAGTCAAGATGCCATGATATTTTGTCAATAAGATAAAATAAAAAAGAAACAGGCACCTGCCCAAATACAAACTTCAGATCAGATGGACTTTGGACATGAGTATTAACATAGTTCCACTGAAAAGGAAAAAAAATTTAAAAAAGGAAAATATAGTATAAGCTATCTACTACTTCAACATCAGAGAATGAGTTAGACTGATAAGTCTTGATAGTCAGCATAACACAAAATGTGAGTTTTCTGATCACCAACAAATAAAAGAACTTTATTCAGTTTACACTGTTTAGAAGGAGCTACAGGTAATTAATTGCACATCTACTTGGTCCACTCTCCTCCATTAACTCCTCTAATTTGAAGAAGAAGGGATTTACAATACTGGTACGAAAGGGGAAAAAAAAAGTAAGGACACAACTACTTCCGAAACTTCTCTTACAGAGAATGTTACTATTTTTCTCTGAATAAAATGTGCCAGCACGCATTAATCATGGCTCTATCACAGAATCAAGGAGTCATTCTGCCACCTCTCACAGTATTTTTCATCAAGTCAATATTTAAAATTACTTACAACTACTTAATTAATTTAATGCGACAACCCAGCAGTCAAACTGATACAACTGTAATTAAAACATAATAATGATGCAAGACTACACAATGAAGTATATACTTACAATATACTTTTAACAGAATTGCAGATCCTAGATTTCCTAACAGGCAGGACAAAAAGGCCTCAAGAAGTCAAGGAAAGCCTTCCACAAAGATAGTAAACAGTTAAGCATTTTAAGACTTTGCTATTCCAACATGATGAACAAGGTACCTGAGAATTTAACAAAACAATTTTGCTGCAACATTCTTCTTGACAGCATGAAGCACATAACATCACAATTTAGTTGTGATACTGGTTCTTTAAATCACAAATTTTAAGTGAGGGAAATTTATCCATATATTAAATCTTGACTTCAGTGCAAGTTTTTGGCATAGTTTGGTTTTGAGTGGGATTTTAAATTTCTAGTTTGCAGTTGCTTTGGGATTTTTTTTTTTTTTGGGAGACTCAGGTATCCCTTAAACCACTTTTCACAACACAGAAGCGTAGAAAAGTTAAAAATGCATTTCATTTAAAGATTTCTGCTAACCAATCCCTAATTTCCAGTAATCTTGGTTCACTGAATAGTATCTTCCAATTTAGGATTGCAACGGCACTGAAAAAGCTGAACAATCAACATGCTGCTGCATTTAGTTTCCAGCACTTAAGATCCATGTTCTCCAGAGTCTCAGCTGAGTCAAGACAGGTCCAACAGTGAGTTTTTTCACTATGTGCCTGTCCTGGTACAGGGAATCTGCTAATTTTCTATAGAAGTGGAACCCTATAACCAGTCAAAATAATCTCTGTATTTTCTTCAGTGCATTTTTTTTCCTGGGCTTAGCTTATTTACCTCTCCTGACTTTCCGAAACTTCCATTAGCCTTCTCAGGTGCCTAGAGATCCTAGAGAACCCACTCTCAAAACTCATCCTCCTGCACATCAGACATTTTTCTTACTTTCTTTACTCAGAACTAAAGTTCTAGTCCAGATACTCTGGCCAATAAAAGATCAACTTTAAAAACTTTCAGTCCCATGTGCCAACAAAGTTCCTGGCAACCTGAGACAGTTTAAGTATTGCATCCTGCAATTAATTGCTTGGTCATCTGAACCCCAAATAGGAGATAACTAGCTTGCAATAGGCATGAACAGTCATCAGGCTTTTTTTTCTAATATGTGTGTGCTATTAAGATAAGAAATGCTGCAGGTATAACATATTCCTATCTTTATTCTTATTCAATCACTCCATTGAATCTCAATCGCACTTCAAGATGAAACAACAGAAAACCCAGACACACCCTGCCTTCAAAATCAACAAGTCAAACTTCACAAATATTTAGAACATTACAACTGTAATGAAAGAGAAGCTTTTACTGCTCTTTCTACACTGCAGTGACTGAGCAAAGATTAATCTGATAACTGAAACATTTTAAGGCAAAATTCCACACTTAAATTGCTTTTGTTATTCTTTGCCCACAGCACAAACAAAACATTCCTCCAACACTCCTTTTTTCTCTCACGACAGTCAGTGCTGGCAGAACTCTACTGTCCTAAATTTTCTGAAGAAAAAATAGTATCATCTCTAAGAAATGCACAATTATCATCTTCCTGATACACTTCTCCATCCAATGGAAAAGTTTGTATGTCAGTGTTTACATGTTCAAGCCAAATGGCTGCTATTCCAACGATTACAATGGCATATTGCCTTCACTGGTGACTTGGAGTTTCAGCATGCCTGAACAACACAGAAACTGACTGACATGACTCATAAGTCTGATCAGAACATAACAATGCAGAATTCATATCCCACCCTTCCAACACCCAGACTGTCTCTTAGATGGAGGCTTTAAAAAGATTCAGACTCAAGTGATCTGCTCCTGGAAATCATGTCCAACAGGACATATGAGAGTGAATTTAGAGACAGTTATATTAGACCTAATATTAACATGGCCCTACCAGTCACTCAGAGAGAACTCATCTGGATGCAGGTCCACCTTACACACTAATATAGAAATTAAGTTACCATCTGGACTGTAATCACATTCTGCTGGGAAACTTCTTGTACGGCTATAAAGATCACAAGGGAGGGCAAAAATAGGTGGGGTTTTTTTTAATCATTCAAGTAGAATCGTTCAATGTTTTTTTCCAAGTTTCTGCCTGAAGGAGGAAAAGCTTCCCTGTAATTGATAGAAAGTGAATCCTGTCTCATCTTTGCTCAGAGCTGTACCATCACACATGTAAACAACTGCAGAGCGAATGAGTTCATCATAACATGCCTATGGTTGTGTGCAAAGGATGATCTCATCTGAGCAAGCCTAAACAGGGTATCCACCACATGGATCAGTCACGCAACGAAGATATATCCTCAGTGCTCTAATAAACCACAGGGAAAGGTAGGACTCAAGGAACCATACACCCCCTCCCTAGTGTGTCAATAACTAGTTGTAATTACCATATATTACATGAAACATTAATTTGAGGATTAAACAATCTGTGATGTAGACTGTCCGAGACCAAAATTAATTTCACAGAACTAGATGTATCATTTCAGTCTCCTGTTGCCCTAACATAAAGATATTCTGAAGATGATGTGTAGTCAGCATATTTATTTGCCTCACTAGAAGATGACAAAATAGAAAAGTTTCTGCACTGCTTTATGTCAGCGTCCCTGCAGTGTGGTACATACAGATTTCAATATGCACCCATGGCAGGCAGAGACAACAGCAGCAGCAATACCTGACCACGTCCAGGAGAAAGGTTTTCTTTCAGTGTCAAAAAGGCAGCCCCCAGTGATCAGCTGTTAACAAATAACGTGCTGGCACATGCAGCAGCAGCTACCATGCTTCCTCTACTGTACTCCACAAAAACTCTGCTTTTTTGGATCAGCAGGACCCAGACAAGCTGAAATAGGGGGCACAAGTTAATTAAGAGAGAGAAGCAGAAGTAGTTGACACTCTAGTTTGTTGTAAGAGAGCAAAAGCAGATGGATGGCATGAGGTCAAGGTGCAGAAATCTCCAATTAAAAGCTCAGCCTTTAGCTTTCAAGATTTAAAAAGACTTGTGAATCTATGTTAAATTTCACCTTCTTGCAGAGGTGTTATCAATATGGCTGTGTGCCTCAACCCAAGATTTCTTACCACAAGAATAATGATGCTGCACACACACACAAGAAAATGGACGGGGGAAGGAATGCTACACAAACTAAATTCATTACATCAATTTCTGAAAGATAAATCAAACTAATTTATACAATTACATTACTTCACTAAGTGACAAATTCTAAGATTTATCTGTGTGGAAAATAAAGTGCCTTGAATAAAAAATAGGAAAGGATCAAAGAAAGTGAAATGCTGTTAGCAGCCTTGTTTCTTCACATCTGAAAACAGAGTATCAGACTGAGGGCAGACTCCTGTACAAGCTGTATGTACTGTTTGTTGTCCGCAAGGACAACCCACATTTAAAAATCAGAAGGCTCTAACTGACCAGTGTGGCACATCTAAGTCTGGTAATGAAAACTGTCCTCACCCCGATGCTATTAATTTTCCCCCCAAAGAAGCCACTTAACAGTGTTTGCACTGCCGAAAGCATTCTAAGTTTAGAAGATTAAAACATACACATTAACCACACACACAGCATCTCTGAAGAACTGAACAGAGCATTTGACAAAGAAATTAGTCTCGAAATTCCCACAAACTCATCCATTTCATCTGACACCCACACATAAAAGAAGAATCATAGGAACAGTTTTAAAGTATAGCTCCTTTTAGCTGTAGCTCTTACTAATCCACTCCTCCACTCCAGCTATGCATTCCTGCAGCTCTCCCCCATTTTTTATTTGGGGGACTCTGAGGGGGAGAGGAATAGAACATGTCCAGATTAAAAATCAAGTCTCTAACCTGGCCTAGCATGCAGCTCCACAGACTCCACACCAGTACTGAAGTGACAGCACACGGTGGGGAGGGAAAAAAAAAGGCAAATGGGAATGTGAGCTGTTTGAGACAGCCCTACCACTAAAAGAAATGTCTGTGTAACCACATCCTCTGTTTGCAGTCGCAGTCCAGCAATATGTCCAACAGGAAATAATTAGATTTGGTTTTCCCAGAGTAGGTGTTTGAGACCTCTAAATAATTGCTTTTTCTGCTTCCTCTCCAACAGTTTCTCAGGAAAGACATTGACCCTCAGGACACAACTGATTAAAAAAAAACCACACACACACACACACCCACCCCCCCCCAAAAAAAAAAGAAGAAAAAGAAAAAAACCCACAGAACTCTTAAAAGGAAGAGCTTGCATAACTGCAATATGATTTGCTAATTATTACCACTTCTTACATGGAGGAAATCAATGGTGCTCCTCAAAATGAATCTTAATCAAATACTGAGTTATCAGTAAGTAAACACACATTGAGATAGTCCAGTTGTATTATCTACAACACTGGAAGGACAGCTGAGTATAGAGAGTAAAGACAGAAGAGTGTTGGAGTTGCTATAAATTGTGCTTTTGAGGTAAAAAGCATATAAGGAGTACATTCCAAATGAGTGCAACAATTAATCTTTTAATTGTTTGTGATAATGTTTTGACATATCATAACAATCCATCTGCTTTCTGCTCCAACATCCAAACCTTTTTTGTTCTGATATTTTTCTCTCTCTCTAGTACAGCTGCTGTTTTCCCTACCAAATACCATACAGGAATTTAATCATGGCTCAGTAGTGAAGGAAATCCAGTAGAGATTGCTGTTTTTATTATCATTATTATTACTATCATCATCAAATTAAAGGGTACTTTTATTGCCTGAATGCACATTTCATCTAGAGGTTCAAGGATGAAAGTCTGTGAAAAATGCTGCCGCTTTGCCATGCCAGTAGAAGTCAGCATTAAAAAAACACCACAAGCAAGCAAGCACTCCTCCTCAAACCCAAGAGTTTCCCATTATTTCATATTCAAGCGGAGGAAAAATTAAAGACTGCTTTAGGAAAAAAGCCACATTCTCTTAGTTGTACATCAAAATGTCTTCTGTACTACCTTTCTTTGCATTTTATTTCATGATTTGCTTGTTGCCTGAAGATTTGGGAGTCTTCTTCCATATGATGATAGGAGGGGATGGCCTTAAGCAGAAATTAAAGCTGCTTCCACAACTGTTGGACCCAGCAAACACAGCACTGCTCACATTTTGTACAGAATAGGGTGACGCTCAAGAAGCTGTAACTGGCAATATTTCACTCTTTTCCTAAAATCACGTTTGGTTTCTAAATTATAAGTGAGGAAGGACTGGAAAGGGCTTAATAAGCCAATATCTCATAATTAAGAAGGGCAAATTCGCCTACTTGTGGAAAGCTCAAGGCATTTGCTTTTAGCCCCGACTCTTTTTCTCCTTTCAGCAGATAGCACAAATCTAAAGAAAGGAGTTCACAGTCAACTTCAGATTACTCACTTATTTTAAATTCTATTATTAGATTCTATTTAATCGCAACTATTAGATTACTCATTAAATCACTGCAGCAAATGAGAACAAATTGGTGTCTCTTTAATTTCATATTCAGTAACAACTGAAATATATTTGGAAATACTTATGAAGATCTAAAGGCGTTACACTTCTACCAGTTCAACAGCATGGATTTTACAGAAATGTGTCTTTACAGAAACCTAGTGAGGGGTTTTGTGCAAGCAGCAGATATATTTTAAAATCAGTGGTGTAAGTTCATTTGTATTTTTACCTAAAAACCAACACACAAGTAGAAAAAACACTTCCAATAAGTCAGCTATGCCCCAATAAGCCCTGATGTCAAATACAAACTTAAAATAAAGACAAAATGTTGGGATATACATGTTCAGCCCAGAATAGCTCATTTTATATTTTACAAATATTCAGAGCTGTGTTTTCAGATCCTACCAAGAAACAAAATGCACACTTTGGGTTCCAAGATACAGAAAAGAAGCTACAAATTCAGAAACATATTTAATGTATTTTCTATGGTAGATTAAAATGCAGTTTCACAGTACAGGCCTTGATACTGTCTGGAAATGATACCAGAAAGAGACTGCTACAACCAGCAGCAAGTCTGCAACCATTCATTCAGCTCACTCAAGGCTCATTTGGTAAAACGGAACTACACAGAACTCTGTGAACACAAAGTTTGCATGATGTAGCATAAGGCTACACATCCAGATCATAAAGGTCTCAGGAGAGTTGTTTCCGCTGACACACATACAGAATTGTCAGTTTTCATCCGTGATCAGGGAAGATGTGAAATTACAGTCCTCTTCGATACAAGATTTTACAGTCACAGAGAGGAAGACAATCGGCTGAGACACGCGGATGTTACCTCAAATAAGCACCCAGTCACAGCATGGACAAGCATCTTCCCAGTGGAGAAAATCAACCCCACTCAAGGGAGCCCGGTGGGGGTGGCAGGACACGGCGGCGGCTGCTGCCCAAATCCTTGCGAACCCCTGTCAGCACTGCCCGGCCTCGAGCGCCGGAAAGAGCCCTCCAAAACCACCTCCCACCGACCCGCTGAACGCCCGGAACCTTCCCAGCGGGAAGGGCGGGGAGGTGAGCAGAGCGCTCCGGGGCAGCGAGGACACAGCGCGAGGGTTCCGGAGGGGGCGCATCCGCCCCGCGCCCGCGGGGAGCGGCCATGCCCCAGCGCGGGGAGGGCCCTCGGGGCGGACCCGCGCCCACCCTCCCTGTGTCTGCAGCTGGCGCTCCCCGAGGCCGCCTCGCAGGTCCTGGCCGAGCCGGAGCTCCGCGCTCACCTGGTCACGGCTCCATCTGGCCCGAAAGCGCCCGTCGCCGGCGGAGAAGGCGCCGCTCCCGCAACCCGGCCGCACCACCGCCGGCGAGCGCCTCGCAACCGCGGAAGAGCCCACTCCTTCCAGCCCCGCCAATCAGAGCGCAGATTCACCAGTGAGCGGCACAAGAAGCGACCAATGGACCGCGAACACCTGGGGAAGCTAAAGGGAGGGGGCGGGCACCGCCTGACTGATGGGGCACACAGCCCATCGAAAGGCAGAGATGAGGTCATCGCGGGCGGGGGAGGATGCATGCTGGGCGGAGAGGGGTGGGACCTTACCCTTAAAGGCGCAGCGCCGCCCTTGTGGGCGCCGTGGGGTGTGAAGTTGAGTTAGTAAACGGGGGGGGAAGGTGAAAAACATGGAACATCCCGTGCGTGAGGGCAATTCTGGGAGTTTCGGGTTTAATGACCGGTCAGGAATATTTACCTTCCTTTCTTCTATGTTTTTGCCCAGCACCGCCCATGCCTAATCCTTGGGGTGGGAATAGGGGGTTCCCGGCAGAGGCTGGGTCTCAGGTGCTGGAAAGTAAATGCAGCAGCGTGATGATTGTTCAGCTTTATCGCTGGACTGTCGCACTCTTAAATCAGAAGATAATATTCAGTGAACCAAGATTACTGGAAATTAGGGATTGGCCAGAAGAAATCTTCAAATGAAATGCATTTCTAACTTTTCCACACTTCCCTGTTGTGAAAAGCTGTTTCAGGGGTACCGGAGTCTCAAAATCCCAGAGCAACCAATAATGTGGACTCTGCTGCTATCACTGCGTGACCTATGACTGAACTGGAGGATGCCTGGCAGGGTGGTCTGGTCCTTCTCTTGGAGAAGCATGAAGATTCTTGATGCGATACAAAGCCAGGAAGATAAATGGTGCAAGTGGCTGAAATGCCCATAATGAAAACTTTGGTTGATTGTGGTGAGGTTGCGCAGAAAACAGAGGAATGATGGCATCCCTAAAGAGCAGGGCAGGGGACTATAGTTGGAGTGTTATAATATCATTATAAATAGTCAGTGCACTTTACCTGCACTGATGTTCTCAGCCCTGTTTACTGTATCTCAAAAGGATGGAGTCATGACAGACTGTAGCAATGCTCTGTGAAGCTGGAAAAGTTAGAATCACCTTTCAAAGCAAAGAAAAGAGCAAAGTATACAATAAGAAGTGATATAAACAAGGCATCATGGGCCTTTTTTTATTCTCTCATACAGTCAGAGAAATGGAGTGTGTGATATAACTGCAAAACAATATATGCAAAGTAGTCAGGAAAAAATGTTTATGCCACGTACAATTAATCTGTGAACTTCATTATAAGAAGCTTGGTGGCACAAGTATCTAAGAAGAACCAAATTCTTAGCCAGTAACTGCCAGTCAGCCACTATCTTGCCCTGGTTTCCAATCCTGACATTTACAGCTTTTTGCTTTTCATTTGCAGGGATCTCGTTCAGCTTTGGCTACGCACTTAAATCTTTGAAGTAACATAATTCTTCTCTCTGCTGTTTGACAGGGTTAGCCCTGCAGAGGTAGTTTAGTGGAAGAATAGAGTCAAAACCACAAAACATTCCTATGCATGATGGTAATTCTGGGAGTTTCAGGTTTAGTGACAAGTCAGGAATATTCACTTTCCTTTCTCCCATGTTTTCTAACAGCTCTTTAGGGGTCTGAGACAAATACTCCAAGTGAATGAGAAAGCACGGATGTCTTCCTGTTCTACATTGCCAATTTAGCAACAATGGTGCGTGGATCATTCTTGAAATCATTTGTTTAGGAAATTTGTTAATAGATCTGTTTACAGAACAGGAGAGGACAGATGATGTGTGCAAGGGCATAACACAAACTGATGGCAAAACTAACAACTCTGCCCATATTTTCAGTTCACAAGCTGAAGTCCTACTCACTCTATCTTCCTTCAGACAGATGAACATTTACGAGATGGAACTAATTTACGAACTCTGCCTGTTACAGATTGTTTTCAGTAGGTACTACTGTGCTTTTCTAAGTTTTCAAAGGTATTTACAGGCCTTGATAAAAATACAGTGGGGGAAACCAGAAACCATAAAGAAATAATTCATCTTGTCCATGAAATCTTTTTGTCTTCACCAGGAACAGGGACAAGTGAAGAACATGTATTACATGTGAGGTATATTTTTTGGTTTAGTTTTGAAGGCCTCATTATTTTCAGTAGCTTTCAATTTCCTTAAGACTCATAATGAATTAAATTCACATTTTATTAACAAATGCATAAGAACGTCTGCAGGATTAGTAAAGGCAGCAAATTAAGTCTATTAAATTATTTCCATTGGATTTAATATTAAAGTTTACACTGAACAAAGAAGGCACCAGTGCAGTATAACAGAATACAATAGAATTCAATACAGTTACAGTGAGACTGTATATGTACAGTTCTGAACTAAATGCATAATTACAAAATCAAGTTACTTCTGGGTGCCTACCATGAAACACTAAGCTTGAGACCTTACACAGAAATATTTGATTTTCCTGACCTGATATCTTAATCATCATTGACTTAGCATTACATTCACTTGTGTGTTTGGATTTCCTTTTCTTTAAAGAAAAGCAGGTAAGAATGGAGGGGAAAAAATAAAAAAAGAAAAAAGTAAAGGATGCTCATAAGAGTGTTTCTAAAGTTCTTAAAATGACTCAATGTGGCACTTGACATTAAAAGCTGGATGGCCTTCAGCCATCTAAAGATGACTCTGCTTAAAACCAAAAGCTGTTACAGAAACTTTTAATGACCCAACAACTCAGAACGTGCCTAACAGTGCCTTGGCATTAGGCTGATGGACAAATCATCTAGTACCTTGTTGGCACAGACAACTGGCTCAGCTTCATTTTTAGGGAGTAATGAATTCTGCTGTCTTGGCTTCTGACTGGTAACATGCATCTTAGCAGCTCAGCAAGATCCCAGGTTTTCCAGTGGTGAGCACAGACCACAGCAGTAGGTGCTCATGTGTTTTGTGTGTACCCAAAAGCAATTGTGTGCAGGGACTTCTCAGGCCTCTGGGGAAGATCCTTCCAGACGCAGCTGGCCAAACAGAGATGATTGCCAGCCCTGGGCTCAGCAGAGCCTGCACACCAGCTGCTGTGACCAGGCTCCTTCAAGACCTGTGCTCAAGGGAAGCCACCCCAGCAGCACCTCTGCCTCAGCACCTCCAGTGAGCACCTGCATGTAGACAGATTCTATTGAACCATAATTGCCCGGATCAGGGCTGCAGGAGCCCTTACAACAGACCAGGCATTGTCCATCACTTGATCAGCTCAGCTTCCCTGTCTGGCCTCGAGCCAGAGCCCACAATTCCCTTACAAGCTGCAGGGCAGAGGCTGAGAAGGAGGGTGTGCCACACAAGGTTGGATAGGGAAAGGAATAGGAAGATGCAGAAGTACTGGAGTTCAGGCACGTTTTTGGATACACAAGAGGAGGAGTAGGCTGTGGACACTGAGGATTGGGCTCCTAGTGGAAAGCAGAGGGCTCTGAATAGTCCAGCTCTGAGCAGGCAGCTGCTACAACCCCCCACAGTGGTGCCACAGTCCTACTGTGCTGGGAGTTCTTCTAAGAGCTTTAAAGGGAGCAGTTAACTTCAGGGTTGCATTGTAAAACTAGGAGGAGATGGTGTGTTCTCAGCCTTATTTAATCAAGTCCTGACAAGCAAGAGACAACTGGAAAAAGTACTAACAAGATTCCTTGCCTTCAGTGAGGCCAGTTGCTTTCAGTTTTTCGATTGAACCCTGCTCTTTACATGGTTTCATTCTTTGTTTCCAAGACCTGTACCTCAGTGTTTGATTTCTGTCCTATAATCCCTACAGTATAAGTGTATCCCTGCACACTCCTTTCCTGAGAAAGGAGTTGGGCAAGGTCATAAACATCTTAGAGAGGTAGTTCAATGGCTGTTCAAAATGTTAGAGACACTCATTTTCCTGTCTTACTAAAGATTTTCTGTTTTGAAATGAGTCAGCAGTTTCAGTTTGGTAAACACCAATATATTTCTATTAATCTAAGTTTTGCTGGGCAAGGAATCTACCTTCCTATGTGCCCTTTACACAAAAAGAAAATTTTGCCTGCTCAGCTGCTCAAAGAAAGTGTAAGATATGGGAAAAACAAAGCAAAGGAAACTGAAATCTTTTTTTTTAAGTATGTCCTTGAGGCAAATATCAACAACAAATATCGAGAATTTGCAATAAAGAAATTGTTTGGAGAAGTGTAAGTGCTTGTAAAAAAGTGTGTGGGTTAGTATCAGAGTCAAGGGTTAATAATTAGTGTCTCCTATCAAAGAATATATTAATCATTACCTTGAGGCTGTGACGTCCAAGTTGTGACCCAAATAGATAGAAAAGCATTTACCGTAGTAAATAACACAGTTTATAAACTCACTGGTTCAAAAGTGCAGGAATAAAGCTACGTTGTGGTTTACGAGAAGAGGTGAAGGTTGACCATTTGGCTTGAAAGGACTGGAACAGATACCAACTCGTTTCTGGGACTTTGTAGAAATTCCCTGCTTCCCGTAGATGGAGCCAAACTCACATCTTCCGGCTGCCTGTGATTCACCAGCAGTGTATGCAACTTCCCCAAAATCAGAGAGCTATGCAGCAGGAGAGTTGGTCGTGGGTCCCTAAGGCCCATTTACTGCCTTCCCGTTCCCCTAGACTGACTTCCTAATACTGGTTCATTGCCTCCCATGTCCATTCCCACAGTGCCACGGCAACAGACAATGACACACAAATGCACTAATCTGCATTTGTTTCAGCTTGAGGGGAAATGTTTTTTCAAGTGTTACAAATATTACATTTCTAACCACACATGATATCACAGTTTTTGCTACTGGTCTATTCATCTGCACATTGAATGGATAAGGCATTAGGAAGCATCTTTTGGAGGCTTTTTCCTTCCATGTTGCACTGTGATCTTGGGCAAAATTCTGATCTACCAGGTCTTTTTGACTCTGGCCTGCCACTGCAAAAAGTTTGGGATCTACACGATTGCAGTGCAATGACTTGTAATAGAAAGTAGGAAATCATATAACAGAGAGGAGGAGCCTACAGTCTCTGCCACCTGCGAAGTGGTAACTAAATTACAGCAATTTGATCAAAAAGCTGCATAACAAAGACAGACACAGCTCTCAGCAAAACAAGGATAAGAAAATTACAGGGTAAGGAGTGAGCATTTCCAGTCTTTGGGAGTAAGAAACCATAGTTACTCTCCTGACAGCAACTTAACTTTCTTTCCTCAATTCAAGAGCCAAGAAAGGCATCTTCGCATCTGTGTTTAGAAGAGTGCAAAGCCACTCATGTCCCAGTAAGGGGCAAGAATAAATATTTCCACACTGATTTTACTTACCTGGTGGCAAATGTCATTACACTGGATTTCAAAGTACTGTGGAAACATCTGAGGCAACTTAGACAGAGTGCCCTTTTCCTAGCCTTTTTACGCAAAACCAGAGAAGACATAATTTTCTCAAAAGACCATTACATTTAATGGGTCTGCGTTTTTATCTTGCCATTCGGTGTTCAGACTAAATCACAATGAATCGAAACATGGAGACTGTGTGTTGGTAATATCCCAGTTATATAATTGTGCGACTAACTGGAGAAAAGATCTGCATCCAGTTTTATATCCCTGTCATTTTACACCTATCATGACATTTGCAGAAGTAATTTTATCCCTTCCACAGAGGTATATGGAGTGCAGCAAGAGGCTACACTCAACCAAACAGTTGAGAAAGCTGGGAAAGGTTTTCTAGTGCCAGACCAGTCTTTTAGATGAAGCCTTCTTTTCCAGGGGCTTGCTGGAAGGAGGAGATGCTGGAGCCCACTCTGGTTTGGCATATCCTTGTCAGGGCTGTATTACTTCCCAGCTACTGTTCTGGCACCAAGGTTTACACTTGAAGGAGTAATGCTCTCCATCTTTCATTTCCAGAGAAGATTTGATCCCCACACAGCCCTGGGGGTTCCCTAGAGTGGTGAGTAATCAGGATGGGGAGAGGAAGTGTGTGACACACTCATCTCTACTTCGTTTAGATGTTTCCTATGAAGCAACAAGAGGATCTTTGGATTTCTCTTTGCAAAGCCCATGTCTCATTTCAGGTGCAATGTCACCCTGCACGAGCTGACTCATCCAGCAGGGCTCTGCTTCCAAGGAACACATGCAGAGGCTGGGAAAGTTCAGAGCTATTTTCAGAGGTTGGGGGGAGTTGCACTGTGGGGTTCCATTCTCTGGAAGAGGTGCTGGACAGAGAGTGTGCTGTCCAAGAGGCTCGGTAAAACTGGACACTGCCATGACCTCACAGGCTTCAAAACAAACAGGCTGCAAAGGCAGAAAATAGTAGAGGAAAATAATCACCATCCACTGAAAGAGTTCCTTTGGCATTTTGATCTGACCAATCACCTTCACATGGCTTAGCTGCATTAAATGGTGACTGGAGCAGGATTTTGGCAGTGTGCAAAGATGGACCAAAGGGCAATTGTGCAATGTAATAGGAGAGTATGCTGATATCCACCAAAATGAGAACATCCTCATCTTCTGCCTCAGTTTACCTTCATCTGTTTACCTCGACCCAAATAACATGCCTGATATTTCCAAAATTCTCCCTAGTCTGGGTAAGGCTTGTTAACATTCAGCCTTCCAGCCTTAATAACAAGATTTACAATTGTGATAAGAAACATTTTAAAATGTGATTAAAACATTTAAATTAAAAACAGTGGAGGGAAAACCTCTGGAGAGAAATTATTCTGATTTATGCTTGAAAAAAGAGGGATCAAATGGAAGGGGAAAAAAAAGAATGAGTGCTTAATGCTGTCTGGGGAACACAGCAGCAGCCTCTCTCAGACAGGCCTGATGTTCCTACAAAGTAGCCAATCCAGGAATGAGCATTCCAGATAAACAAAGAGGCACAAACATAGGAACTAGGAATGAAATTCTAGTGGAGCTGCTTTCTACTTTCCCCTGCCCTTGCTGCAGTACAATGCTGAAACTGGGCAGGTGAATTTGCTCCCAAAGAAAGATATCCTTGTGTGGCAAGTTGCCTGTCAGACACCAAAAGCTCTTCCAGCTGCTGGCAAAATAGCAAGAGTGACAGGCTCCTGGCCAAGGCTCTCCTGATGGAGCCCACAAAAATCAGAGGAGTGCGCAGAGGCAGTTTGTTAGCACTGGGACTGCTCAGCATCTTGGATACCAACACTCCTCTACTCCTTCTGCTCCCAGGGAGCCATTTGTCTGAGGTAAATGTCTGGTTAAATAAGCTGATGACAAAGCATTCTCACAGAGTTGATTTCTCCAGGAATGTGTGTGATGCCAGTATGTAACGTCAGGAGGCAGCTTCACCTGAAATATCAGTGGTGTCTCATTTCAAAAAAAGGATACTGGAGAAAGGGTGTAGGTTGGAATTGAAGGATAGATATGATTAAAAGGAGGGAGATATTCTATGCTGAAGCCCCCTGTGATTATTTAGTTTACAAGGAGATATTCAGAAAAGGGAATATAATGGAAAAGCAGAAAATACTGAAGTCTGTAAAGGCGTTTTACAGTGCCCTGATTGCTCCTGTACTGAATGAGAACTCAGTGAACCTGAAAAGGATGGATTTTGAAGTGGGTAACAGGAGTCATGTTTATTACAGAATAAAGTTAGATGTGGGTGGGAAATGTATTATTTACTACAGAATAATGTTATTTGTGAGACTTTTGCAGACCATCATTGAGAACAAGAGTCAACTTAAGTCTTAAGTAGGATTAGAAAGGGGAAAAAAGAGGATAATGCAAGGCTGTTACTTTTATTCTCTCTCTCATGTTTGAGGGATAAAATCCTACTAGCTTCAGGTCATAGAACAAGCTCAGAAAGTCTATGACTAGAAATAACTTCTTCTATAGGCAAATTGCCCTATTTTTCTCTTGAACTTTTCTGGGAATAATCTTCTCCTGGTTTCTGTCACAGATAGGATAGTAGCCTGCAGGGGTAAGTTTTTCATTATGTTTTTTTTTACTGCTGGGGTGTGTTACTAAAGGTTTGAGCTAGAATTTCAAAGACTGTTTTCCGGCCATTTTCATTGGCAGAAAAACACTATGTGACATATGAAGGTACAGATCAAGTGACTGACATGTTTTTTCAACCACTTGATTCTCTCCCAAACATGAAGAAATATATATTAAATCTGTATTATGTAACTATGTTTCTTTTTTTCACAGCAACCCAGTCTTCAGCGAATCTCCTAGGTTAATGCTGTCTAGCTTTGTATCTTGATCATCATCTATTCCGAGACATTGTCTACATCTCTATTACTGTTTCTGCTCTAGAGAAAAAATCCAACCTTCTCTACTGCCACCATGTTCCAAACATCTAAGTCTTTGAAATCTGTCAACATGTGGGCAATGGGCTCTGGCATGTTGAGAGACCCAATGTTTGCTCCCCCTGCTGTGGATGTCAACAGTTCTCCAGCTCCCCTATTCTCACTGCTGCATACATAGACTGATGTTTAGCCACTGTTTACCAATTTTCTCCTTTAGATGTTGCAAGTCACTTCTTGCTGACTTGATAATTTGTCTTCAGTGGGCACATTACCCTGGTTTGGCTCCACAGCAGGCTTATCCTGATGATGCCAGAGAGGTTGTGACATTCACTGTCCCTACTCTGGCTGTGTCCTGTAGTGACCTCCACTTATCACGTGCAAATATTCTGAAAGATCAAGTCTCTTCTGCCCCAGTAAAGTGCCCAGCTGGGGGTGAAGTGAGCTACCTGACTTCTCTTAAATCGGGTCTCTATATGCTAGACAAGGTGTCACTTGCTGCTGTGGGTACATACACCCTCTGATCCTCATCTGCTTTTGCACCTGAAATGTGCACTTCATCCTGGGCTGTGCACTGAGCTGGCTCATCCCTCTCTATACTTGGTGGGTCATGAGAGCTGTCACTGGATCTCTCTGCAGGTCAGCAGACCAAGACAGGCAGGGACTGACCACACATTTCCCAAGAGGCAGATAGCAAGCCAAAAAGTAAAAGTATTTGCTCTAAAGGGGATAGAAAGGGACCTAAACAGGTGCCTAGACTCCAGAAAGACTTCAAAACATCAAAAATGTTTGATTTTCCCATGCTTTACAATGTTTAAATAAATCCAATTTATAATTTGGTCAAATGACCAGAATATATATAGAAGAAAATGGTGATAATAACTCACAAAGCTTTGGAGGATATAACTATCAAGGAAGGAGGAGTAGTTATGGTAGTACTAGTGTGATAACCAGGAGGACCTAAGTAAATTTGAAAAAAGGAAAATTTGAGGTCTGTACAAGGAACAAAAATATAGACTAAATAAAGTGACTTAAAATAAGTAACTGTACAAAGCCTTAAAAAACAAACAAACCCTTTCCTCCAAGCAGTTATTTTGGAAGAGGAGAAGTACCAGATACTACAGTACTTTGCAAGTTTTACTCTTGTGGGTTTTTGTGTGGAAGCCACTCAAAGCTATGGTGGTGGTGTCTGCCTCAAATGGAAAGAGACAACAATAATCATTGTTTGATTTGAGCAATCCCCAAAAGGGAGAGGATGAAATCCCTCAGAAGCAGTAAATTAAAACTGAGCACAGAGTAAATGACGCATACAGTGAATGGCACAACCTTCTGTTGGTACTGCACGTAGAGGATAGACGCATCATGATTTTTGTGTCTAAAATAAAAAGGCTATAAAAAGTACTTCTTCCCATTATGGAGACAAATACATTTGACAAGATTTGTCTTCTTATTACAGAATTGATTTGCTTTTGTGTGTGTGTCTCCTCCTTTCCTTGGTGAGCTTTAAGTGCAGAGAAAACAAAGGTGTCTGATCTGGTAAGAGTCTGGTACAGATGAAGGGTCTGAAACTGGGACAATATCCCTGCTTTTCACATTGACAGTGCTCTCTCTTCACTGGGGTTTAGAGGATGTGATAAAGCATGTTCAGTCTGAGTGAAGGAAATGTTAAAACTTCAGACATTAATAGAAATGGTCTTTAAATTTAGGCACTGTGTTAGAAAATTGTAGCAGGACCTAAACCAAATGTTCAAAAATGTGGAAATTTAAAGTCAGGCTAATGGTCAAAACCAGAGAACAAAGTTGATCTTCCCAGACACACTCTTCTATTTTTCAGTGAATGTTTTTTTAAAATGAAGGGTTGAAATACCTGTTTATTGATGGCTGTGCTTTGATGGATGAGTAGTAAAACAAGGCTGGTCACTAGATCAGTGGGACAGATGCTGCAAAGGAGAGCATCCTCTTAAACTTTACAAAGCACTGACTCCTGTGCCAGCAGGGAAACAAAGAGCTGCTGCACCACATTCACAGTCCATTAACTGCTGGCATTTTCAGTGCATACCAAACCCCAGATCAAATAGCTCTGCTGTTAGATCATGCTAAAGTGCTCCACTGCTTATTTCTCTCAGTCACATCCCAGTTACCAGGTGAAAGTGGCATGTGAAAGCTTTAAACTATATAAACTTCGGTTCTTGAAACAAACAGTGAATGAGCACTGTTGTTCCCTGGTTCTGTTTATGCTTTGGTGAAGAAAGCATAGGGTGCCTGCTGGGAAGTGGGATGATGAGTTTAAAAGGACATGGGCACAGTGCCAGGCAGCAAGTCCGTGCATCATCCCACTGTGCCTGGCCCCTGCAGGGCCAGGCTGTGCAGAGCCATGACTCTTCTCCTTTCCTGCTGCCCTGGTTCTCGGGATGAAGGCATGCAGCCCTGGCATCCAGCTCAATACTCACCTCTCTGCTGGCTTCTGGCTTGGGATGGCTAATGATTGCTGGTAAGAAGGAGGCAGGAGACAGGAATGTGCTGCCATCGTGGCACTCACTCTCCATTCCCCTCCATGGTTTTGAGCTCTTGGGCATTTTGTTTCAAGGGCAGCACTCTCCGGATGTTTTCATTCTCGTATACTTGCAGATGTGACTCTCTGCGAAGTGATGTGCCTCAGACATACGAGGCCCAGGAACTACCAGCACATACAAACGTCTGCAATCTTTCTTCAGACTCTGCAATCTTTCTTCAGACAAAGCCTGCGGGCTGGATTTTGCCATCCCCTGCGAGATAGCTGAAATCAGAGCTCGCAGTGGTGCCTGGGTATTGTTTGCAGCAGAGGTTTCTGGGCCAGAGCCCACAGCCCAGCCCAGTCCTGGGCAGCGAGGGAGACATCTCTGCTCTACCTCTGTTCAGCAGCCCCGGTCTGACAGCACGGCTGCACTGCTGGAGAGGCTCTGGACTGCTCCACTGCTGTAGGGTGGGGGAATGAACTGCAGTGGCCCCTCCGATGGTAAAACACACAAAGGCAGGTCAAATCTCCTCTCTTATTTTGCCACCTAATCATGTCATGCTGTCCCTCTCAAGTTCCATGCTTCTCTCTTTTCAGATCCTGTTTATTAACCTCTTCTCCCAGGTATCTACCACTGATTTTTCCTATAGGTTCTAATTTTTGTTTACCTGCTCTACTAATGTACACCTAAAGCCCACACTTGAACACAAATACTGGAGCCCCTGGACATACCAGGGAGAATGTCTTCCTAACATTATTATCATTACTAATATAGCAGCATGCAATAATTACAATAATATATAAAATAAGAAAAATAATGGCAGTTACGTACTAGCATCCTACAACTGGGAGGAACAATTCCCAGGAATGCTCTATTCCATTCAAGGATGGCACATACTTTGTTGACATAGCCTGCCTGAGCCGAAGGAAATGTAGGAACTGAAACAGCATCACTCTTTGTTTTTACTTAATGGCTTCTAATCTCAACAGATGTGGAGCTGAGGGTAATAGAAAGACTAACTTAATGTCTGAAGTCAGGGCATAGCTGTGTTAGAAAATCGTAATCAAAGAGGATGTGGTTTTCTTGTTACACTAATAAAGCTTGTTTCTCATAGGTATGGAGAAATTACTGTCTTGTTTTGCCAAAATTTTCCTGAGACAGTACAGGTCATCCGCAGACACCCAACACAGAAACTTTCTGCCCACACCTCTTGTCAACACTATCAATAACTTGAAATCAGACTCGGTAAGGGGAAGAGTCAGGTTAATTCAGGGTGTTAGTTTAGGAGATGGTAAAATGCAATTGGTGATTTCTTTTGAACTGACAACTAGAATAGCCAATTGCATGCAGAGATGCACCTCTGGAACACACACAGCCTTAAAAGTTAGAAGGAAGCCTGAGATCGCTCTCTTGCTTCCGCCGTCACAGGAGGTAAGGCAGCCTTGGCTCTGTCCCTTCACGGAAGGCCCGCCTGGCCAGGTGACTCCCAGGTCGGGAGAGGGGATGATGTGCCCCCATCACGGCCCAGATCGGTTTTTAACAGCTAGAAAACACCCTGCCGCTGCCCCTCTGGTGGGGCGGAGCTGGCCCGATGCCTGGTCGTGGGCCTGGACCCTTTCTGCCAGCAGGGGAGGAGCCGGGAGTCTGCAGCCGCTCCAAGCTGGGCCCACCCTGAATGAGACCGAGAGGTGGGGGCAAGGAGCCTTTCATCAGCTGGGCTGCTTTGAGACCTGTTTGAGGTGTTTTGTTTTTTTTTTTCCATTCCCGCGTTTTTTCCTTCGCTGCTGCCCTGCTGAGATCACATGACCACGGCAAGTCTGGGCAAGTTTTAATTCTTTCCTGCCAGGAGATGGGACTTTCAAAGCACTACCTCTTCCCAGAGTGAGAACAGACAAATAGATGGAGCATAGAGAAAATTTAGCATAACAGTCAGATGGAGAGAGTGAGAAAAGAATTAATTAGCGGAAGGATGAAGGAGTTGCCGGTTGGCTGGACTTTCTTGTTTGAGCTATGGAAATAAACTCTATAGGTAGATTGTCCTTTAAATCATAGAAAAATATGCATTTGAGGAGATGATTAGTAGATTTTTGAGCAAAGGTGTTTCTTATGGACTGTATGATTCCATGAGATGTCTGAACAAAGAGAAAGAGATGAGAAGCTCCCGCACCAGTAAAAAAAAGTGAGAAGACATCTCTGTTCCTTGAAATAAAAAAAATCCTTTGCCTCGAAGCTGCTTATCTTTAAAAGGTGACACCCCAAATGCCTGAACTCCACGACCCATAAGCAGCTTGAGAAATTGCTAAGAAGAAACCAAATGGAAGCAGGTTTTCCCCAGGCGGCTGTTTCTGTGAGAGTTCCGACCCACAAGAAAACTTTTTTTAGTTGTCAGTGGGAGAATTCCATAGAAAACAAGAGACTCCTCTCCTGAAGAATAGATGAAAGACTATATTTAAATGGTGAAACTGAATGAATGTCACAAGTTTTGTCTCTATGTTGTTTGTAAAAAAGTGAACACTTGTGGGAGGGGAGAGGAGTTTTGAAAGTTTCATTTTTTTTTTCTCTTCTCTTTGTTTTCCTATCTGTGTGTTAATAAATTACATGTTTACCTTTAAATTGAGCCTGTTTTGCCTCCTCCCAAAATTCTAATTTCCCAGTTAGCAAATAATTTGGTAAACATAAAAACCACCACACTGAGCTATTAACATTTTCCTCCCTGTGCCTCTCATAATCAGATGTGGCCTTGTTCATCTTGCTGGGTCAGCAGTTTTACAGCTAGGTGAGACACTGGAGGAGCCACATACATGTACCTTCAGGAAGCTGCAATATTCAGCTATTGTTTTTGTTTTATAGCAGATGAAGCAATGTGAAAGGACAAAGGAGATCCAGTAGGATGATGTGTGGTGTGGCAGAAGAACATCTGCATCCTCTCTGAGCACCCACCTCTGTTATTGCTACTAGTGATGTGTCCATAACACCAATGAATCAATGGTAGTATTTGTGCTTGCCACTGAAAATATGATCATGGAAGTAGCTGGACAAAGCCTAGGTCAGAATCAGCAGGAACAAATGTGCCTGTGTCTTTTCTTGCTGTTCAGACATCCATATCCTGAGAAAACCCTGGACTGTCCAAAATAATGGAAGTGTTCTTATATTTGCCATCTCTGTTTTATTATTGATATCAAGAGGGAAAAGAGGTGTTAATTAAGTTAGACCATCTCAGTCCCTGCTTATTTGTGTTTTGGATTGCTGTGAGCAGAGCTCCATAACCCAATGATGCAAACAGGGTGGTGTCCTTGGCAGCAGAGGGCCCCTGTTGAGGAAGGTCATGGCACTGGGGTCATCGGGGGAAAAGACCCGGTGCCGTGACTTTATTCCTACAGCCTGTGTAGTTTTACTCTGGACAGAGTCTGAGGCTACCATCTACTGATTTGTGTTCCTCTCTAGCAATGCTTGTACTCATGGACCCATTGCTTCACCCCTACATCTCCAGCCATTCCTTCCTTCACCTGCACTTCAGCACAACCACCTCCTCCATAGCACCAGCATGATGGGTTATAGAGCCAAGTGTTAAACCCCAACAGAGAACAGATCCAGGTTAAAACCTCAATGTAGTAGGATACAAAGACAGCCAGATCTCTTTAAATGGGAGTTGCCACAAAAAGCCCATCAGCAAAATGCAGCCCCTGGGTTCAGATGGCAGCCATGAGCAGGACTAGCATTCCCTGGGCATGGATGTGTGAGTCATGGAGAAACTTGTCCATGTTTTCACCCTGCTTGGATCCACTAATTGAATCTGCTCCTGTATTCAGAGATAATCTTCATATGGAAAAACAAAGGCAGGAGCCCTTCTGATCCTACTTTTCTCACTATTCAAAAATATATTAAAAAAAATAGGTGGTTCCTACCTTCAGATTTTTTCTTCTCTGTCAGAAATTCAGGTCTCAGCAAGCTGGCTTCCTTGAAAGTTTCTGGTCGTAAAGCAGAAGCAGTTGTGTCAGCTACCAGGTGCAGCAACTTTCAGGGAAAATCTGTGGGAGGGGAAATGAGTTCAAGACCACCCGGAGCTCTGTGTGCCACCAAGGAGGACCAGTGGGGCAGAAAGCCGCAGTGAAAGGTCAAGTTTTCAAGATAAATATGGAAACAGTTGTTGCACAGGGTTTCTTCAGTAAATTCACTTTATAAATACAAAAACTCCCAGAAGTGAGTGTTATCCACAGTGCTATGTCCTAATGAAACCTTTCCAGAAAATCACAGCCACAGCCCCCAGTTCTACTTGCAGTTCAGCTTCCTCTTACATGGCTTCTGGGCTTCCCAGTGCTGCCATAGCTGAGAGCTACACCACCCTTCAGAGCCTGCTTTGGCCCAAGCTCTGCTTACTCACTTGGTGAAATGAGATTGTCCTTTTGAAGTTCACCACTCACTTCAAACACAGCCCTGAATGAGCTGCTCCCGTGTGGACCTGGCTGAACCCCAGGCAGATATTGTTGCTAAATACCTGGTGATAGTCAGAGCTCAGTTAAAAAGCAAGAGGCATAGTAAAGAGCATAAGTGCAAGATTTCATGGTGAAAAGGAACAGTTAATTGAGCCTTAGGCCCAACGTGTCTCTCTTACACTTAATTTAACACTCTTTCTGACAGCACCTGGTGATGCAAACCTTTTATCTGCTGACTGCAGCCTCTTCCACAGCAGTGACTCAGCCAGCCCTTTCCCACAAGCCTTGTTTGAGTGGGGATCTGTCCAAGTGGTTCTGGTAAAGTTCAGTCTCTTTAGATGCAGAAATTTCTTGCCTCTCAGGGAATAATTGCATCAAGCAAAGCCCAGGAAGATCTGGTCCCAGCCACTCCTTATTTGGGCAGAGGAGAGGGGCTACTTCAGGCCTAGGCTTACTTCCTCATGGACAGAAAAACACCTCCTTGCTATTCTTTCCTCTCCTCCCAGTCCTGTGTCCCCTGTCCTTGCTGTTTTATTATATTAGCAATATTGAAGGGATTGCATTTACTACTCTGTTTCTGTTGGATGGGGGTAGGGGGAAACAGCTGCAAAGGCTTTATGATACTGCTGTTCATCCGTCTCTTCATGCAAGTAGGAAGTTTGGTTGGTGATTTTGAAAATATTAATGTTTGCTTCATAAACGGGCTTTCCACCCAGTATTATGGTCCCCCACCTCTCTCTCCTGGCAGGAGGGGTCTGCCACTGAGAGAAGCCACTCCCATGATGCCACCCATGGCAACATTGCTGTTTGCTCCCTCTGAGAACCAATCTGAGTAGGTAACATTTAGAAAAATATGAAATTAAGCAGAGCTTAAAAAAAAAAAAAAAACAGGAAAGCTTTTTCATCAGATGTGCCCTTTGCATTGGCTCATTAAATGCTGCAGTGAAGATAAAGTCAGGGTGAGGGTCCAATTTATTCCCATCCTTGCAGTGCTCCTACCCTAATTCTGCCTGTCTGCTGGCCAGGTGACACAAAGCACATAGGCAGGGGGCTGTTGAGGATACAAGGAGACTTCACTGGAAGAACTGAGGTGCACAAGGGCTCAGAGGGAGAAAGGGACTCTGGAGGGCTGACTGGAAGTGGTGCTTACAGGGCTGACCAGCTGGCAGCAGTGGCTGAAGCTACACAGAGCATTTCAGGCTTAAGAGGTCAGGAGAAAATTGTCAGGGAGCCCAAGAACAGGAATGGCCAGTGACTATTCAAAACCCAGTCTGAAGCTCATAGGAAGGTGAGTTTAGGAGCAGAGGGAATTGAGGTGACCCTCTGCAGCCACCCCAAGTCACACAGTCCACATTTTCACCCTGAGCAAGCACCTAGGGCTGGTTTTGGTCCTGACTCAGCCACTTTGCTCCAAACAGAAAACTAAGAAATGTGTTTATGTCCTCCTTAAGAGGAAAATAAGACAAAAACAGAGCAAAAGCCTCCACTTGGGATTACAGGAATGAAAGACAGGCAACAAGAAACACTGTTTCCAGTGCTGGGAAATGCAGTTGTTTTGTCAACCAGCTGCTGTTGGCAGTTCCACGTGGCATGATAAATGCAACTGGGTTTGGTGTGAAAGCCAGCTGGCCCTCACCAGCCAAATCCTTATGGAAAGAGATGAAAGCTTGAGGAAGACTTTTTCTGCACCCAGATATGGGTGGCTTTGGAGAACCTCAGCTATCAGTGGCCCAAGTTTGCTGTGGGTTGGATGTTGTGAGCCACTAGTGCTCCGAACCCATCCACATGGTTTGCACTTGAGGACAGCAAGAGATTTCAAGGAAAACCTTTTCCTTTCAAGGGTGACCTCTTCCTTTCACACAATACAAAACCAACGTCCTGTTCAGCTCAGTCTGAGATACAATCAGGGAGCAAAAAAAAAAGGAAGTAAATGAGCTGGAAGAGTTGAGTGTCCCAGAAGCCATGGGTATGTTCTTGCACTCACTGGGAGTTTCCCCTCACCTGATGCAAATGAAGAAAAGCCACTGAGAAACCACGTGGGACTCCTTGAATCACATCTGAGTCAGCTATGTGCCTGGTTGGAACCACCTCCTCGCTGACCTCTGCCAGTGACAGAGGGCTGAAAATCCCAGTGGGCAGCTTTGCTCAAAAATAGGCATCGTAAACACATTGGCTGTGACATCTTGTACCAGAAACAGTGTGGCCAGCAGGACCAGAGTGGTGATCATCCCCCCATACTTGGCACTGGTGAGGTAAAACCTTGAATCCTGTGTTCAGTTTTGGGCCCCTCACTACAATAAAGGTATTGAGGTGCTGCAGCATGTCCAGAGAAGGACAGTGCTGAAGGGTCTGGAACACAAATTTATGGGGACCAGCTGAAGGAGCTGTGTTGCAGCCAGGCCTCCCTGGCGGTCAGTCGCCTAAAGGCCTAATCATGATGACTAAGCAAAATAGCCTTTTCTCCCGCGCCTGGACTTTCTCTTATCTCCCTGTAAGACAATAGGTCACTTTCTATCCCAACGTGTACCATTGGTCCACTTCTCAAAACCTCGGTACCCTATAAAACCCCACTGTTCCCCCAGCTCAGTGGAGCTGCCGTCCCTGAAACCCTTCGTAGAAGAAGCTAATAAAGAATAACCTGCGGAACTTCATACGGCGACTCTCCTCTCTTTTCCCTGCGTCTGCCGAGGCGCCTTAGCAAGCTCAGAGCTGATAGTCACTACAAAAGAGCTGATCACTGCTGAGAGCTGAATATCACTATCACTAAGCTTGCTAAGTGCGGCCTGTGCCTGGGGCTTGCCGGAGTTGCTTGGGCAGGGGGGTACGTAGGTGCACCCCATACCCAGGAACAGCCAAGGCAGCTGAGACCGGCTGAAGCTACCGGGGACCAAACTAAAGAGCTGGGTTTGTTTAGCCTGGAGAAAAGGAAGCTTAGGGGAGACCTTATCAGTCTCTAAACTACCTGACAGGAGGTTGCAGCAAGGTGAGAGTCAGCCTCTTCTCCCAGGTGACACAAGACAGGACACGTGGAAACAGCTTCAAGTTGTGCCAAAGGAGGTTTTGATTGGATACTCATAAAAATTTCTTCACCAAAATGGTTGTCTAACCATTGGACAGGCAGTCCAGGGAAGTGGTGAAGTTACCATCCCTGAGTGTATTTAAAAGATGTGTAGATAAGGCACTTAAGGACATGGTTTAGTGGTGGACTTCGCAGTGCTGTGTTAAAAATTGGACTCAATAATCTAAAGGTCTTTTCCAATATCAATTATTCTATGATTCCATGATACTATTCTATCTTTGCAGCTCAGAGAATATGTGGATGGTAACTCCCCTGCTGCAGTGCTAGCAGCTCTGCAGAACAAAGTGCCGATTTCTATACCCCAAAGAACATTTGAAGAAGCCTAAACTGCAAGTTCTGTTGCAAAAGTAACTTTAAATAGTAACACTCTTGCAGGGACTTCACACACTGTCCGAGGGGATGCTAACATCCTTATTTTAGAAAAGCAGTCATTTCAGACAGGTGAACAACCACCTTTCCCTTCAGTTTTAAACAGATTTTCTTAATAAAATTATGAGCTTATCCCTATTTTGGGGGCTAGTCAGACTGTTTGATTGCTCAGAATTGAATGAGAAGGACTCTGTGATGCACTGGAAGCAAATATGCCAAGCAGAGTGGCTTGAGAGTCAAAATAGCAACTTAACCCCTTTCTAAAGGTTGGTGACAGTATCTGATACAGTGGTGACAATGTGCCTTTAAAATACAGAGGACAATTATTGGGTCCTTCTGTCCACACCTCTGCCAGCCTTCCAACCCAGCCCTTCCCAGGAGATAGGGGAAAGGCAAAGTCCATAGCAATTGATTTACTTGGCTTCACTGCCCTGTAATTTTTATCCTTTGGTGTATAGCTGGTATATAGCTGGTATACATGCTCCTGTATTCAATATGAATTAATGATGTTTAAAAGGAACAGGAATATTGCTCTCAGATGTACTAGATCTTGGACCCCCTCATAAACTCTAATTTCCATGGATTAAGTTGTTTAGAAAACTGTGGCTGTAATTAATAACAACCAAAGGGCAGGAGTATTTAAGCAAAGAACAAAAGGGAAATTCTGTGTGAAATAAGCTTAAATTTTATTGTTAAAAATAAATGTATTCAACTTCATCAGTGAAGTAATGGCTAAAATAACCAATAAATAAAATAAAGAACCCTGAAAAACTCTCTTTGCTATTGTCTAGCTACTCCAAGGATGTTTTGTCATCCCATTGCAGTCACCACAGTACAGCAGAAAAAATAAACTGGTTTCAGCAGCAGATCCCCTCCAGCACACTGGCTCACAGCTGCTCCCAGAGGACCTGGGGGAGCAGAGGGGAGGCAGAGGAGCAGCAGCTTGGCTCCTGGAACACCTCAACCATCCCACTCCTGGAGAAAAGAGGGCTCTAGGGAAACCTTATTGCAGCCCTTCAGTACGTGATGTGAGCCTTGAAGTAAGATGAGGACAAACTTTTTATCAGGGTCTGTTGCAATAGAACAAGGAATAAACTGAAGGAGGATCACTTTCGATTAGCTATAAGGTTGAAGTTTTTTACAAGACAGTTGAAACAGTGCAACAGGTTGCCCAGAGAGGTCATAGATGGCCCATCCCTGGAAGGATTCAAGGTCAAGCTGTATAGGACTGAGCAAACTGGTGCAGTTGAAGGTGTCTCTGGTCATTGCAGGGAGGTTGAACTAGATAATGTAAACATCCCTTCCAACCCCAAACATTCTATGATTCTATGATTTGAGCATCCCAGAGATTTTGGGAACTCACAGAGAAATCCAAGTGCAGTACTCATTTCCTGTAGGGACTCCTAAAGCAGGAAAGGGTCCCAACACAGAGGCTGTCACAGCTGGCACTGCAGGCTGAGCTCCTGACAAGGATAGCTGAATCAGCACAAAATTAGCTGAGGAAGAGAAAGTGAGGGATTGGAAAAACAGAGAGGAGATGAATGAGAAAAGCAGGAGAGAAGAAATCCCTGCCACAGGTCCTCACAGCACCCCCTCTGTAGGGTTCTGTTGGCTCTTGCCCACCTGCCCTCAGGTGTGTACTCACAATGAAAAGTGACATGTACAAAAACATGACTTAGTTTCCTTCTTTCCTGTTGCTAACTTTTGGCCTGGTGCCTTCCTCATCAACAGCTTTTGTGCACAAAGGATGTCTGACACCTGCTGAAACAGACCTGGACTTTTCTTTAAGCATATCCTTCTTGCTGGCTGCGGGGCTGCTGGCACACTGAGGGGGTGAAGCTGCCAATTACCCAAGAGATCAGAATTTCAGCACAAAGCAGAATTAGTAGGAAGGTGGGTTGGCATGGAGGCAGGAGGAAGCAAAGCCATATGGGCACAAAATGCTGGAGGCAGTGAACGATGGTGAGGATGGGTGAAGAGGGATTTTGTTATTAAGCACAACTAAAAGAGAGAGGGGAACCTGTGCCTGAACTTCAGAGCCCAGAAGAAGGAGCTCATCCGTTTGCACCTGTAACTTATCTGTGCTTCTCTGGGCCATGGGTGGATGTGCATGTCCGTGGTGTCAGATTCCAAACTTGAAAATAACTGGTGCCCCTCGGGTCGGCTGAGGGAGCAGCCAGACAGAGAGAAACACTGTAGGGGAAGGGCATGAGGCTGTCAAGCACAGAGGAGCTGGGAATTGATGACAGCTACACAGGTATGAGGTGGACGGAAAGTCCACCAAGAGCAAGGTCAGGAAGGGAAAGACACTTATTTAAGATTCCAGCACAGAGTTTTTTGGAGGCTGATCACAAAGCCAGTCTAGGAGGCTGGGATGGTACTGGATCTGTGCATAGGAAGAAAATGATGGTGATGATGATGATGATGGTAACAATAATGCCAGCCTCCAAGCCTCTGTAGGGCCTCTGGGTTAAGAGGCAGGAGCTGGCAGGTGATGGCAGCAGCAGACAGGCTGCAGTACAAGCAGGGGACAGAAATGGCAGCAGGTTTGACCACAGGTTAGCTGCCTGCTCACTTTCTAGGCAATGCAGTGTGTCTATTCTACCTTGCCCTTCTCTTCTGGGAGGTTCCCAGCTCAGCCTGGCACTCATCCCTACCTGTGCAGGAGGGGGTGTCACTGCTGATTTTTTTCATGGTGGCATTAGAAATCAGTCTCCAGAAAGGCTTCTTTGGTTGCCTTCCACTTCTTTTATTTTTCTGCATGTTTGAATGTTTCCAGGAAGATTTAGGTTAGTTTAGTTTGTTTTGTTGTTTTGTTTTGTTTTTTTATTTTGGGGGCTGTTTAGTCTTTTTATTTTTTTTTTCACTTGGGTAAAGAAAGTATGAGCTGTGAAAAGAAAGGTCCGGAAAAAAGGCAGATGTATCAGCAGCAGAAGAGCCTCTGGCTCTCCCTGCTGTGGGGTTTTCTGCCCCTCATGGACACATCTGCCTATGACAGAGCTGACAAGAATTAAAGAATAACATGACTTTACCTGAACAGCACACGTGGGCTCGCCTGTTCCTGCAATTACACACTCAGGAAATTAATTTTGATAACTGCTCCTGAATACCTTCCTGTGCAAAAAAAACCTGGCTGGATTACTTTCCTCTTCTATGCCACAGGGGATACTGAGAGGCCCTGAAAGTGTGCTATGAAACTACCATGAGGCAGGAACCTTCACATAAGGTGAATCCTTGCCCATCCCAGCCAGGAACAGCAGAAACTGCTCTGTCTGGATGTGCTTTGGCTCACAGGGATGTAGTGACAGCTTCTCCCACTCTGCCTTGATGAAGTGGTCTAGATTGTAAAGGGAGATGGAAATGGTACCACCATTACACATGGTAATGTGTGACTTGCCACAGCAATCCTGTTTCAAAACTGCTTAAACTACCCACCATGGATTTTGTAACAGTGATCTTTACACACTCCTTAATATGAGGATTTTTTTCTAACAGTGACCTAAATATGTTATTTGATACAAGATGTGTAGCTGCTGTCTAATTTCAACTCAGAGACCTGCCTGAGAACTAAATCAGAACAAGAGGTACTTGCTTTGAAAAATCAAGCCTGATCACACAACTTTTCACAATCAGCATCACAAATCAGAGCCAGCCAGTACTTTTCACCAAACAACCCAAATTTCACAAGACTAGCTCTCACTTCAGACAAGAACCCCAAGCCCTTTTGAGTATTACAGAAGAAGCCACAGATTTATTTTTCTTTTGTTTTCTGATGCACATGTGAAGTTTTAGAATTCAACCACCGACCCATGCTAAGAGTTTTCAGATGTTTCTGACTGTAGCTCACCTTAGGGGAAAGCTTGCCTGACGGCACTGGAAGGGGGCAGGAGAGGTAATGATTCCCTTCCCTTCAGGACAGGGAGCCACTCAACTCCCACCTGCAGGCAACCTGCTCCCATTGTACCACAGACTGCCCATGTCACCTGCCTCAGCTTAGCCTGGGAGGAAAGGAAATGCATTCAATGTCAGACATGAAACATTGGTAGTGAGCACAGGGAGGTGACAAATGAAAACTGTCCATCAGCTTCTCGTGTGATTGCTCAGAAACCTGAACTTATTCCCTGGTTGCACACAGTGGGGTCTTCCCTTTGGTGTCGTGGACCGTATGCTCTCACCTTGGGAAAAGCAGTAGGGAACACTCTGCTGAGCACTCTTGGGCCAAAGTAGCTCTTTGATTCATCCCACTTGACTTATAAAAGATCTAAACAATGCAGCTCCCTTGAGTACTGTGACAGTACAGATAAGGACAACCACAGGAAAAATACCCAAATATTTTAGCTCCCATGTTTTTTGAGGTTTTTTTATGAATCTACTATGGAAAAGGACAAAGGATTACACATTTTCCATAAAACTCTTAATTCTCTCCTGAAGAGAATTAGTTCATCCAGTTGATTCTCCTTCATCCCAGCCTCGCATCCTATGACTGAAAAGCAGAGAGAAAAATTCCACCTCTATTTTGCATACGTAACTCCAGCCATTCAGAATGAACCTGTCTTCCTACTCCTTGTGTTTTCTCTCTTTTCTTCTCTGGTGTTCTCTCTCTTTCTTTTCACACTCTCCTTGTGTTTTTCTGCCTAGTATCAGTCCTAGAAAAGTGACACATGGGAAAGTAAACCAGAAACCTCACAACTGGTTACCCTTGCAAAGTATTTAAAGTGTAAGGTCCCACCTATTACCATGACAGGAAGGCATTTGTACAGTGAAGATGGAAAGAGGAAAGGAAGCCCTTCCTTCCTCTTCTGTTTGCGTGTTTTTAAATTATCAACATTAGAGAGAAGTATAAAATAATGGCTTGATAGATTGTCCTCATTCCTGCCAGACCTTTTCTCAGTAAAAGAGCTAGGAGGATGATCTCTAATGTCTTTTGCGTGACTAGTGTGCCAAACTTGCCTTTCCAGGATTCCTCTACTGAAACAATTGTGAGTTTAAACCATACTTTCATTTCTTACATTTTTTACCTATGTTCCATAGTAGTGATCACTGCAACGACAGAGAGAAAATACAAACTGACTATAAGAAGCAGCACCACACAAAGGACAATCAGGAGGAGATCAAGAGGCAGGCAGTTTTCACATTCCCATGCTTTTTGGCTTCTCTTAGCGACTCCTTGCAAGACAGGGCAGGAATAAATCATTATCAGTGATTAACACTGCTGGTACAGTGCAGCTTCCTGTCCAGAAGTAGCTGAACTCATCCTGGCTAATCAAGGCAGAAGTCAGACGCAAATTCCTGTGCTTACTACATCTCTGGGCAGAGTTGTTGAGGTTCAGGAGGTCTCCAAAAACATCCCCCACCAGCTGAGAGGTCTCAGCACATGTCCCCAGCCACAAGTTGCATCATGGCCAAGAGAAGAAAGATGTTCTGTCCTGGGTTATTTGAAGTCTCTCCTGGTGATAACCCAAGGCTTTTTTAAGCACCTCCACCTGTGGTTAGAAGAAACAGGAGATGTGCTGGGTTCATATCTCTCACTGTGTGCTTAGTGAACGAGGGGACTTTCTGCAGCTGTGTCTACATTGGAGAATGGAATCATAGAATTGTTTAGGTTGGAAAAGGCCAAGACCACCAATAAACAATGTCCCTAAGCACCACATCTACACATTCTACATCCTTTTGAAAACTCCCAGGGTTAGTGAATTCAACACTTCCCTTGGAAGTCTGTTCCAATATTTGACCCCTCTTTCAGTGAAGAAATTTTTCCAATATCAAATCTAAGCATGCCCTGGTGCAGCTTGACACCATTTCCTCTTGTCAGTTGTTACCTGGGAGAAGAGACAGATGCCCACCTGTACACAACCTCCTTTCAGGTAATTGTATTATCAGAAGGGACTACCAGGGCAGACAGGATGCTAAAAGCAAACATGATCTGCAAGCTCTCTGAGACAGACCTTGTTTGCCTTATAACCTGCCCTGACCTTGATTTGGCCACATCTCTGCAAGATGATAGTGCTGTGTCAGCAGTGATCACTCCAAAAGTCAGCATTGAGACAGCTTACTTTTCCAGCTTAAAAACAGGTCACATTCACATGGCATTTGTATTAACCCCAAAGTACTGAACAAGGAAATTACTTTAAAAGTCTCTCCTCACGAGAAGGGGGTCAGATGTTATCCCCATTTTACAGATGAGACAAACAGAAAGACCACAATTTGCTGTAAAATCAAGTGCATGTTCCCTTTTCTGCTCAGCATGAGACACCTGAGAAAGGTATACATGATCTGAACCACACTAAGACAGCTGGAAGATCACAGAGCCCACACTGTTGAGTTTGCTGGCCCCCAGACCTTCTTGAGGAACTACTCATGGTCTCTTCACATGGAGCAAACGGCACTGTATGCTGTGTGCTACATTTTGTAGAGACAGGTGGATGTTGGATAATGCCTGCACCCACTAAACCACATGGCCCAGATTGTACACAGCCACCAGTCACTTACTGGGACCCATCATCCTCATGCCACAGGCCATAGCTTCTGCCATCCCCTGCCAAGGGTAGTTGGATGTCATTTTGTGTGGCATTGGAAAGACAAGCTTCATGCTCAGGTGTCATATCATACATCACATCAGCTGGTCCAGCAGCTAGGAAGGGACAATCAAGATTCATTAATGCTGTTTTAACATTAATTATGTTTGTAGGGCAGTACTGCAAAGGAGCTTTTTGACAAGCATGTCCTTTCTCAGCTACATTATTTTTCCCTTCCTTTGCCTTCCAGAACCACACAGTTCTTTCCATTAAGAGAAAATGACAGAGCAACATGGTCTGTCAGGACAGACTAAAGCAGTTCAAGGTCATTTTGTTGTTCACTTAACAGATGACTTTTGACTTTTCATTTCTTCCAATGTACAGAATATTAGATCACTGCCCTGTGGAAACTAACCTGAATTCCTCTCCAAAAGCAACTGGAGAGGTGGCTGCCTGGAACAGTTCTTGTTGCCAAGAGTTTTCTTAACACAATGCTTTGAAATTTTTGTCACCTCAAACAGAGGAAGTCAGCAACTACAGCTACTTTACAAACCATACAGGCTTTCCTAACTGATAAAAGTGTGTTTTCCACAGAGATTAGGCCACATTCTCTCATGCACCTTTGACCTTCTAATGCAACTAGAAAGTAACTCCTCAGGTGAAAAGGAGGAGTATATACAGGCAGGAGGAGAGCTGGGGGGGAGTTGTAGCTAGGCAGAGGAAGGATGGCTCAAGGCTCAGGTCATTGGCAGGGACTAAGCTGCACAAACAAGAAAGCAGAGACTGAAATCATAGATGTTGGCAGCACTGTGAAATTATTTGGTGATATCTTTAAGCCAAATGCTAGTAAGAAACATGGGCAAAATGTCAACAATCATACATAGCAACATCTACTTTTGCCAGCCTAAGTAATTCACTTTGTCTCACAGAATCATGTTAAATCTATGAAATAAACATGACAATGCAGGTTTTGGTGTTGGTGGCAGCAATATGGAAATATGATCCTACCACATTCCTGGGGTGGCCTGAGTTCAGACGACCTTTTGTGACAATCACATTACAAATTCTTCCTTTTTGCAACTTAATTTTTCCATTTCCTGTAACTCCATGGGTTTCCCCTCTGAAATGTCTTGCACTGAAACCCACCACTTGTCTATTTCTTTTTCTTCCCACCAAACAGTCTCTCACTTTGATTCAACATATACCTTTCAAACTACAGAATTTTTTTTCTGCCCAGCAGCATCCAAGGCAATAGGCAACATTCAATTCCTTAATGTACTGACATGGCAACAAACATAAAATTTGCCTGTATTGAAACAAAGGCCTAAGATTCACCTAAGGTTTTAATTCACTGTAATGCTATAATGACACCAAGGAAAAAAATTTACCTCACCAATGTGTACCAGCAGCATTGGATGCACACAGCGTAGGCCAAGTGCAAGCACCCACCACCATCTACCAAGAAAATACAACCTTACTACACAGAATGGCATTGACCCTCTCCTCCTTCCCAGCTTCTGATGTGCCCTCTCTCCAGGCAAAAGTTCCAAATCTTCGGATTGTAATTTGATTTCTTTTGACTCACAGGAAAGTCCCTCTGCTTGGGTTCCTGGCAGCGAGGGAGAGCGAGACAGGGCAGCAGGGCTTGGCTGCCACCTCCTGGCGTCTGACCACCGTCTTTGCTGGACACACCCCAAACCCCATCGTGAAAAGAACACATCAAAACTACAAATAATAACTGGCACTACCCTCTGACTCCTTGGGTTGAGCCCCTTCTAACGATGCAGGAATAAAACAGATTTATCATGGAGAAGGGGAATGAGATAGGTTGCTGAGCTTCACAAATTAATATAGTTTTTATTATATGAATATGCATATGTTCATAGTTTTTAATAATATGAAAGATTGTGGCACACTACAGGAGCAGTTAACATCTTGCACACAAGAGCTACCAGGCTCCCATGAATTTTTCTCCTTCAGCTTTAAAAAAACCTGACAAGTATTTGTTCCAGAGAAAATCAATAAAGAAATAAATCTTACTGAATCTTTCTCCGTTTTTTGTTCTCTTCCCTGCTTATTAGGAAAATAGAATTTTTTCCCATTTTATCCTCCAAACACTAAATATATCCACTAAACACAATACTTCAGTTTTCTTGGAACACCCTGCTTTATTCTTGATATATACTTTGGGAGTTTTGAAAGCATCATATGAAATATTCAACTTATATATTTCAAAATATTATGGAAAGACTAAGATAAAAAGTTGTCATGTGAAAAAAATACAAACCCCATACATTGCCTTCGGTAATCCTGGGAATTTCAAAACTAGAAAATAGTGGTGTCAAAGTATGCCTGATTCATGGCCACAAAGAAAGCCTAAGAGAAATAATTCAAAAGAAATGAAGACATTTGTTTTGTATGCAGCAGGTGACTGAGGCTTGGGACTGCATGGACATGTGCATGAGGAAAGATATCCATCAAATTAGTTTTCTCACATCAACATTCATGAAAGACAGTGCTTCATAAAACCTTTGCACCAACAAGTCACCGTGACTCCTCAAGCAGAACAATGAACTTCCCAAAACAACAGGACAAAGGAATTTCTTTTGTTCAAAACAGCAACTCTGGGACTTGATGTGCCATCACTCAGCTGAGACAATGAAACAATTAGGGGAAGCCCTATCACATCTTGAATCCACCCTAGACATGCTGAAATCTTCTGCTCATCACAGATGAAGGTCAGAAAGGCCAAGCCAAGAATTGTAAACGGACAATTTTCAGCAAGGAATCCACAGTGAAGCCAGCCAAAGTCTGGCTGGCATTTGTCTCTACTTCAAAATAAATCCTATCAGGGGAGAGAAACCAACCTCTTCTCCATATGTGGATGTCAGAGTACAGAAGAGATTAGCTGTTACTAAGAATAACATCAGTGTGCGCTCTGATGACAACTGAATAACAGGCACCAACAATTGCAACCCTCCAGTGTGAACTGAGCACTGGAAGAAGTCAGAAAAATGTGTTGTCCTATGGATAAACCTGGACTGATCCCAGGCTCCTTCTGCATACATATCCCTGAGCCCAGCACATGTGGATCAATCTGGTGTTTGGCATTAGAGATACAGCTACAAATGCAACATTGTTAAGAGGCTTTGCCTTGAAGTTAAAATTGCTTCTCTGAGGTGCTGTTCCCAGCGTGATCAGTAACTGTCTGTGCCTCTGAAGTCCTTTTCAACTGTCTTACAATCTGGCATATTGCCACATTTGGAAGACTTTCTAATTGACTTATGCAATTTTGGCAGCAAATCCAAATGCAAATATCAGCAACCTAGAGACATCTATTGTCTTCTTCAGCTGGTTTGAAAAGTCATAGAAGGCAACAGAGCAAATGAAAAACATTGAGCAATGTATTCCACAAGCAAACCCCCCAACCCTTCCAGCTCCAAAATATGCACCCAAGATTTCAGTCAAGAGTTGTTAAAATGAAGCCTCTCACCACTGGTACAACTGAGATGGGGCTGTGAACTCTGTAGTTAATTGCTGCTGTGATAGCACCTCCATGAGCTGGGATCCACTGTGCAAGTGCTACACCAGAATTTGGTAATGTGCTGGAAAATCTCTCACAGACAGATTCTGGCCTTGTTATCACTTCACATTTCCATTGCTGCAAGTTATGGGGATTCTTGCCTTGCTGGACTTTCTGATCTGGACCACCACCAAATTCCTGCTCTTCCCTCTCCTCCAGCTGCAGTAACTGGAGGAAAATTTCCGTGACTGCAGAGGACAGAAATAAATCCATCTTTGCACAAGCTTCTGCCCCTTACCTTGAAGTGGCTGTGCTGTGCTCCAGGCTGCTGTAATTCACTACATTGCTACAAACAGCAGAGAAAAACGTTGTCAGCCAAATAGAAAGGTGGAGAGATCTCTTTTCACTTATCATTTTCCAGAAAGTTCTGGAGTCCATTTATTTTAAACACAAAGCGAAGGAAGAATAAAGAAGTTAAAATAACTCTCTATTGCATGGTACAGTGCCAGTTCAAAAAAGCTCTTTTGCTGTTGTTCATTGAATCCTAAAGCTATCCTCTTTTATCTAGTGCTATCAAAACCTGTAAACTATGAATATTATGTAAGTTTTATATGATGTTACACACTAGTAGTTTTACACTAGGTCAGCATCAACAGCCCTGTACAGACCATGCAGTCATGCACAGCTTTATTTGTGCAAGAGATAGACCTGGCCCCTCTCTGTACCAGGAAAACTTGTTTTGAAGGCTTTTCAGCCCACATAGACCATAAGACCATGCCCTCAAACCTCTCTGATTCTGCTGTGAAAGACTGCAAGAGGAAGAGAGAGGTTTATAATGCCCACAAAATACCCTTTGCAGACAAAAAATTCAGCATTTTAGATTAGGTGATTAAACAACTACATAAAAACAACTGGTTTAATACCCATCTTCCTCACCACATCATTCTCATTCTTCTTTGCTTTAAATTATATTGATAAAAAAAGAATTTAAAAAAAGACAAACCCCAACAATGGGCATAAACACTACGGGCCTCCTATATAGCTCCCTCTCTCCCACAGCCCGGAGCTCTCCTCCCCATGCTCACCAGCTGAGCTGCCATGTGGTGTAAAAATAACTCCATTGATGGCAATGAATACATTTTTCAACAGATGCCTGTGCCAGGAATATCCCAGTTGTGAAAGCTCACCTGTTTTTTCCTCTGAATGGACTGTGTTTACCTGTCTTTACAACAAAAGTCCAGCAAGGATCAGGGTCAGCACCCCCCCTTTTCCTTCCTCAGCATGTCAGCAGTAAGACATGTAAAGAAGGATTAATCTGGACAAGAAGCTTTGCAGTGCAGCATGCTCTATTCCTCTTGGTCAGACTGGAGGTAAATCCTGTTTTTCTTCCCACAAAGGGTATGCACCATCTTTCAGGTTTTAATAACTTCAGTGCAGCCACAAAATTGTTCGATAGAGAGACTCTTCCAGCAAAGTACAGCCAACTCTGGCAGCAAATACTCAGCAATTCAACATTACATAAGACAAAAAGAACACCCCATCAGTTGTCATCCTCCTAACTAAGGCTTAGTGAATAGCATTTCTATTATACGATACATTGAGATATATATATATATATGTATCTAGATACACATGAATAACATTAATGAATAAGTTAAAATGTGTTAAATACTGCTGTCCCATACAGGTAACCTATAATGGCAAGAAACATGGTTTGAAATACAAATTGGAGCAGAATTCATCCCAAACATCAAATACCCTAGAAGCCACTTGCTTTGCAATCTCTAAGATGCTACAGCAGCTTCCTTTCTTCAGTCAAAGTGTGGGGTGGGAAAGAGAAAGAAGAGCACAGGTCTTAAATTGAGCCAAGGACAGAATTACCCATGACAGAACTTAGCTAAAACAGACGATCCTCGCTGCTGCTGTCTTTTGTAATCATCTTTCCTTTCTCTCTTCTCTCAAAAATAGCATTAAAAATATAGGGAGAAGATCTGTTTTTCACCTGATGATGAAAATGCTTTGTTAAGTTCTTTTGAAATGAATTTACACAATTTTTGAATGGAACACACAGTTACTACTGACTGCACAGCAGAAGTGCAGAGCACTGGCAGCCAAGGCTGTCACTGTAGGTACTTGTGCCTAGAGGTGCTTCTGCCACACCACCTCATACTCTGCCTCCACGTTCCATCTCCAGCTTCAACTGCCATAACCATGTCCATCGGGAGCTACCTGTGCCTAAAGGAACACTTGTATGTTTTGTGCTGCTTGATGGGAGCTGTCATTTCGTTCTCCAACTATTTTTCTCCAGTGAAATGACAAATCTACAGCACCAGATTGGATTATGTTATACACCACTCCCTGAAGCTGTTATTTGCTTATGAGGGGGACAGCAGGAAATGACAATTTATGTAAATGTGTTTTAAAACAGAGTAAAATTATTTTATTTAGTTTTCATTTCTGGACAGTATTTATCCACAAAAGATGAATTACAACTCCAGTAGCAAGATTAAAAATCTTGCTTTGATAAATTAGGTAGAGGTATCAGCTGCAACATGAACATTTGCCTGTCAATTGAACAAATGACTAAACAGTTCCTCAACTGTCTGCATTTTGGCTCAGTCACACAAGGTTAAGTAGTTTTTCAGTTATTTCAGTTTAATGTCTAAATCAATACTGGAGAATGCAGAAGCAAAACAAGTTTTAAATGGCACAGGTCTACCATTAAAAGAAGACTGGAGATCTTCCCAGCTTCAGTAGCTTTTGCTTTCATTCCTTTATGAAATTGTTTCATTATAATTGGTCAGCAGGGCCAAGGAGAGAGTTAAGGGCAAAATGTCCATTCCAGGCTTAACGGTGAAGCAAATACAGCCAAGGCCAGCACACTTTTACACAGGGCTTCTATATTTGGCTTTTTTGCAAAAAGGAAATACGTTATCCCTTTGAATCCACACTGGCAGGTAGACAAGTATTTTTTGGCTAGTAAATGCTACCAAGAATTTACTTTCTTCTTACAGGTAGAGCAGCCAGAGAAATGTTTCTGTAGGAATTGTTCCTTCATGCCACAGACCAGAAGGTCTGAGGTGCTGAACTGCAGCTCCAGCAGCCATGCAGACTTCAGCTAGACTGGCACAAGAACTACTTTGCTTCCCCACAATGATTCTGACAGCAGGAATTTTGAGGTGAGGTAGAATATCAAGAGCCATACTACCAATTACAAATTTCTTATTAAAAACACCCAAAAGACTACCTTTCCACAGGGCACCTCATTTCAGTAAAAAAAGTATTTTCACTGAAATTTTCAGAATTGTGATTCATTCTCTTCCAATGGTGAGGTCTCCAGTCTTTCATTTTCATCCTTTAACAAAGTATAATTACAGCTCATTGCACTTTTAATTCTTACTTGTCTATGTAAATCCTACTTGGACTGAAAGTCAACCAACATTGAATTAAGGGCATTCTTCTTGTAAAGGTACTCTTAATACTCTTAAAAGAAGCAATTGGTGTAAAAGTGCTTATTCTTGTTCAAAAGACATTATCTGCAGAATTTTTTCACAATTTCATTCTTAACATTGACTCAATTCACACTACAAAAGCAGGTGCCATTTTGCAATTCGGTAATGTATTTCCTGCAGCATTCAAATCTTCTCCTCCCAGACATTCTTGGTGTAAAAACTGCCATGAAATTTTTCAATACTCCAAATAGAAAACTGTTTTTCAGAACAATCCTACTGCCAACTTAACAATGGGCAGAGCACAATTTAATTTGGATTTTAGGGTCTAGAAATACTGACCAAAACGATGCAAAAAGAACATACACATACACACTACCTGGGACAACAGTTATGACTTTTAGGCTTTATAGTTTGGGAATATCAGTGGAAAAATAAACAAAGCACATTTTTGAGCAGGTATAGATAGCACTTCTGAAGCATAGGGCAGCACCCCCTGTCTGCTAAGAACGTGGTGTGAATTCACATATTCACACAAGAACCAGAGTCACAAAACTTCACGTATTTCTGTAGCAAGCCCATTTTCTTGAGGCAGCTTGAGGGACTCAGCTTGAAAAAGCAAGAGGTTATCTTCCTTCTATCTAGCCAGCATCTGCATTCTAAATTTTCAATATTCAAAACAGCTGGATTCAAGAAGACAGACTGCACGTTCACTTGTAATATCCATTCCAGTAGTTCAGAGACCTCACCACCAGGTATTTGGAGCAACATCAGATCCTGTGCCACAAACATACTTGAAGGTAAAGGAAAACCATGCCAAAAATGAAATTCTTTAGGAATTATTTTAATGAACCAAATATGAAGTGACAAACACAGGTCAAGGAAAATAACACAAAACCAGCCCCACCAGCTACTGACAGAAGATAAAGATACGAGAATAGTTGATTTGAGAGCAAAGAAGAGAGTACAGTGAGAGATAATCATTCTTTCCAAGAATATCAACCAAATAACCAAACCACATAATAGCTTACATTTCATGTCAAGTACTTAAATAAGGTCTGGTTTTTTTCTACACAGAACAATAGGGAATGGGCTATCCCTAAATTCATGGCAACAGGTCCTATAGAGCATATTCCAGATTTCTTCAAATACTGGAGATAAAGGTGGCTAAAAAGATAAGCAGAGAAAGTGAGGACCCTTTGTTACCCAGCCAGGTCTCAGAACTGGAATGTGTTTTCTAGACCCCAGGATCTTTGGCACAGGTTCCTTTTCAATGTCTGTGCAAGTGCTTTAATCCCATGACTGTGAAGGTTGCGGCAGTCAGTTTCTCATACACCAGAAACATAAGAGCGGCAGTAAGGACTGTCTGCAGGAGCTTTGCTTCGAGGCCTTTGTAGAGTCCCATTAATCCAAAACGCCTAAGGAGGAGAAAGAAAAAAACCAAGAAAACATGTATGAATAGCATTCTGTAAGTAAATCAGCACACTACAAGGAAGAATCAATATCACAAGTTAATGACAACCGTAGGAATCTTAATCCCATTCTTCATCTTGAGCCAGATGTTTAATAACATTGTAAAGAAAAAATTCTGCAGAAATTTAAGGTCTTTTGCGCAAGAAACCTGCTTCTTTTCAAGTTGAGAAGTGAAATGAATCAGTATCCATTGTATCCTTATGTATCCTTGATGTCACTTACTGTGCAGACATTTAAGAGAATTTGGGTTTGTGGGCTTACTCTACAATATATTACAAAAACCAGGTTGACTCAAATGTCAAATTTAAGGAAGGCAAAAGGAAACAAAATGCAGATCCAGCAACATTTTCAAAATATTAGTAATATTCAAGTCTTCTCTATCATGGTAGGAGAAATAAAATGGAAAAGCTCACCTCACTCTCTGCTGAAGAAGGTAAAGAACATTTCTAAGACTGCCCAGTGTTCGGTTCTCTGGGTTCAACCTGTGATGTCCAAACTGAAAAAAGGAAGAGTATTTTGCTGTACTATTTCCCCACTGCGCTTGGCAGAGAACACCATAAATGCATAAAATCTGGAGAGCCTACCCTAAATCTCTTTAAACTTTTCCATGTTATATGACCACCAGCAGAGAATAGAGGCCAAAGCTCACACTGAAACCATTAAAACTGTACATACTACTGCAATTTGTTTTGGTTTTAAGATGGCTTCTAACAAATTCAGTTTCTCTTTCAGTTGCTCTGGAGGAAGCAGTCTTCAACACCTCAAAAGACTAATTTGCAGAGTCTTAGTAGGGATATGACACTCAAAGCAAGTTCTTTCTGGCTTTCTCAGCTTTCATTTCACAAAGATTCAGACCCTCACACATCTGCAAATCATCACTATATTGAGATTGCATAGCTGAACACAAATTTTATCTGCCCAGCAATGGTCTTGGAGCACATATGTGTGAACTACTGTGGAAGAATTCACAATTGTTTCATCCATCTACCTGAGCTAAATATCATTTCTCTTGTACTCACTGCACCTGCTTATCCCCAAGCTGGTTTTCAGTAGGCATGATAGTTGCTGCTGTAGAGTTAAACCAGCAATTTCAGCAACTTCTTTTCTAGCATTCATTGATACTTTTATCTGATACAGGTTGATAGTACTGTCAGCAACCTGTAACTGAATTATTAATATACAGGAGTTGGCACACTTGTATTTGTAACAGCACAGCCTAATAGGTTTTGAAGACTATATTAAGCTTCTGTGCTAAGAAAGGTGAACTTCACCAACTGCATGTTGGATGAGTTTTGTCCCTGAATGTGCTCAGGCAACTTCTTGCTCAGGCAATTTCTTAGGTGTAAGAAATTACCATTGACAGTAGGTGAAGTATGTCAGCTGATTTAGGCAGCTCAGAAATTTTAAGAGAATGCTAGGATGATACAGGTTCCTTTACTATGTGTTTTAATAACTTGGGGTGGAAACAGCAGAAACAGAATGCTAGTGGAAATCTCCTGTTATTAGGTAAATATGCACTCAAAATCCACAATCTTCTCATCAGTAACTACCCATTTGATATTGACAAATCAATGTTTAGAATTATTGTCAAAGACTCAGACCCCCCAAAAAAATTGCTAATTAGGTTCCAAGTTACAGTGTCAGTCACAGCCCAGATTACTCACAGGCTTCCACACTACACCACTATTAGGTGCCTCATTCTCCTCTTTTCTCCACCACTGGACAATTTTTGTAGTACAAAGGTTCATCAAGAGAGAAGAAAACCATTAATTTTTCAGTAGGATATTAACACTTCCATGTTTACTGCAGAAGATTTGCCAAAGGGATTAGCATTCTCTATGACAGAGAAAAAAAGACTTCAGTTTTAAAGAGAACTTTTTCATCTGGGATCACTGAGAACATTAATGCTATTGCTGTACCTCCAGAAGCAAATTTAATTTATCTGCTCTTTACTGACACATAGGCTAATGAACAGTTTCACTGCATAGTGAGTTACAACAGTGTCATACAGTTTTAATGACTGAGAGAAGGACATACCAAACAGCAAAGCTGGAACCTGCTACTGCTGTCAATTACACAGGATAACTGTTCATTATATGACAGTAAGAGAACTGTGTTCAAAGAGTTGAAAGCAAGGGTGTAGACTTTATTACAAAGAACCCTAATAACTTTCAAAAAAGAGTAAGTTTCTAAAGGTTTAAGCTTAAAAAGAAAAAAACAAGTCCTGTACTACTTTGATGACAGAACTTAGCTATGATGTGTAAGTTTATATGAATTATATTGAGCTTGTATTAGTTTGTGTGCAAATCTGCTAAAATTGTTTTAAAAAACACCTGCAACTATGTATCTTTTTTCATGCAGAATATTAGTTCTGAAAATACTAAGCCTTTACTCATAATTTTTTTTAACATTACTTAGTGTGAGTGACAAAAACTTCACCAAGTAGAACAATGCCAACTTTAGATTAGAAAACACATCACAAAGTAGTGCAAGTCTGAACTGGACAGCATATTTGTCACAGACATACATTTCTGCTGTCCTTGACAGAGGTGTTCAGGGCTCCTGGCTATCCTTTCGTAGAGCAAAGAGACAGAAGTCACCCCTACTGACTGCAGAACCAGGAGATAGAGTCCGTGCGTTCCTCATCATCACAGGGAGAGGATGGACTGGCACTGGATTTTTTTTTGGTTCTTTTTTTTCTTTTTACACTGTTATCATTAAGAGTCAGAAGAATTTTGTCTAAAAAGCTAAAAGGAGACAGAAGAAACATAAAGCGTCAAGACTGTAACCACTTCTCTAGGAACCATGGAAAGCAACAAGGGCTGACGCTGTTCTGTGGCTGCATCTCCATGAAACCTGCACTACTGTACAATGCTCAGGCTAAAGCAGAGCATTCCAACTTTCCTTCCAGTTCTCCTTCCCATCAAGAGTAAACAGGAGCATCACAAATGAAAAACAGACTGATGTTGCAACTCATCCTAACAGAGCTATTTTTGCTTGAATGTTTTTGTGTATCTGTCACTCCAGTAGCAGAAGTCTGTGTTATTAGTTTAGCTACTACTGAGATGTGTCCAGGTTGTTAAAACAGGACAAAGCATTGAAAGAAAGCACTAATTCAGCTGATCAGAAATTATGAAAACTGCAGAAAAAATGACTGCTTACAAAATTGCACAATAAGTATATTCAAGTCCTTTTACTTTGAAATATAACATCCTAACTATCTTTTTACAGGTTATGAAAAATCAAGATACATTTATTACACTCTAATTAGAGAGTTACAAATTATTACAAAACTTGCTAGGAAATTACTTTTTCCAGATGAACAATTAACACGAAAACTCCCTTATTAGAGAAGTCTGAAAAACTATACTCTTAGCATGGAAGGCTTGTTTTCAGTAATTCAACTCATTCTCCAAATTTGTCCAAATTTTAGAACATACACAATGGCTTTACTGTACAAGCAAGTTAAGGCTCCTCCTTACTTAGGAAAATATATTTCATGTGGAAACACTTATTAATATTTAATTGTTACAGAGTTTACAGCACAGAAATTAAAGTACAATATGCTTATGCATGGCCAGGTCTCCTCCTTCCCTCCTACCCCCCAGTTTTGTCTTGTCAATATTACAACGATATTGGTACACTCTGAAGGCAGCAGCATTGTTGCTCTGGCACGTCTTGAGGTCACCACTTGTGGTTTGGCTGCTGCGGTGCTCCTCAGAGAGGGCACCACTCGTCGCTAGCTGAGGCTGGGTGTGTCCCCCTTTAGGGACAGGAAGAGAGCAGGCAGACACAGCAGCAGTGAAGGGATCAACTCTCTACTTTTATTTCACATTTCATCTGACTCCATTATTTATACATATGTACAGAGGTCAAGGGATTGGCTACAACGGTCGCCACCTCTTAACCTGTTTGGTGGACAACACCATCACTCAATTCTTCTCTCAGAGGAGAAGAAAGCAAACATTCCAAGGATACACTTTGTTTACATCAGAAGGCTGTGAGAAAACTTCTGCACAGAGGCAGAAAGCTGAAAATATCAGGGCAACAGCAGCATAATTCAGCATATGTACCTATTGCAAGTAAGAATAAATGCATGTGCTTCCATTACCACCACAATTAGGTTACATGGCCAGGCTAGTGGTTAAAGATATTATTTATGAGGGATGAATCACCTTCTGGACACTGACAAGGTCAGACCATCATCTGAACAACAAAACCTACGAACAGCACTTTTTTTTTTTTTTTAAATTAGCATAGATCATCTGGAAACAGACTGGTTTTAGAAGATTAAATTAAAACTTCCCACTTGACACATTTTCCATTTATATTCCAAGAAGTAAATGTACTTTTTTGTAGTGCCTAAAGAGGAGCCTCACACCAATCAGTGACCTGCATTGGGAAAAATGCCTCCCAAAACAATGGGTCTATTAACACAAATAAAAAGCCATGTGAATAAGGCTTGCATGACAGACCAAGACAGAGGCAAAGTTACCATGAAATGAAATTATTACTTACCCGCAGAATTGACTGTACTGTCTGCAGAGGATAAGTGAGGGTGGTGGCAACTGCTTTGGCTATTGCACCAATGACAAAAGCATCTAAAGATGTGAGCTGTTCAATAAACAAATAACAAATTTACTTCCACATAGTACCAAAACAGCCAATTACTCATTTGTATTTGGGGATTCTGTACTGGTAACTGCTACCAGATTATCTAAGGATCTTTGGCATAAAGATATCATGAAATCTCAGGGTCTTCTCATTTTAAAGAGTTGGTTATGGTTCAAGTAACTTACTTTCCCACATCTTAAGTTATTTGTAACTTCCACCTGTTTTTGCATTTCTCAATATAACTAGACTACTAAAACACGGTTGATATGAGGCCATAAAATTAGACCACTTAAAAGCACCAAGAGTAGACAAAAGATAAAGAAGTATCATTTAAACATACCATCAATCAATAAGCATTTCAGTTTTTACAACAGTGAAACTAAAAAGTCATATAGTGCTTGTGAAAAGGTAACAGCAAAAGATTCCTTGAACATCACTCTGTATTCCTGAGACATAATCACTACATTCCCAGGCAGAATTTTAGTCTCAATGCCATAGGCTAAAAATCTCAACCACTACTAGCTAAGACCCCCTGCTGAAGCCCATCCTCAGCACCAAAGCTCACACTGCTCCAGGACGCACAAAATACATTTTACAGCCTATACCAATTACAGCGCATCTCAGTCTAACATTGTGAATTAATCACTGAACATATGTAGATGGCCATATTAAAACATGCTCAAAATATATTCTAAAATATATTGATTGCAATCAAAAACACACTCATGCATGCACATCTTTAAAAAGGTCCTGATATGTTTAGGACAACCAGGAAAAGACCAAATAGGAAGAAAAATGTTTTCCAAAATAAAAATTACCATTTTTAGCTGAAAAAAAAATTATTTCCCCTTTTCACTGATCGTGGACAAAGAAATGCCCTAATTTAAGGTGGAACTAAGTAATTCAAAAGAAACACAAGAAATAAATACATAAATGAATATGTTATTAGCCAACAAGACAATAACAGTGCAAATGGAAGCTAAGCTCATTCAAAAAATCATTCAAAAAATGTGCACAATGTAACTGAGTAGATCCATCAGGCACAAATGGGGTGCTACAGCCGCAGTATTAACTAAAGACAGTAAAAAACCCAAGCCTCACTGATGATGCAAAATCTCACGTAAAAATAATCTCACTATGTCTTGGGGAAAAACAAGATGGCTTAGTAACATACTGGTATGACCTAACATTCTAAAATCATGACTTAACAGCAAAGCACCACATCTTAAAGATACATCATGTTATGACATTATCTGAAAATGCAATACAAATGCTTTTCAGTTTGCTGGAACATAAAAGGAACATGAGTTCAGCTGAAATTCTGTATCTGATACAGACAAGAAAAAAAAAATAAGGAAAAAGAAGAGCACTATAAAGCAGGGACAGAAAAGTAATTATATTTCTATTGAGAAAAAGAGGAAGGTATGGTTGCAATGCTATGTTTAATTCTAGTGGCCATCCTTGGAAAAATTATATTGAAAAATTGAGGTCTTTAAGAAAAAAAGGATTATTTACTGCAAAAAGGGTTAAAAGCAGACTTCAAAGCAGTCAGTATATAAATAATTATAGAAGATATATTAGAGTTGAAATCTCTACTTTAAATCCAGATGTGTGAACATAGGCAAACAATTGTAGACAAGAGGTTAGTTTTATTTTTACAGGTAGAAGAATTTATTACAGGAATCTCTTCCCTAGAGACATAAAAGATTCCTGTGTCATTTCATGATGCTGAACCCTTTTTAATAACACTAATTCAAAAAACCACTCAAAAAATACAAGAACCAAACCCAAAAATCTACATTCTGAATTTGTTCAAGTGATGCATATCGAAAAACATATCTTGTACCAGAGCATGTTCATCATCTGGCCTCAAAACATACTCACTTGCAGCTGCTTTTTCAAAAGCTTTCGTTTAAAGCCTTCATAAAACATAAACTGTATGGCAGGATTGAAGACCAGTAGCAAGGAGGGGAAAGTACCATTCCACAGAGCTAAAACTCCTTCATCTCGTACTATCTGATGAAAGGCATCTGAGACAAAAGGCGAGGGAAAAAAATCATTAACATCTTGAATACAGAACTCTGAATATAAAACATGAGAAGTTAAAATTAAAGCCTAATACGCAAAGTGTATAAAAATCCACTGCAATCTTTTATGCAAGTATTTTTATCTTCCATTTTAGGAAGATAAAACATCCAGAAGTTAACAGAAAGGTAGTGACAAAGAAGGTTATTTGCATCACCATTAACATAAACAAAACTCATCATCTGCACAGGCAGCCCCCTCCTTTTTTTTTTTTTACAAGTGTGGCATTCACATTAAGGTGTTCCAAACCTTTTTCAAAATAAGAGTAATGTTTGGTTTTAAAAGGAGAACAGCCTGAAAATGTGAGTGATTAAGGTGAGTGAAGTTTAATTTTCAGACTGTTTGTCCAAACTCAGATTTCCAGCTACTATTTCATGGGGCTCACTATTGCTCCATTATCTATATGATAACATACCTGCCCTTGCAAAGGCACTTTAGTTATAGGAGTGCACGCTGCAAACTCCTAATTACCATCACAAATAGCCAAGTCCAATTTACTGTAAAAACTCAATGACTGTAAAATACAGAGTAGCATAGAGATTACAGGGTGAAATAAGTGATGTGAACAACAGTCTTCAAAGTCCTTGCTACATTTCATTTCATGAACTTCTCTTTGGTTGAAGACAACAACAGGTGCTTACCTATTATGCCTCTGTAATTGGTTGGTACAATGTCTTCATTTCTGAATTTTGCTCCCTGCAGCTTCAGGCGTGTGTTCACTACCCAGAGAGGGGTGGTCAAGAGTACATTCACTACTCCTAATGCAAAACACAGCACAAAGAAAATCAGCATGAAACAGAAGATTTCAAATGTTTTCTTATCCCCCCGATTCACATGCTACTAAAATTTCTGGTAGGAATAAGGAAAAAAACCAACACAGCATATAGGAAAAGTAAATGATAATTTGTACCCTAATTCCTGGATCCTTTGTTCCAAAATATACTTACATGGAATTTTACCACAGACATAAAGTCAACTTAAGAATTTCTTTCCTTACTTCCACCAGCTATTCAGCCAGTCATTACACCTCCACTGAAAGTATAAGAAACTACCAACTCCTCCTCCACCCCCAAAAAAAACCCCCAAACCCAGAGGCCTTTTTCCACAGTTGTTGTTTGTCTTTTGGGGTTTTTTAAAATCAGCTTGATTCTATGCGTTTGCATGAGCAACAGTCCCTGAATATCACTAACAAACACAAAGTCCACAGTGGCAAATTTTCACACTGGATGTGCTAGAGAAGTCACTAATGTTACCATCACTTCAAAGAAGGCACTTCAGCATCCACATACAAGGTAAAAAAGATCATATGGTCCCATTGGGCCTGCATGTATCTAGGAACTTCCTGTCACTTTCAGGTGACAACCCAAAACCAAGTGTGAAAACTGACACCCAAATGCTTACATTAAAATTTCTTACTGTAATTGAAATTTCTTCAAAATTGGCATATATCTTTTCCTCTGAAAAAACCCCAACTATCACCTCTCCCTGCCACTTGTCTTCAGCATCTCAGTGATGATGCTTAGATACCTGGTAAGCACCAGACAGACACAAATATTACACTAAGCCACAAGAGCACTGTGCTTTGTGCCAGAATTCAAAACAGGAATGGTTTATGCATCTGCTTAAGAGGCAGGGATGATACAGAGGAGCAATCAGAAAGAAGCAGGTCTGCATACAGTGGGAGGTGTGAGCACTCAGTGTGGCCTCCAGAGGACTCCATAATGAAAATCATTAGATAGAATATACCAAAAATACATTCTTGACAAAATGGAGATTTGTAAGTATTACCTGCAACAACCCCAAGAACCAAGTCTTTTCCAGTGGTTGAATGCTGACCTTTGACCCAGAGGGCTTTAAGACTATTAAATGTATAAAAATAAACAAAATTGGAGCAGCAAAGGCTGGAGATAACAGGGAACCATCCTCGATATGGTGCCAATCTAATGGAGAGTAAAAAATCACAATAAGAATTAATGAAGTATTTATGTGATCTGGCTGATTTTATGTGTTTGGGGAGGATCCCAGAGATACAATGCTGTATACTACAGGAAGTACTAACAAGATAGGTCTTTATCAGCAATGCTAACAAACTATACTTAATTCCTGAGTAAGGAAAAAAAGTATCTGGATTCTCAAACAAAATCTAAAAATTGAAGACTAGTTACTGGAATTCATATATTCCACCTAGGAGAGTTTTGCAAAGGATGCAACCTGGGGACACAAGATACACACGTGGGAAGGATTTCTAACAAATGCCTTACTGTAAAATCTAGGGCAAATCAGTGAGGTAAGTAAGAAAAAAACATTATCTAGTTAAATATAGGTAGATTAATCACAGATGAAAAACTGAATATCATCTAAACTTGTCTTGATTTAGGAATGATTCCACAACAACTGACTAACAAAGCTCCCTTCTCTGACAGGCCTGATGATCCGGTAAAACAGGGACACTTCAACAGCTGTCCTACATTCCCAACACGTTCTACAACGTATCCAAAAAAAGGATAATTATACACACCTTCACTGCAGTTGCACAGAACAGGTAGAGAGCTGGTATCAGCTGGTTAAAAGCATAAAAAATCACCTCAACAGTAGTAATTATGGAGGCTCCTTAGAATTCACTGAAATACTGGGAGTATATAGAATTTAAGGATCTCCAAAAGATGCAAGGCTGGTAAACACCACATCTGACTTTTCTTAAAATGTAAATGCTACTTTTTCATCTCAAATCCATGTAGCTGGGAATACAGCTTATTGTGATGACTGCTTCTGAAGCTACAGGCTTAGCTAACCATAAAATTACAAATTAACTGACTATGCAATTAATTTGTCATAAGACAAATTAAACAGTTCTTTTATTACCTATCTCCTCTGTGCTGGAAAAGAAAGAAAGAAACATCCTCTAGGGATCATATCCTCTAACTAAGTGTTATTTTGGATTTGGTTGATTTATTAAGAATGACTTCTGATGATTTTCAAATTAAACATCTTGTAGTACAGAACATGCAACAAAAAAAAAACTCATGAGCTTATTTTAATGACTTAAGTTGTCAGCAGTAGCATCTATGATTCACTGCAATCTTGAGAAAGACTTGGTGTACACTAGTGAACACCTTTCAGACCATGGAAAAAAGGACGGAAGTGCAGGGAAGAAAGCTGATAAACTTCGACAGGAAGTCTTTTAGCTCAACCTATTTGCTTTATCTAGATGAGAGAAGGAGTCTCATAAAAGCATGGTAATGAGACAAGACTCTGCAAGCTAATGTGAACAAAATGTTATGATCTCACATCACATTTCAGATTTGTTGTTTGGACTTTGTTACTTCAGACACATCTCTAAATTAGCACCATCACTTTGCCAGGTCTTCCCAATACCTTTGGAAGAAGTAATGTTCTTCTCTTACACAGTTACTGATTTTTATCTTTCATAGGAAAAGTAGGATGACCAGTTTTGCAGTCTTTTCACCTCAGTTAACTTCATTTTTCTTTTTTACTTTTTTTCTTTTTAATTGAAGTTTACTTGCCACCCTCACATGACAGAGGTAGAGTGGGAATGTGAACAAGAGAGATCAGCTGGCAGAGAACTCCTCATGCGTACAACTGCCCAAGTTCAATGGTGACACAGCATTATGGGCCAAGTTAAACTTTTGTCAGCTTTAATGTCCTGGAAGCTCTAGTCTATTTAGGAGTTCCAGGGGTTCAGTTAGGAAAATATTTCTAACAAGGACAGGCATAAAACTGTTTTTCCCAGCCAGCTTAGCTCAGACTATGACAAATAATAAAGCACAGCACAGCTGAAAGTTAACTGCTCTTAGGCAGATGTTAAACCCCACCAGCAAAAAGTACCATGTGTTGTTTACTTCTACACGCTTAGGAGAAGGAAAAAACCTTCCAACTGGGAAATATGTCTCAATTCTCCTCTTGAAAGTGGCTCAGTTGTCCAGGAGTTTCATCTGGGTTATTGAGAAACTGACACACCCCAGAATCCAGGCAGACAAAGCTGGTTGATCAGGTATATGAAGGTACATTTGCATTTCTGAGGAGGCACAGCTACCTCACTAATGAAGTTACATCACTGAACAGATCAATTGCATAAGGTGCTCAAGAAAGTAAATCCTAGTTAGCTAAAGATGAACGCATAAGATTATGCAAGTCACATCACACTTGTGTGGAGACATTTCAATTTGGAATAAAAATCTGTCCAGACAGAAACAGGCTAAGTGTTCTACTTTAAAAGCATATTCAAATTAGTTTTAGAGCTTGTCTACAAGAAGACAAATAGAAAATTACTATCTACTCACAGGCCTTCTTCTTTGATTATTTCCAAAAGGACTGCTGGTGTTGTCTTCGACTTCCGCTTCTCATCAACTAGAAAGCCAAAGAATCAAACTTTCAGATGACTCAAATTTTTAGTACTCTTTTTCAAGTCCTTATCCTTGCAATTCTGAATATACCCTACAAGCACATGTTTCTTCTTCCTCATAAAGGACAGAAAAACCCTATTCCTCCTTTTTTTTTTTGCTATGTAAGACTACTTCCTTTTTTTATTCTTCCCTAGACTGGCAGGTTCTGTTGTGCTCCAGAGCACCTGTAATTACCAGTTCCTAATAATTGTGACGTGAACTGAAGGTAGGTTCCCCTTAGGTAGAGGGCTAGAATTGGGCCTGCCTAACTGCTCTCAATATTATTCCTTGTACAGCAGACTGGCACCAGTAGCAGAGCAATCCCCTATAGTTCATCTGCAAACAGCTAAGCCTTAGCAAAACAGTCTCTTCCTGCCCTGAAAGCTGTTCATTTCTCAACTATATACTTCTGACGACCTGGCTGATGATCTCCCTCCAGTTCTTAATAGTGCTTTAGTCATAGCTCTAAAACGTTTGGTGATTCTGTGACTTTTGATTAGAAGATAAGAGTTTTAGAACAATATAGTTTATACCCAGATCCATTTTTGTAAATATTGAATATTCCTAATCCCAGTTCTAACCTTGACTTCTCCCTTTAAACCATCCTCTGGAATAATTCTAGACTTGTTTTTCATGATATTGCCCTTGCATTTTGCAGTGTTCTCAGCAGCCAAAAACAACAACACAGAGCATAAAGCCTTTTCAGCTAATTAAAAAGTTGCCCAACTTTCAAAAGGAAGAATTACCTTAACTGGAAAAATAGTGTTACTGTGACACAAGTAAGAGTCCTGTTCATATAGAACAACCCCCTATAACCACCCAGGCCAAGATGAACAGAAATGCCATTGTACAAAGAAACTAGATTTTGACACTTACCCTGAAGTCTAAGCCTAGCTGTATCCAAAGGAAAAAATACAGTCATTGCAGTCATACTGCCCTGAAAAACAAAACAAATTGGCTGTATAGCATATTGGTTACTTATACAGTGCCTCCTAGACTCTTTGTAACCCTTTACTTCTCACCCACAAACCAGTCTGCTGAGCAAGTTTAAAAAGGGGGTAAACTCCACACATAACAGTGCATTTTTTATCCCATACTTAAAAATGAGGGAATTTTTTCTCCTGCATTAGCTCAAGCTAAAATTAAAACCATTAAAAGCTTTTTGCTAAAAGAGAAAGTCTTTGAAGCCTGAAAGTTGCTCTAGTGGGCAGAAAACAAAAGTTGCATTTTCTCTACCTCCTATTAGCCTCAAAAAGGCCTTGGCTTGGCATAAACCTGTTTTCCATGCATCAGGTGGCTGCTACAGCTGTGGCACCCTCTTCTATTAGAAGCCGTGCAAACTGTTTAAATGGTGGGAAGGTCTGGGATACAGCAAGTCACTCAATGCTGTGTTTAAAGTACAGCGCACAGTGTGACTTGAGCTCTTCTACAGCTGTCTTATGTCATACATCTAAGTGAGCTTTGCCTCTGGAAATACTCCAGCTCCTCAGCAGGCTGCCTGGACCTATCTCTACAACCAGCAACAGAGGATTAATTTTCTTGTGGTGTTTCCACACTAAAACCATTCTGGGTTGAAGTCTATACCAGACTTAAGTTTCTCCAGTTTTCGTAACACTCAGTAGCAGATGTAAGACCTGGCCACAATTACCTGGTTATTATAACCCATTTAGTTTGGGCTCTTGCCAAAACAGCTCATTCTGCTCTCCCATGTACTTGTCTTGTGTTGTACCATTTGCAGTACTGACCACGTACCCAGCTAGACAGCAAGTGGATTAATGAACCCATCGGACTGAAAATTTCTAAAAAGTATATCTCAGTTAGAAGGTTAGTACCAGCACAAAAAAGTACCAGAAAGAGCCATAATACTCCTCCTAATGAGAGCTGCATTACCACAATTTTGAAGACAGCCTCAAAACACAGTGAAACCTACGCACAGAACACGGCTGCACAGTCACTACAACTTCCAGCTTTCTTTCCCCTGCTCAATTTATCCTGCTTCCATCTTCCCAAAGTGAGATTTATCCTGGATCCTAGTCTCAGTGCAATGCAGCACACAGCAGCAACACATGCACACTTGCACTCAAAATTAGAAAATGGAAATGAGGAAATAGTCGGGTAGTGTCACACAGGATACAAAGTATGGGTGGCCACAAGACACAGAATAGTCTATTTCAGTTGGAAAGGACCTGTAATGATGACCTAGTTCTGCTGCCCCCACCCCACTTCAGGGCTGATCAAAAGCTAAAGCATGTTATGTGCATTTCCCAAATGCCTCTTAAACACGGACAGGCATGGGGCACTGACCACCTCTCTTAGCAGCCTGTTCCAGTGCCTGACTGTCAAACTGGCTTAAAACTTATATGGAACTATAGTTCAAGATAATATCCTGCGATAACTAAACTGACCTAACAGATCATTGCACATAAAAAACAATTTGTACCCTCTCCCCTTCTTTTGCTAAATTGAGGGAAATAGAAAAGCCAAGTTACTTTTCTCCTGGGTTTACAAATGGAACTCAATTACATTATGAGAAGGCTGACAGAAGCATCATATGGAAGAGACAATTTCATGGCTAGAAGAAAGGAAAAGAGGGATAAGCAGGACCAGTCCTTTCCACAACAACAAAAGCCCTCAAGAGGGACTCAGATTCCTCACTAAACTGCACAGAGACCAGCAGGTGAAATTATATTACTGAGTGCAGAACAGATGCTGCCATGTATTACCCTGCACTGCTGGAAAGGTGAGGGTTCACTGTCAGCCTTCCCACCACCTCCCTGTTAGCACTGGATCTCGGTAGTTTGTCAAGTCACATTACCACTGAGTAATCACAGGGACAGGTACAGACTGGTTCATGTAATCCCAGGTTCCTGGTCAACTGTATTTGTACCCCTGCCTCCTCCAATCTGGTGGTGCAATACCCCTATAAAATTCTCATCCCTATAGCAACAGGAAGATTACACTTTAGCTACATGGAGAGTTAAAGAATACTTATGTAATTCAGTTAAAGTTTACAGGAAACCAAGCACTGTTGGTCTTTTTGTTACTGTTCACAAAACTATTCCTTCATCTCAAATTTGACTAGGTTGCCTAGAAGGTACACGAACTTTCAGTATATTTGAATGCAAACAAAAGTTATCATGTTATGGTCTGACATGTGCTTCTGATGCTCAACACAGTTCTGGCTTTATGGCTGGATTTATAAGTTTGGTTCACACCATAAACTTGGTTCAGGGCCACAACCTGACTACAGCAATCTGTATTTGAAGGAAGAAGCTAACAGCAAGGTCTAGAAAGTTTCACTGACTTTTGTAGAAAGTCAACATAAGGAAAATGGGCAGTAATGAGATCACTTGAGAGAGTGTCACTTTTTCAAAGTGGAAACGACGTCCCCACTGCCTTTGATGTTTAAATAAGCAGACTTAAAACAATCTAAAGAGCAGACAAAAATCTTGTGTTTATTTATAATAAAACCAAAACATCCCTTAAAGTCTAGTCTTCCTTTTAGAATCAGCCTTCATAACAGAATCGCTGAATTGTCAGGGTTGAAAGGGACCTCTGGACACGACTAAGTCCAAAACCGCTACCCCCCCCTCCTCCCGCTCGCCAAAGCAGTGTCACCCAGAGCAGGTGACACAGGCATGCATCCAGGTGGGTTTTGAATGCCCCTAGAGAGGGAGACTCCATGACCTCCCTGGGCAACCTGTTTCAGTGTTTATTTAACAACTTTCATCCTACAAGAGACATGAGAAGTTCTTTCTATCCATCAGTATGCCCAATCCAACTTGCTACATGCTAAATTCTGAATGTGTTGGAAGCAGAAGGCTGATTTACTACTTAGAGCTAGTACTCCGAACACAAAAATTCAAGGGCTGGGCACACTAGGAAATCTACATAAATTAAATGCGACTTTTTAATTTGCAAGCTTCACATGAAAAATTAAATTCAGTAACCGACACAAACCGTCTCTGGCTGTACTGCGCTCGCTTTACATTTTGATTAGCACCTATGTGCTGCCTCACCCTTCGCAACTCCTAAGCATTTATGAGGCCGTGGCAGACGGACGACGCTTGGTATAGCTGAGGTGCTGCCCCTCTGCCTGAGTTTAGACTTTCACCGCTGAACGGATACCTAGCTCCCGATGCATCAACCCGACTTTCTGAGGGGCAGCTCCCTACAGCTCCAGCTGCCTCAGAGGCGACTACAGCTGCTCAGGCCCGGCGCCGGCCACCAGCTTCACCAAGCCTCGCGCCGGTTCCTCGGCTCGCCCCGGCCGAACAAAGGCCTGTCGGCGGCCCGCGCTACCCGCCAGGTCACCACGGCCCCTCCGCCTGCCGGGCCCCGGGCACCCAGCCCGGCGCCGGCCCGCTCGCTCACCACGGCGCCGGACACGGCGTGCACCAGGCTCTCGTAGGAGGCAACGGACGACATCGCAGCAGCTCTCGCCCGGCCCGGCCCGACGGCCCCGGTCAACTCTGGGCTGCCGCACGCCACCCCCGCGCCCGCCATAGCTCCCGCCCTGTCACGTGCGCCGAAGGCCCCGCCCCGCGCGCGCCCCCGGGCCAGGGTAACCCGGCGGAGGGGGCGGAGGCAGCTGGGATCATTCGTGGGGCTTTTCAGAAAACTACATCATCAGGGTAGCCTGATGCGTTCTTGTTCCTTCCTGTATAACTACAATAGTAGTTCGCTTCTCTTCGAGAAAAGGCCACCGAGAGGGGACCTCATCAGTGGCTATCAGCATCTGAAGGGAGGGTGGTGAGAGAATGGATCCAGCCTCTTCTCGGTGGTGCCAAACAATAGGACAAGAGGCAACGGGAAGAAGCTGATGCACAGGAAGTTCCACCTGAATATGAGGGAAAATTTCTTTACTATGCACTGACCACATACTGGAACTATTACCCAGAGAGGTTGTGGAGTCTTCCTCACTGGAGATGTTCAAGAACCCTCTGAGCACAATCCTGTGCCATATTTAATAGCAATAGTGGCATTACTTTCTCTTTTTAAAGCAATTTCACTTGAGAATCACAGAACAGTCTGAGCTGAAAAGGACCCAGAAACATCATCATGTGCTCTGGGGTGACCCTGTTCAAACAGGGAGGCTGGACCAGATGACCCACTATGGTCCCTTTTCAACATGACTCATTGTGTAGTTCTGTGATTCTCTTTCCCAAACATTTAACATAAACATTTATTACAACGAGGAAGCAATAGCAAACTTCATATTCTGATTCTGCTTTTTGCTAACTACAGTCCCTTCTACCTACCTACTCTGGTATCTTCAAAGTAACACTTTTTCAAGACAATAGTTTCTTCTTATTCCATGTGGACCAATCGAGTCTGATGCATTTTGAAACATAAGGGGTTGTTTAGCCTGCAGAAAAGGAAGCTCAGGGGACTTAGTGCACTCTACACATTAAAGGACGTTGTAGCAAGGTGGGGGTCAGCCTCTTCTGCCAGATAACAAGCCACTGTAAAAAACAGCCTCAAGTTGCACCAGGGGTGGTTTATACTGGATATTAGGAAAAATTTCTTTAATGAAGGGGTTAGGAAGCACTAGAACAGGCTGTCCAGGGAAGTGGTTCAGTCACTATCCCTAAAGGTATTTACAAGACATGTAGATATTGCACTTGGGGACATGGTTTAGTGGTAGGTGTGGCAGTGCTGGGTTTGTGGTTGGACTGAAACTTAGAGGTCTTTTCCAAACTAAACAATTCTGTTATTCTATTTTGTTTACACCTTTTCCCAATCTGTAAACCCTTGCTTCTCCTTTGCCTTCATGCTGAGAGCCTGCAGCCGAAGCACTCTGCTACAAACAGAGCATCTGGCTTGCCACACCCTTCAGCAGTTGAGGGTGGAGTGAGAAGTCCTAGCAAGACAGCACTAGACATAGGTAGATGGCCAAAGCACAGGGGAGCTGTGGCTCACTACTGCAGTTAGGGCACACAGAGACAAGGCAATCAGACACACAGTTTGGGAAAATATCAAGAATCCTACAGCCTCCTTTTAAATTTTTATGTAGGAGAGGTTCCACAAGTATGAAGGAACTGAGGAAATTAAATGAGTTTGGACATGCCCCAATTCATAACAGCACTTCGGCGATGATCCCCATGTCTGTTCATATCCTGCTGGGTTTTTTGCCATTCTCATGTCTTATACTGGTTTCCAGATTGCTTGAAAGTTTTGTCTGTGTTAATAATCATTTCCCTTTTGTTAGTTTCACCTATACTTCAGAAAAAAACCCCTATAATTTAAGATAGGAATGAATATTCTCTTTAGCTTTATATCATGTTACTCCTGGGCTCTTTGCTTTCTATTGTTACTCCATCATCTTTTGTTCTCTTTTTCTGAAAGAAAGAATAACTTCATAACTTTTTCTTCATAATTACAATTCCTAGTCCTTCAGCCTCAGTTCCCCAGCTGTTTCTTGTTTGAGCTGCAAGAGCTTCTAGTGCTTACATCTGTGGTAGGAATCACCATACCATCGAGGACAGGGCACTTTTAACATTACACTCTTCCCAAGAGTTTCTATCACACAACTGGGTAAGCCATACCCTTTTGAGAAGATGTTCCTTTGTCAGGTGGCTATTAACAGACCTCTTGTCTCTACCCTTCTGTGAGAAAATTTCCATTATCTTCTCTGAGGAAGGGCAGGTATAAAGAACACAGGCTACTCTGCCAGGCTACTTTTTTGGAGAAAAGTATTTTTCCAGTGCAGTGTTCCAGCACATCCTTGTACTCAGACTTTAGATGCTGATACCAGAAACCTAAGAGACCACAAATCTTTTATACAATGCTGATACCACTGATTGTCCCAATTTTTTTTTTTTTTTTAATAATGCAATATCCCTATGATGGATGCACCCCTTCTGACTGAGTGACAGTACTCTGGTTCAGGCATCATTAAAAAGGACACCTGACTAAAATCATCCCTGCAGTGCTATTACGTGAGGGTCATTGGTTGGAGACAGGCGCATGACACAGTACACACCAAGGGTCATCAGCAAACAGCATGATTTATTGTTCAGAGTTTTTTATAGGGGGTTGGATTTCCCAGGCTTGGATAGCCGATTGGTTGGGATCTCTGCACCGCCCAGATCTCTGGCCAGTGATGTGTGTGCATCCAGGGCTTGGATGGGGTTGGCTGAGGTCTCTTGTTTGACTTCCATTGTTCACCTAGGGACTTGTTTCTAGTACAAGCCAGGTGAGCCAAATTGGATTTGTTATGACCAGATTTGTTTTGTCCAGCTACAGACCAGCTGTACTGCAACACAGTGCAAACCCCGAGAATCGTCCTAAGCTGTATTCTTATCCAGGAACAAAGGAGTTTAGGCCTCTCTTATCAGGAAATCAGTACCAGCCGGAGCTGGGACTAGACAGAACTGAAACTGCTACAGCTGCACACCTGCACATACACCAAAATGGCCTCTGAATATGAGTCAGTCATTTTAATCTCTAAATAAATGTCTCTAGCCCCCATGAGCCCATTCGGCCCTCCTGTAAAGCACCAGGCTGCTCAGCAATTATCTCCTCTTCAGAAAAGGATGGCTCTTAAGGCTAATGCTTGAGGTTGAAAAATTCCCTTACCGAACATCTGACATCTATAATGAGGAAAGTGACATTTTACAGTAAGCCTAAAAGTATATTGTATACTTGCTCCAGCTTTTATAAAGCTAGCTATAGCTTAATTATTATATGTACAGTAAGTAGTAGAGTGTTCAACCAGAGTGCAAATTATTGTTTAAATAATAATTTAAAACAGTTAAATCACTGTTTAATTACTGTCCGGTTATTGTTTAATAACAAATAAGATCATTCACTTTTCATTTAGGTGTCAATTAATTATCTTTGATCATTGCTTAATCATTAATAAAACCTTTTTATTTACATCCATATTGATATGCTCTTGATAACTCACCTGTGACACACTCCTACATGCAAAAGACTCAGACCTTCATTTAGAGTTAAGGCGTACACAGGTGACTGGCTATCTCTTGTCACTAAAACAGGCAGGAGCGGCTTAACAACTCCAGAGAAACATTATACAAAGTGACTGCACAATCAGGTCCATGAGCTTTTGGGAGAAATGTCTCAAACAGGACACAGACTCCTATTACTGCTGTTCTTTGTGGTTTTATTCCTCTTGTGTAAAGTGAAGTATTCACCAGTCAGTTTGTACTGCAGACTGGAATTCCATCATAAACATGCACTCAAATAACTCTATGCTTAATTCCTACTATATTTAGAAATATCTTTAATACAACACTATGCCCTGTATATATTGCAAAACAGAGTATTAAAAGGTTTAAGTATTAACACTATTAATTAGTATTAAGCAACTGCAGTATTTTAAAAGCAACTTTATTGTTGGAACATACAGACCTAGTGAAGCTGTCCAAGAAATACAAGAGCACGCTACAGATTAAGTTAAACATGTGCCTTGTATTCCACCAAGGAAAACAAAAGGCAACTAAAAACCTACATAAACCTCTCTATATAAAAGGTTTCCTGAAGACATGGCCTTAAGTCTTCACATAGGAAATCCACCAGGTTTCCAGGCAAACACATAACATGCACAAGTGGGGTTTAAGGCCAGAGGGCCAAAGCTACCTACTTTTCCTCAACTGTCAATCTGTCAACTCTACTGGAAAGCCCGGAAGAAGTGAACTAAATTAAGCAACTACAAGGACAAACATTCTCTGAACATGAACTACATCCTTGTAATTTCTTGCTTGCGTAATTCTCTAGGTTCCTGTACAAGGAGGTAATCAATCTTGAGAAACTTTATTCTTGATGGATTTTCTTCGGCTGACCCAAACTTAGCTTCTGATTCATGACAAGTGTGAAAAGCAAAAGTTCACTCTTAGACTATTTTTGAAAGTTTAATAAAGGAATAAAAAAGGACAATGTCCAGTGCTGGGGTATTCCTGGCTATGGGCCAACACCATGGTACAGGTAGTTAAGGCAGTGCTATCTATATACTGTTACTTTACGGAGGTACATACATATTCATAAGTTTCATGCATTATTCAAACATTCTTGAGAACTTCTGATGTTGCAGGAACTTTCTTTTGTTTTGGTTTTTCACTCTAACTTATCTGCATGACGCCCTGCACATCAGGTCAATACATTTTATTCCTTACTGTGACTTCATCCTGCTGTTTCACACCTCCCTGATAATGAGGAGTTAACAAGTTCTTCTCTAATTCTCCTCCATGCTCTGGTTTGTGTCACTGTTATCACTTGGAGAGGTCAGTCAGAGGATGTGGGAAACAACGTAATTGCTTTATACAGTTCTCTCAGTTACATGGAAGTATTTAAACATTTTGTTTTGCTAAGGCCTACAGTACAATATATTCATCACACCATTACTTCTGTAAACTATATGGTGATATATTCATCACACTACTATTTCTATGGGTTATACAGTGCATACTTAGAATGACAGATCATGTTATATTAGCAAGCAGCTAAAAAAGGGTTATAAATTGCACTATATTTGAATACTTACCATCAATAACAACATGCAAAAACTAATAGATAAATGTGAAAGTCAATATTAATAGGGTCATTTTTAACACAAGGAACGAGGATACTGTTGTTGACTCCAGAGGTCAAATTTACTGCCTCTGCACCGTCTCCTACCTTTGGAAGTAAAGAATGAACTCTGAACTTAAACGATTTCTACCCTAGTACTCTCCTTATTCTATCATTAATTAAAAAAATTAGAAATATGTATCTCCTTTATTTTTGCTCAGAAATTCAATTCATTAGAGACTGCAAACATGTTAAGACAGAACTTAATTGCTACTTTCAAAACGACTTTCTGAATCTGTTGCAAAACTTTTATCTGTCAGAGAAGGTGGATAAACTGGATCATACTCCCAGTACATCACAGATAAAAGCACCCAGACATTAACAAATGAGACTGCATGTGCTGACAACTTGAATTCATTAAGTAGAGCAATTTGATCACACCAACTAGTCAAGATCAGGCTTAAGTATTAAGACCAATGTAAAACCAGCCTGTTCCAGAAGCAAGCATTGTAATCATACACATACTAAAAAGCACATGTGTGTTGCAATAGGACACGAAATAAAGATGCTTGACTCTAGTCAGAAGGCAGTAGAAATCAGAATGCTTTATTTACAATTCATTCAGCCCTTTTATAACATGCTTCGCTAAGAAGGCACGTTATTGGTCCATAGGACTGGCACCTCTCCCAATGGCTAAGTAACAGAAATAGCAAACAACATCTGTTATGGGAAAGGAATATTGTTTACACAAGGTTGTTTTGGGAAAAAGAAAACTGTTGAAAAGTTTCCCTTGGGAAGAGCTCAGGCTCAAAAATATCGGGTCCACACATGTGTGTGAACTTTGCCTGAACAAGTAACTGTCAAAGACAAATTTTGTTGCCTTGATGTTTTTTTCCCTCAGGCGCTTGATAAATGTCTAACATCTGTTCTAAATGCACATTTTTCCGGTCCTTTTTTTTGTTTGTTAGTTTGGTGGGTTGCTTGGTCTTTTTTGTAAAAGCTAGTAATTAATTCCAGTTCAAAATATTGCTTTTCCTGGTTTGAAAAGTTTTCAGAGACTACAGAAAAAATGTGCCAGATTATAAAATGGCTTCTGAAGACCCTTTTTTCCCCCCCAAGAACTTTTCCGCATTGTAGGATAACACACAAGAAAGTGTGAGAACAGATCATCTTGTAGAACAGTTACGCTAATTTTTTCTTTATCCCTTATCAATAAGCCATATTTTAGACCAATTTTTAAAAAATCTGAAATAAGAAAGCACGGGGGTTTTCTCTTGCAGATAAGAACTAGATACTAGTGGCTAAACACCACAAAGATTTTTCTCTAATGAGAGGCAGTGCAGCAGTGCAGCATTGCAGCTGGCAGCAGCTCAGACACTTCCTTCTCAATACAGTACTTTGAAATTTTTCCATCTAATTCTGATGATTTCCTAACAACTTGTACTTTCAGCCCACTTTAAAATCTGGTTTTATTGAACACTGCACTGGTTGTTACATGATTTCAGCTATGGTATTTTTCCTTCTGAAATGAGAAATGCAAATTCAACTCATTTCTAGAACTCTTACCCACCAGTGAGAATGTTAGAAAACTAAATGTTTCAATAATGTAATTGAATTTACTATGACCTGCTTTAAACCTCACCTCCTTGTTACTTACTTCACACTTGAGTTACAAGTACCTTGTTTTTCTGAATATTTTTGTTCTATAAAAATTATGCATATCATCTGGACTGCTGCAGTTTAATTCATGTTTAATTTCTTTACATACAGTAGCAACTCACATTCCTTGTAGCCTCTGAAATAAATGTTGATACATTAAAAAAAAACTGTGCAAAGGTGCCAAAGTTGTAACCCACTTAAAAAAAAGAGACATACATTCTGCAAATATATTTATTGATAAGATCTCAAGTTTGTCTGAGATCATCCATCTAGAATACAGCTTTCAAAAGTGTGTTTGTACACCAGACATATCCAGTAGTACACTTTGTTACCAAGATTACAAATGAACATCTGGATTTGGTTAGTCATCAAGATTCAGATTTACAGGAGAGTCCTCAGTATTTACATTCCGTGGGACCTTGGGATCTCCAGTCAGTAGGGACAAGGAAAGATTTGTCTTACATGAAGCTCCTGTTTGTGAGGACTATATCAAGTGCGTATGACTTACCCAAGCTTTGACTCACAGGGTGATCAGTGACTTGTAGCCCGGTCACTTGAATTTTTTTTCTTGCTCCATAGTACAGATCCACCAGCAACCACCTGATCTACTTCATTTATTTGCCACATTAAAACTGTTCCTGTTCCCTCTGTATTTATATTTTCTTATATCACCACTGACCTCCTATGATTTGTCTTGTGGTACTGAACACAGTGGTGTGCATTCAATTGGACACCACCATTTTTTACTCCACTTCAGCTCTTTGGTAATCTAGAATTACTTTCTTACAAAGCTGCCCTCGCTTCATCATGTGTGAAGCAAGATTGAGGCACATCTGCCTTCAACCAACTTTGAGAGTCTGGCTCCTACTCATCCAGTCACTGCCTTCCCACAAAGACAAACTAAGCCACCTCAACAGGAACCATTTATTCATAGCCCAAACAATAGAGAGAAAATTTCCAAAAAAAATCTGGTTAAGGCACCAAGCCTTGCATTTTCCACATTACTATACAAAAGGACTCCCTGTGAACTAGAACAGCCTAGATGTGGCAACTGAGCTGACTTTTTTTTCCCTTGGGGCAACACATGAACCAGAGAGGACAGTCAAGTCACTGGGACTCACACAGGAACAAGGCTATGAGCCTCTGCTACCAGTCAGCTGCAGGTATCACTGCACTCCTGGGCAGCCTGGGCCGTTGAATCTGTGGCATGGGATCAACCAAACAGCACAGTACAGGACTTGTGCACAAACCAGAAAGGCACATCTGAGCCAGGGGCAGGACTGGCAGTACTCTGTCCCAGCTGACATCAATATGGTCCTGCAGCTTTCAGAGACAAACTGCCAGCAGAGCAGATTATTGCCACTGCTCTTAAAACAACCACCTCTACCCTATGCTGTACCAGAACAAATAAGTTGAAGGAGCTGCCAGTAAATACAGGAGCAACCAATGAAAATAACAACTTCCTCATTTAGCTACTTACATCCTACATTTGGAACTTCCCATCTTTGTTCATCTCCTGTGCAGTTAACTTTCTGCACTTTTACTTCTGTTCAAACCAGTTTAGCTACTTGATGTCCATACATCAACTTCGGAACTGAGACAAGGTCCAGACAGCTCATGAATTGATCTTCTAAGTAACATTAAAACTAAAGAAGCTCACACACCAAGGGAGTCATAGGATGTGTATTCCCAAAGAACAAGAATTCAACTAAACTGCTAATAACATCAAAATGAGAGAGAACGCTTTTATAGAATCAATCAACTTTAAGTAAGGGCAACTGATGTAAGCAAGCAGGCAGGACACAGATATGACCATTCTATTAGGTAGGAGTAACTTCCTACTTTTGACTACTCATGGACAGACACAAACAGCCAAGTTGAAATAACAGGAAACTGTAGGGAATAAATCTATATTCAAGATATTCTCATTTGTGCACAACACAGATGCACTAGCCTAAATGCAGAAGTCAAGATTTAGCCTATATTGAGAGGTGACTACTTCAACTATCTCTTCTTGGGAAAGGGAGATCAAGACTATGACCAAAAGCCACGCACACAGCAACGCACAATTGTAATCTGAGATCATTTGGTCATGAAGACAAGACCTTAGGCATTTTGTTCTAATTTAAAACACCAATTATATACACAGTTTAATTAAAGCACTTCCACATTTAATTTAAGCAAAATAGTTTTTGTCAGAAAATTACACAACCCCAAAAAGCTGTTTTTCAAAAGCATATTTTATTTTTAAAGGCTAAGAGAAGTATTCAGAATTGTATTTCTTACGCAAAAAGATTCACCTTTCACTGTGCAGGGTCATTAGTAGGAGAAAAAGCATTGGGGGATTTACTTTTTTGCAACTGCTGTTGAGTTCCTACATCAAACCAGGTTTGTTTAAAAAAGGTAACATCAGTTATGCCTTAAGATACAGAATTACAAAAGAGTAACACAAACCAGGTAACTATGCTCATTTTTTCCACATAAAGATGTTTCAGCCAAGACAAACAGAAGCAACAATTGTATTTACTGGTAGCCAAATCAAAAGAACATCACTAGCACAGACACTGCTTCAAAAATACCCATGCTGATAAATGCATGTATTAGAAGAATGTTCTGTCTGTCCCAATTCATCTTTTCCTCTGCATCATAAGCCTCAAAACCACGGAAGTATGAAACCACAACATATCTTTTTTTCCTTTTTTCAAACAAGAGGCTACAAGAAAAGACGGAAGACTACAGAATGTGGTGAAGAAAAAGTCATCACCTCTACAGAGACAGCAGGACTTTGACCAAGAAATTTTAATCACTAAGGACCCAAACCAATTCAGAATCCAGAGATGCAATTTTGCTGGGTATTCTCCCTTCACCGATTTGTAACTCTGCATGTACATGTTCTGGATGGCTTGCATTCAGTGGGACAGAGGTAGTGATGGGAACAAGATTCCTTCCCTAAAGTTTCCAAATAGATGCAACCTGGTAAGTATGGCCCCAAGGAAGGATGAGTGCAACCACCAGAGGACCTGCAAGCTGGGAAAGGACAAGAGCACAAGCACACACAGGAAGCCGCTCTCCAAACCTAGACTGATAAATAAAATGTTATGTAAAGGTGCTGGACAAGAACTGAACAAGTAACAAAACATCTGTGGCCTCAGGAACATGTACTTCATGCTAGGTTTGTGCAAAGGGTAGAACTGTACCTTTGCTGCACAGTTGTGGTAATCAAAATGACACAGAAATTCCAGTAGCTAGATAGCCTTATTATACTGACAATAGCTCTAAAAAGTCAATCACCCATAAATTTTTTTTTGTATTTGCAGACAATTCCTTTATCCAGTTAATTCTTCAGACTTGTCCCACCTTTGCTATTTTTCTGTCCTAAGGGGATTAAGACAGACTTCACTTGTTAAAAGTACTTTCCCCTTTGCTCAGTGAGAACTCATTATCTTATACTCCTGGAATACTATAATTTGTTATAAGAACATTCACTCAGAGAAAACTGTTTGTAATACTTATAATGAAAGGTTGCAACTGTTGGACAAGAAGGGATGGTTGAAAACTAGGTCATCTGAATACAATTTGAGTTCTATAAACCAATAATTGAATAAAGTCAATACTTGGTTCTAGAGAGCAGTTCTCCTTAGAACACCCCATTTCTCTTCTTAAGAAGATCAGAGGTAAAATGGTTTGTTTTATTACAACACTGGTTAGCCAAATCCAATCCTTGCCATTCAGATATGATTTTTAAGAACTAGGGACTTTATGGTTTACTGCCAAATTTGGCAGACAATTTACTGATGAGATTCATGACCTTTGGATTGCTCTGGTACTTGCACATATTTGCTGGATTCTGGGCAACATCTTGGAATGCAACCATAACTTCTGGATCCTGGACAAAAAGAAAAACAAACAAACAAACAAACACAACAAAACAAACCAAAATTAGGGCATTTGTAAAACAACTCTACAAAAATGATTATGTGGTTCCACATGAATCTAGTCTTGCTCAGGCTCGGCTTTTACATTACAAGACTACATTAGACTTCTGGCAAGAAATCTCTAAAGACAACCCAATAATACAGTGCATGTTGTTAAATCTGTGTCAGTAAACACCAGAATCATTACTGAAATTGTTACACTAATAGTTCAGTGTGTGAGAAGGGGGATAGGATAAGACTTCTGTTTTCCCAGAACAGGAGCTATCAAACATAGCCAAACCTACTGTATTATTTCTGTTCTGGCATTTTTCAGTGTATTTTGAAGGAGGTAGGAGTTTGATGTGTGTAGCATGCATGATGGGATAACTCTGCTCTGAGCAACAGCTGATGCCTATCCTTTTTTCTTCACTCTAGCGGCAGAAGCCTGAAACTGTTGGGTTGTGAGTAGACACAATGTGGCAATATTTGGCTTTTAAAAATGCATCTAATTCTCAGTCATTCCTCACCTCCACCAAAAATTCACACCTGGAAAAGAACCTTGTTATCTCTTATCACACTACTGTGTTGCAGTTCATAAATACATCCACATGTTCAATGAAGTCAGTGCCCAAAAAAATAACTCCATCTTCTCTATTTAGTATGAGAAGCATTAATACCTTTTTCCCATACTTCTAGTATACCTTTGGCCTCCACTGAACTTGGTTTCAATAATTTTACCTGTGTAGGTTCTGAACATAATGAATCTGTATGTAACAATTTTACATCTCAGTCTGGAAAAATGTTTCCATTATAAGCCATATCTACAAAAAATTGCAATTTTCTTTAATTCAGCAAAAGTGGAAGCAGTTTATTATGTTCAATACAAATCACGGATGTTAGTGTTAATTTCATCTGCTATTCTTTCTAGGACCATTTAAGTATTTTCACCAAATGACACACTGCTTCCTAGACTTCTAACCCATTGCTACAGCAGGCATGTTCTCTGGAAACCATCACAACCCAACCAGAGTGCTCAGAGCTGTCAGTGCTTCAATAGCACCATCCTGTATCTATTCTAGCATCCGACTCAATACAAAGCTGTTTAACAAATCTGATCCTAAATTGCATTTGGTAGGTGTGGACTCCACTGACAGCACCGACACACCTCAGTCACATTTTATACATGTTGGGAACCAAGAGTCCAGTCTTATGGGAGGATTAAACTCCCTCACAAAACATAACCTGCAAAGTATACAGAAAATAGAATGCTGAAGTTCAGAAAAGAGAGACTAGATACAATCTGTCCACTTTACAGGATTCCCATGCAAAGAGAAAAGGCAGACTTTCACAACCTCAGACTTCTTGAACTGATTTCGAAATAGGGCATATGATTATAAAGATTATGTCATGTTGTTAAGTCTGTGGTTTCAGTTATATACGAATCTGGAACAAAAGGCTGAGTAATCTTAGTCACTACTTTGTGTCAAAGCACTCTTAAAGGAATGTTAAATATCCATTTTTATGCTATGTATTTCACTTTCATATAAATTCACAGCAAGTAAATGACTCTGTACTTCTGTGACTCCCTGGAGGCTCTCAACCTTAGAGAGTGTTTATAATATCCAAGGTTTAACAGTGATGAGCAATATTATCAAAATAAAGTGAAAGGACATCAACATTTCTGTAGGGAAACGTTTAGTGCATAAGGTGCGTTGTAGGGTGACTTTATGATGCTTGTATCCCCAATTGTCTGTTCTGTGTGTGCTGTATATTGAGTTCTGTACCTTAAAGACTGATTTTGAGAGCGAAGCAGGGAAAGAAGAAGTGCATAGTTTGTTTTGAAAAACAGCATTCGCTCCTCTGCATTTTTTTTCTCGGGATGGGGTTGTTCGGCTGAGGCACGGACAGCAGGGGGACAGAAATCTTTTTTTGATTTTAGTTCGTTTAGCTAACTGAGGCAGAGAAGCCTCCTGCCTATTTTCTCCTTTTTCTTGGGACTGTTTAAACATACTCTGGACTGAAAGACCCAGAGGTGTCATTGTAGGACACAAAAAACTCCAAGTATTTCAAATATTTCAGAAGGCCAAGAGTATAGAAAAAGATGGCTTTATCATCTAAATTCTTATTACTTTTTATAAGGTGTTCCAATACAGACTTAACATGATTGGTGAATAGGAACGACACCCCCTTAATGCCATTGGTTAAACTAGAGAAACAGCAAACAGCAGCTGGACAAAGATTCTTTTGAGAAAGAATAATGGTTTACCAAGATTGTTTTGAGAAAAATCTTGCTTGAGAAATTTTTCCTTGGGAAAAAGCAGCTGTTAGCAGGCTAAAAATCTCTCAGACCCACACAGAGGAGCACCAGGGAGCTCGCACCTGTGGCCCACCAAGGCCTGGACCTCTGGAGGGACGAATAAGGGACTGAGTGAGTTGAGCTACACCCACAGCAAGGACTTTCTCAATTTGCCATCTCACTCCAGAATGGAAGGTTTTATTGCTTCATATTATTCATTCTTTGTGCTTGTGGGCACTTTGTTTGTTAAATAAATAGGTTTTTCCACTTTTCGCCAAGGAAGCTCTTTTCTGGACTGGCTGGGGGGAGGGGCTTTTGGGTCTTCCCAGAGAGACCCTATTTAGGGGGTTTTCTCCCAAATTTTCCCTAAACTAGGACAAGGTGGAATGGTAGCAATTCTATTAATTGTACTAGGAAGACATTCAGTTTTCTAATGCTCTGGTCTTTAGTTGCAGAAGAAAAAATAATACTTCCAAGAAAAGTTATCATTACTTTTTGGTTTTTTCCCATAACTTAACACATTTTGTTGGAAGTGTGTATCTAACATATGGCTACATGTCAAATAAGGAATCCATAGGTTCATCTTACACATCACTCCTTATAAAAAGAACTTCTACTTGACTCTGAAATGCAAATGTCATGTGTCTAAAGACATACACCCTTCTACAGTTCATTGCTTCAACAGAACTACATCTGACACTCCAGGAAAACTTGACAGGACTGCTACCAACACCCTGACCAAGAGCATCAGGCTGTATTCTGACTGTCAATGTTTTTGTTTGTTTGCTTTTTCATACTACTACATTTTTATTTCAATTTTCCTAGTGAAGAACTGTTATTCCTATTCCCATATCTTTGCCTGAGAGCTCCTTCAGAGAGAAGGGGTTTACATTCTCCATTCCAAGGGAGGTCCCTGCCTTCCTTAGCAGACACCTATCTTTCGAAACCAAAACACAGATAGACAAGACAGTAAAATGAAGCACACTAAAATTTCAATCAATTCTTCTGAAGGCTAGAAAGCTTAGGTGCAAATGAACTAAAAAACCATGTAGTAGAAGTCACTGCAAAAAGTAAGCAATATGCTACCATTAAGAAGCTGTGAAAAGAAATGCAAGAGAAGTTTTGCTGCTTTGAGAAAAAAAAAATCCTGAAGAAATAATTCTTCAGGTAATGGAACCAAAAATCTTCATCAAGAAAGTAGTTTTTATAGTGGTTTGCAGATCACAAAGTCACAGAATTGTTAGGGATGGAAGGGACGTCTGGAGATCATCTGGGCCAACCCCTCTGCCCAGGTAGGGTCACCTAGACCAAGTAAAATTTATGCCAATGACAAGCACTAAGTCCCCTATATATATCCACAGGCAGCCATATCTGGTTCTTTGGTTGCTTCTGTGGATGACAAAGTGAAGTTAACAGCAAAACCAGCTTAATCTGGCTTGTCTTCAGGCACCCATGGTTGTCAGGCTTACTGAGACTCAGGCACATTTCAGTGTCAGCTCATGGAGAATAGTCTCCAAAATGATTAAGTCATAGCAAGTCTAAAGAGACTGAGGTGGTAGCCTTTACTCTTAAAATACTCCCATTTTGGCACTAACTCCTCACTATAAAAAGCCTCCACAGACTATCAGTTAAAAAGCAATTTTGGAGTGACTTGTGATTCAGTATGTTCAGAGTTTTTGTTACCTCAGACAACAGACTGATAATAGCTGCCAGCTAACATTATCCATCAACATATTCCACAGCTGCACTGGGCAGATGCCAAGCAGCAGAAACTACCATCTTTTAAAACTAGAGCTTACATGGCCAATTCAAAAAAGACCAGAAAGCAGAGTTGGACATTTTAGGAAAAGGTGGCAGTGTAGACATAGATCAAGTTCTAATGAATTTTATCCAGATACAAAGTTGGTACAAAGAGTACATACAGTAAAAGACTCAAGGTTTGCTAACAGGCTGTACATACTAAAGTCTGCCTGCATTATCAGAAAACACTGCCAACACACATTCTTCCAAGAGTCCTACCCTGTGCTGGGGCATATGTAATCAGCATGCAATAGAATGGCACGTGACCAGCACTTAATATTTAGCTGGACTGCAACACTGTTTTCAGTAACCTCTCATCACAAACTCCAGTGTTACAGCAGGAAGTAGCCTGGTAAGGAAGACAGCTATAAATCAAGGGCCCTTTCTGCATAGTTTGCATGCAAGACAACACTACTGAGTGTGGTAACCTAAGTAAAGGCGTATTTTCCAACATCAGCAACCATTAAGGGAAGAAACCCATGTTTTGCAAGGGAAGTGATGATTTTTCTGTGATTCCAGGTTATACTGAGTAAGATTCCTTTGTGATGCCTTTATTTCAATGGGCTGAGGACAATATGTAACTCTAATCACAGAAAAAAGAAACAAACCAGTTTTATACCTGATCATATTAGAATGCAAATGTAACTACGTAGATCTGACTTTTTCTAGCCCACCTGCCCTTAAAACTGGTGATGTCAGACATGGTCTCTTTAATCTGTTTAAATACTTTTCTTGAGTAGAAGTAGTTATGAGATTGAGCAATTACTTAAATGAGCATTTAATCAAGCCCAGTACAGGAGTAAGCTTTCTGAATACGATTTCAGAAAATGCCAGATGAAGAACTATTCTAATAATACTTTGTCTCAGGCAAAAAAAAATTTAATCTCCTAAGAGAAAGGCAATTCTCATCACAATATTACTATAATATACTGTGTAAGAAAAACATTACCAATGTTTTTGTTTGCACATAGTTATCTCCCTACAAAGTGTGTGCATTCAAAAAATGAGCAAGTGAATTATAATGTGTGGGAAACGACCATTTGAGAGACTTTTTCAAAAAAGATGACAACTGCATACAGCACACAGTTTTGCCTATCACAGTGGGGAGGGTTTATGTGCTATCTTTAACTAAGCTTCCGTTAGCTTGCAAAACAGCTAACATGGAATCCAGAGAGTCTGATGTCACACACATCAGGAAAGAATTTTACAACAGAAATAAGCAAGCACCCCATTGCTATCCAAGAAGTCACATCTTCCTTTCTCCCTTTAGGCTCATGGGTGCCATTCTTCTCTTGATCAGAACGTGTAGCTTTGACTTTAACGAATACTCACCTGCATGGCCGCAAGAACTTCTGGATCACTGAGAATCTCATTGAGACCCGGCATACCTGCCATTCCTGGCATACCTCCAGCCCCAGGAAAGCTACCTGAAAATCCAACACAAGAAAAATGCATGATGAAAAATGTTCAACTCACCTCTACAGTAATTATGTTCACTGAGACTAAGACATACTTGCCACAGACATACTGCCCTTGTCCTATCTCTAAAGCCATGTCTTCTATAGGGTTATAACTGGTCCACTCAATGGAAGGCAGAGTCTTCACCTTCTCTTGTTAAGACCTACATCTTATTTCATCCATGTTTTTAACCCAATTGAATAGGAGGCTTGTAGTGAGTACAGTTCTTTTCCTAGTTACCTTAAATGAGGTAGGCCTCAAACTCAGAAACATAAGGAGTTTGAAAGCCTGGGGTGAAAAATTTAGGGCAGAAGCAGCTCAGTATTATGTCCCAGGCACATTCCACATTTGGCAAGAACTTTAGGTTTTGAAAAATTGTACCACCAATGGGAAGAAACTCCAACAAAACACCAAGAAAAATATCCCTGAAGCAAAACACTTGAGGTTCTATTACAGAATCCCTATTCTGCAGCATCCCCAGGTGTGCTGAGCATGACACATAGGGTCTCTATCTGGCTGCTGATCCAGCTGAAGCACACACAGCCTAACTCCCAACTACATCTCAGTCTTCAAGAGCATCAGTATTTTGTTTCTCCCCAGTTCATTGTATAACATGGAAAGTCTGATTTTTGTAAAGCTGTCAAGGATAACTTTTCTATAAGGTAATCTGCATTACCTGCTTTAAAAAACTATTCTGTTAACAACAGCTTGCAACCAGTACAGATTTCCATCATATTCAATCCACATTTTCAACTTTACGTTATTATTCTTAAGCAGAATGGATTCAAGGTACCCTGGGTAATTTAGAAAACATTCTTATACTCATTTTTAGGGATCTTACCAAGCAAATTCTGCTTCTTTTGTTTTCCCATACCTAAATCCTTCCATTCTGTTATCCTTTAATTACTGATTTCTGTCTTCCCTCTACTTGCTACAAAGCATCAATTCTCTTCAACAGAAAGAATCCCATCCCTCTTACCACTAGTGCTCCAAGAGTTATTTGTACACAAATTCTAAACTTCACATAAGGTTTTTCTGTCTTGAGAACAAATGCTATAAAAACTGCAGTTATAACACTCCATATGGAAATAGCCACCTCTACCTCAAGTATTGGTGCTGAAAAATAAAATACCTGGGAAGCCACCTGGGAAGCCACCAAACTGAGCTCCTCCTGCCTGTCGTCTTGCTTCTTCCTCCTGCAGATGAAAGCACATTATTCCACACAAAACAATGGAACTGCAGCCTATTTTCTACAGGTCAATTGGGTTTAGGAGGAAAAAAATAGCCGAGACTGTTTCAGGGAGAAACACTGTCACAAGAAACAAAGCACTCTATCTTCAAAACCACTGACAGGAAATTGCTCTGTCTATTCTTAATTTTGTACACGATTGCAGGTTAGCTATGCAGGGTATGCTTCTACTGAATATGACCTGTACCATTTGTTTTAGCTCCCCAACTGTATTTTTAGAACTCCCACCCCCACATACTAAAAAAGAGGGGAGGGGAGGGGAGGGGAGGGGAG
>VZDJ01000426.1:14150704-14220054 GCA_008694505.1 Cyanoderma ruficeps
AGGGAAGGGAGAAAGAAAGAAAAGAAAAAAAAAGAAAAAAAGAACCAACTATGCCAGGAATTGAGGAAGAGAAGCAAAGTATAATTTTGAATTTAAAACCTCCCACCTTGAGATACATAAGTACTTTAAGTGAAAAATACTCTGTAATGGTCATAAAATAACTGACTTCTTGAAATACAGGCTTAGTAGAGATTCCAAAGACTGTTTTTGTCACAAGCAATAAAACCAGATGAACTCAAATGCCTTCTCCAGATTTCATTACTGGTTAAGCAACCAAGCCAAAAACTATCTCTCTAAAATTTAAAACTTATATTTAAATTATTTTTCTGTTGTAATAATTTTAACCAAAATGAACACTCTCCAAATCATTAAGAAATATTAAAGAAATAAAAAGAATATTCACCCGTTGTGCTTTCTCATGCTCCTCCCGGGCCTTCTTCACTCTTTCTATTCTTTCCTTGATTTCCTTTTCTTCACGCTTCCGCTCATATTTTCGCCGATGTTCTGCAATTTTCTGAGCCTATCACAATGGAATACCAGGAGTTCCTACACATTTCTAACATATCAGACAACATATTTCAATACAAAACACTTGTAAGCATAATCAACTCGTTCTACTAGTTCTTAAAACTAAGATCTGATTTTGCATCCTAAAAATCTCTTGTTTTAGGAGTCATTTGCTACTTCTTTCCCATGGCAGTCAGTCAGTCATTATTGTCTACTCAAGACCGACTGGATTCACCGGAATATGCACTCCAGCATATTTTTTCGCAGTCGTTTTAGGACTTGTGTCATCGTTAGAACTTGAATGTGTTATTATTCCATGTCCTTTTATGGTTTTATGCTGAAATATTGATTTCCCTGAGGGTAAAACCAGCAACTGCCCTGGAAAAGGGCACAATAGGTAGTATAATTCCTACTGCATACACACACACTTTCTAGATAGTGTTACCACTGTTTCAGAGACCTTTGCAGCATGTACTGATCGACACAAGCAGACCACAGAATTCCTCAACCAAACCAAGAAAGGGCTGGTGGGGAAGAAGTTTCCTTCCTTTTACTAGCTTCTTCCTCAGGTGTATTAAATCTATAGTCCCAGCAAAAGAGGAGTTAATAATGAACCTCCCAAGGCTCCTCACTCAGGGCTCCCTGTAACAACAGAATTAACTGCAGCACTGCTTTCCTCAAAACAGAACGGATCCTTAGAAATAACTGCAAAAATGGTTCATGATTTCAGATATAGTATATAATGGTTGCTCTGTAACATTCCTGTAACTAAGAAACACAGCCAAATCTGGGTGCAAGAACAAGGATACTACTAAGACAGACACTACTAAGACAATGGATATCCCTGCATTCTTTTAGAACACTCTTTAAAGGAAGAAATTACTTTTTAAGTAGCAGAGCTTTGATTCAACTTATTTTAGCTAGGAGACACTCCTTTTGTACTACATCATTCCTGAAGTGCATCTGCCAGAGAAAGCACACTGGAAGAAGCAGGAATAGAGTGAGTGCAGTCATATCCTGATGTTACTGACATTTAATGGATCTTTAAAAGAGAAGTGTTCTGTTTTCTTTTTAATGAAGCATAAAGAGTTTCCAAATTTTAGATTTCTGTTATTACTAAGTATTTCTCAAAATGAACTAAACTTTTTAAGAATTTGACTTATAGCTGAAAGTGCTACAGAGTAAAAAATTCTAGGAAAGCTTGAAGTGAATAAATTAGATGAATGCATCAATTTCACATACTAAAGATTTTGAAAATCACCCATTAAAAGATCCTATGTTTCTTGTAGAGCTACATATACAAATTCCCATGCAATTATCAACTACACATCAATGTATCAGATACTCACTCTGCTGTTTCTGTGCTCAGGCAGATTAACAGGGAAAGAAAAGGTTCCTCCTCAGCCAAGAATTAAGTATTACTTCTTATGAAAACCAGCTGAGACCTAAGACCTAATTATATTAACCTCAGATCAACAGTCTCCAAAACAGAAAACTAATGGGTTGTAAAATTGTGTCCATTGTCATTTAGCTGGAGACAGAAAAGATATAGTAGAAAAACTGAAAGATGAAGTTATCAGACACAGGAATGTTTATGCATGTGGGGGTTTAAGCTTGACTGGATGCCAGATGCTCACTAAGCTGCTCTCTCACTCTCGCCTCCTCAACAGGACAAGAAGAGAAAATAAGATGGAGAAGCTCTTGGCTTAAGACAATATTACTCACCCACTACCATCATGGGCAAAACAGACTCAACCTGGGGAAGATTAATTTAATTTATTACCATTAAAAATGGAGGATGATGATGAGAAACAAAACTTAAGCCACCTTCTTCCCAAAGCTCAGCTTTACTGCTTCATTCCCCACTCTTCCACCCTGAAGAGCACAGTGGGATGGGGACTGTACTGACGCTCCTTCCTTCTCACACCTTTTTCCTGCCCCAGTGTGTCTGCCTCACAGGGTACAGTTCTTCATAAATTGCTTCAGTGTGACTGTCCCCACAAGATACAGTGCTTGGACAACGACCTGTTCCACCATGGGTCCCCTATGAGCTGCAAGCTCCTGTCACAAAACCAGCTTCTGTGTAGGCTTCTCTCCACAGGCTGCAGTTTCTGCTAGAAGCCTGCTCCAGGAGACTCTCCATGAGCTGCAGCTTTCTTCAGGGCAGATCCACTTCCTGTCATGGGACCCTCCATAGGCTGCAGGGTGGATCTGCCCCACTGGATCTGCTCCATGGGCTGCCCATGGTGGATCTCCATGGGCTCAAGAAGGACAACCTGCTTAACTGTGACCTTCTCCATTGGCTGCAGGGGAATCTCTGCTCCCATGCCTAGCACGCCTCCTCCCACTTCCTTCTTCACTGATCTTGGTATCTCTACAGAGTTACTTCTCTCATATTTTTCTTTTTTATTACCCTCCCTCTCACAGCTGTTACACTGCATTTTTTAACTCTTTCTTAAATATGCTATCAAGAAGCACCACTGGCATCACTGACTTGCTCAGCTTTGGCGCTGGCTGGAATTGGCTCCCTCTGACACAGGGGTAGCCTCAGGTCTCTCTTTACAAGAGGCCAGCCCTGCAGTCTTCACCACTCCCCAAACTTCCTATATAAATCCAATATAATGTAACAGCTGCCATCTGTGATATGTCAATCACTTCAAAGGAACAGGCAAAACCATGAAAAAGCAAGCCTGCATTCTTTCACAAAAGTTATCTCCTTAGAAGAAGTTACAGAAGTTTCTCCTTAGAAGATTGCTGGACTCAGCCAGGGGAGAACAGCTGAAAACCAGCTGTGCAGAGCTGAGGCTGCCCTCACCGGGCTGAATGACGAAAGTACAAAGCACAGGAAAATGCTTCCTTCAGAAAATGTGCTTAAGGTCAAAGCTTTGATCAAGTCAGAAAAATCTTATGGAAAAAATCAATTATCAGCTATCTCCAGCTTTTCTGAAGGTTTTTAGTCTAGATTCTAAAATACCTGGCAAACTTCAACTGCTTCAGATTCTTCCATTAAAATTTTAAAAAGGAATGTATTTCATATTTCTGTTATATGCCCAGCTCCACACATTCAATTTTTCTACACACAGCCATAAACAGCTGTTACTAAAGACAGAAGTATTTATAAACTTAGTCTGAAGTGTCAGAAGACATATAAACACATTTCTTCCAGACAATGCCTGTTGAAGAATATGAAGGCAGCTATATCACTCGATACAGGAAAGACCTTCAACATTCCTCCCCACTTACTCTTGGCTGCACCTCCTTCAGCATGGCACTTGCATCTTCGTCATAATCCAGTTTACAAGCTAATGCAAGATCATGAGCAGCCTCCTCCCAGTGACCAAGAAGTCTGGAATTCAGAAGACACCAACAGTCACAAGGAAAAACTGAACACTTGCAAGTCTTCAAAACATTTAATCATGCATCACTCAGAAATTCTACCTAGAGTTACAATGATTTACAGAAATGATTATGGTGTTTCATTTGAGCTGCACACTACAATACCATTAGAGGACACTTGCTTATTTGCTTCATATCCTTACAGTAACAATGAATAAAAAACTCTCCATGAGATCATGTCATTGTCTGCTATGAAGAATGATCTAACAGGGAGAAGGTACTCTAGCTAAATTCATGAAGCACTACTACCACCTCAGGCTTAAGTGGACCCTCTTGCTCAGCACTCAAACCTCATGACTTGGATGCACCATGTCTTAATTAAAGTGGTCATGTAAGCCTCATACTCTTGATAATTAAAATCTTAAGCAAATGGTGGTATTACTAAATGGTCAAAGCGCTTCTGCTCACAGACAGAGGTATTAATGCAAACTATTCTCTAGTCTTCCCACACTTAGGTTTCACACTGTAAATGAAAACTGCAGACACTAAAAAACAACTCTAAACACTGTCTAAAACATTTTTTTAAAAGTCATATTAGCATTTACGTCTTCCACTTTTATATAAACTTTAAGAATTGTCACCTTTTTTCTTGATTTATTACAATTAAAAAAAAAAGTTGAACTGTAGTTGGCAGAATGCCTAACACCATTTTAAATAATTACATTTCTCAGTTGCAACAAATGGTTCCCTAATAATGCGGTATTTAAATTTACTATGTAAAAGAGCTCCAGGGTCTAAGGACAAAGGACAGCAGAGAAAGGTTCAAGAATTATAGGTCAGTAAAAAAAACCCCAACAAACTAAGTGAAAATGAAGAACCTCCAAACAAATAAAACAAGCAGTCCTAGATCTCATAATCTTTACCTAATGATAAGAAAATGTTATTCAGAAAAATAGAAAGCCATTAGAAGATGAGAGAGAGATGAAGTGTCAGGGGGCTGAGGGGACAGTATCAAGAGGACTACTCATAAATTGCCATCAATAAATCACCATCATCCTTATTCTCTAAGCCACATACTCAGCACAATGGTTTCTTGGCTCACAGCTACTGTTCTCAGGTATGAGACAAACAGTTCAGAGGCACAGAGAAGGAGAGGATGTATGAACAAAACTACCCCCCCCACGTAAAAATAATATTAAGTACAGGTGCAGTTCATTACCTATGTGCTTTCCCCCGCCACTTATAGGTCTGCGCTGAGTCAGGATTAATCTTGATGGCTCTGTCACAATCTCTAATGGCAGCATTTGGCTTCTGCAGTTTCACAAAAACACTGTGGGAACAAGAACATTTATCATACATACTGAAATACCAAGTTACTAACTTAAGCTGGAAATAACTCTGGATTACTAACAGGCAAGCTAGTGAGATAATGCATTTGAAGAGCTGCGTTCAAAAAGATGTCATAGTAACATAGATAACGAAGTCGTTAAAATTTAGTCTCACCTTCCCAGCATTGTAGGTGTGTCACCCTGATCTTTTTCAGCCTTCTGATGTTTGCATCTTTGTAGTGGAGTTTCTCACAGACTTTTAGGTAAACAAAGTGATTGTTTATCATTCCTCTCTTGACGGACCTCTAGTTTGACCACTGTGGTTAGAGAGGTGTAAACCTCGTTTGTCCAATCCGTAGTCATTGTCCAAAATGTATATAAATCCAGGTCAAAAATAAACTGCCAAACTGCCCTCCTTTTTTGCTCTGACAACTGACTGCGTGCGTGTCTTTCATTTCGTGTCCGTCTAGCAACATAGGTGAGTCATGAACAAGAACTGAAAGCATTCATTGTTCAGACTCAAGCCTCGCCAGCAAGAATAACTTTGGTACAGAAGACAAGATACATAAATGCAAAGGACAGTTCAGCCCCATGGTTCTTGGGGTCTCTGGTCAATGGGAACTAGAAATTTGAACAAAATAACAATAACATTCTGCGTGCCATATTGCACAGTCTTTAACACAGTAAGACAAAGAAAGCATGAGGAGCTACACAGGCTACAAGGATCAACACCTAGAGTCTTGAGGAAAAAGAGGTAGGAGATGAGACATCAAAATCAAAAGCAGCAAAACAAACACAAACTATGCAAGAAACTCCAATCCCTTGTCAGTTAAATGTAAAAGTTGAAAATTTTACGGCACACAAGTGTACCAGACTAACAAGTAGAGTAGTACTTCAGGAGGTTCAAGTAACTAAAATTAAAAATCTCTTAAAGACACATTAAAAAACATTCCTGAATTGACAGAAGTATTCAATTCAACATATTCCACGTCAGAACATCTACATCAACATCTAAATCTACATCTCCCTCTTACATGTATTTGAAAACAGTTTATCAACAATTCCTGTAAGTAACTTCATTATTAAAGCAAGCACAAAGTCACACATTGTCTTCTAGGAACAAACAGGTAGACAGGGTGTCAGGGAAGTGTCCCAAAGCTATACTTCATCAATGAGAGCCATTCTAATGCTGCTGGCTCTACAAAGCCCCTAGTCTCTCAAACACACAAACCCCCCCCCCCAGAACAAAACCTATGGATTACTCCTAGCACTTCATCAGCATGACAGGTTTTACAGTATCCTAATACATTATCCATTTCTTTCTACAACAGACCAAATTGAGGGAAGTTTTAAACATCTCCTAATATTCTTATTTTTCATTGCTACACCCAGTCCTGAGAAGATAGGACACTGTAAGAGATTTTAAAAATACTGTTATGATAGCAACAGTGTATTAAGGTACACAAGTGGTGTTACATGCAAAAACTTTGATATGGAAAGAAAAAAACCAGGAAGGCAAGTACCAGTCAAGATGTATTACAATGGAACAGTATTTTGTATTACAAAGGGCACTGATTAATCTTGTGAAAATTCAAGTTCTCTTTGAATAAAACTTTGTTATCAGAAAGGTCCACTAAATTACCAAATCATCCATGATTAGTGGTCTTTTGTGTAAGAACAGAAAAAAAAAAAATCTGCTTCTGCAACCCATACTTGTCAAGCCTTCCTGAAGAATCAGGAAGAAAAAGATGTCAGTGCATTATGAATTTAGAAAGTTCTCAATGCATCATCCGCATCTGGTAGATGAAAGTCACAGTACGGTGGGCAGAGAATGGGCTGAGATACAGATGTGTCCTGTTCAAACGTAAGACTGTTGAAAAGAACCAGGTCTACTAACAAATTCATTTAGCAGGTATAACAAGGAGAGAATTCACAGGATTCTTAACTAAGTTTGCATCTATACAAAGTATCATTTCAATCATCATCTTAATCGCACAATACACTTCAGATTTTACAAGGGTTTGTAACCCAGCATTATTCTGCCTCAACATACCAAAAGCACTATTGTTGAGGAATACTTTCAGTGCAGGTAGCTCCAGGTACAGCTGCAGTGTCAGCTGAAGACTGAACTCTGGGTGGTGAGTGCCTCAGGCAAGAACCAGTGTCAACCTTTGCACAGGGACCTGTGGCTCAACCAGGTGACTGGACACTCTCAGACACAGCAGGAGCCCATGACCCCAGACTTTCACAAGCACAGATTGTGAAGGTATGAAAGCCCAGGGCTTCCTTGATTTGGAATCCCTCCTCAGATGCACCAGCTTGAGCTGTTATTTTGTTATTGCACCGTGATTAAATTATTTTAAAGATCCAGATGTCTGAGAATCTGCTGTGGGAAACCCAGGGTCAAGACAGTAAGGAAACCTGATCTGACTGTGTGAGTGTGCCGGGTGTACCTGCAAAGCCACTTCAGTCTCAACTCAGGCAGTTCGAGCCTGACTGCCAGGGTACCCCTCGAAAGGTCAGACCGGAAAGTATCCTTAATGTTACCACAATGCATTTTGGAACATCATTCTGTTATTTACTCTATTACCAAGATTCTTTATATGGCTGCTACAGCAAATCTGGTGAGTCAAATGGAAGAGAAACTGCATGAAATGAACACTACCCTTTCCCTCCTGTGGTTTTAAGTTTACATAGATCCTCAAGTTGACTTATATTTAGGCTCCTTAAGGAAAATAACAAAACAGACAGAAACATAAATCACTAGTTTATGACTCACCTTGCTCTCTTGGCATACAAGATAGCCAAACATGGATTCAGCTTGATAGCATCTGTGAACAAGTCAACAGCCTTCTGAAGGTCCCCTAAACGCAAGTACCAGTGAAATTTCAATCATTATGTAATGAAATTACATCTGAATTCCCAAACCTGCCTTACACAGTGCGATGTGCCTAGACTCTTCTTAGAGAGAACATTACCAACAAAGAAAAATCACTTTCTCTCTCTCGCTGTTACTGAAGTACAAACTCTAAAATTAATGCTTGAGGAGAAGAGATACTTTTCCTTGTTAAATTTGCATATTTAACTTTAAATGCAATCAAATAGAATGCCACATCTTTACTATACACCTTTTCACTGCATTAAGCCAAACCACTGAGACACTGATCAAAATATGGAGGGAATTACTATAATGATCAATTTGTAATTAAGATGCTGCAGTACCTTATTCCGCCCCTTCCACCTTTCCCTAAACTATGGCTACATTGGAAAAACTGTACTTGAAGAAGCTTCCATGCTCTAGACAGTTTTGGGTATCCAACAAGAAGTATGTTTTCTCCTCCTCTAAAGCATTCAAAATGGCCCAAGATATTCACCCTAATTTTTCTAATAGGAGAACCAAAAAAAAATGTCCTTAAGTAAGTATAAAGAACCAATATATCACCTTCACTGAGAGCATTTATTGCTTCAGTCTTCTTTTCATTAGCTTGATCTGCCATCTCTTCAGTTACCTAACAAAATAAAATGAAAAACACGCAAAAACCCCAAAAGCTGTAGAGTCCAGGCCAGAACCACCACACTAAGACCTTGCCAAAGGAGAAAGAGCTTCAACTGTCCAATACCAGAACCTTAATTTTAATTTGTATTTAAATCATAGTTCACAAAACCCCACAAAACCTTTGCTTTCAGCTTGAAGACATTAGTCAACATTATTTTTAGCTATAAAACACTTGAAAGCTAAGTTGAATAATGGCAGAATTCCACATATTTAGTTAGCATGGGTGTTTTGATAAACTTCTTTGGCACTCTCTGACCTGATCTTCTACATGGAACTTTTTGTTTGACTCTAATCTTGAAAAAGAAAAGAATGTTATTTTAAACCAGTAACTTTTCTGTTTAGAAGAAAAAGAGCGAAAACAACAGCTGGCTACACATATAATAGAGTATTCATCCTCCCTCAGCTGCTATCCTTAATTACACTCAAACCCTCCTATCCTTCCTACTGCCACATTGAAAATACTTTGCTTACGTCCACATTTTCATCTCCCATTTCTTGATGGTCATCATTGTCTGGTTCAATCACTCCCTCATTATCAATTTCTGGGGGAAAAATAAAAAAGAAGACTAAGCTCCATCTACAGAGACAGAATTTTCAGAATCATTTTCACACTGTCAAAATGTAATCAAGGTGCTATTTTCCCCACCTAAATCGCTCTCTTCACTTTCTGGTTCAGGTGATTTAACCGGCTCCTCTGGGTGCTCCTCTGCTTTGTCCTGAGAGAGACATGTATTTGTAAGCACACATTATTTCTGACCGATGCTCTATTTCTGCTCTCATAAGTAAAAACGTGTTAGAATAATCAGACCGTGATACAGCTGAACCATTTTATTTTAAGATACTAGTCTCCTTTTCTCTCCTTTCAGATTCAGCCTATCATGTATGCAAATATTTCAGAGCCCAAATCTGGACTCATGAACTTCTATTATTGGTAAAGCTGGTCCTTCAAATTTTGTATTCAATAACCAAAACCAAATAATCCAAGTAACATTCAATTCAGATCTAGTTTTACAGTGATTACTAAGCAACTCTTCCAATTTTCCTGCCCTCCCTCACACATTCTCTGGATCAAAAATTCTCTCAATTTAATACCATTAAGCTAAGGTCCTTTAAGAGGGAACAATAAGCTGATAGTGATTTAAATATTGTTTTTATCTGCCAAGTTCTGAGCTTGTTGCCACTTCTACATACCTTGTATTTTTTCAAAAATTTCAAATGTTTTCTTATTGACTTCTAACTTTCATCTGAATTCCATAACTTAGCACATCCTGTCTATTATCAGATACAAGCCACTTGTCTTCATACTTAAGTGTCACAGACTACATTCAGTAATTCCAGCATCCACTGTCTTGTTGAAAAAATTAAGAAATATCTTTTTTCCAAAAAATCCTGATATAAATATTTACAAGGCAAATTTATTTTCTTCCTTAAAATAAATCAACAAATGCCAACATCTTCCACAATACTGCCTTAAAATTTTGATAGTTCAACTGATCACTTCATTACTTATGCTCATTAATACTTCTTCTCATGAAAAGATAATTTAATCCACTAACGATGAGAGAAATGGTTTATAAACAGACTAGAAAACAAAACAAAACAAAAAAGAAATCAAGACTGTATAGCATTTGCATTGCACAGAACATCAGGCATTCAGGATTAGAGAAATGGAGCATAACACTTGAAATGAACTAAGAAGCCATCTGTAACAAGTCATCTATAACACACAATGGGGAGGTTTCAGATTGAAATCTCACATTCAGCCCTCCACTCTGAGAGAAAACTGACAGCAAACTTTCCCCTTCTGCTGCTCAGTAATTTTGTCAGCATCAATTTTCAGTAATAAATTCTTCACATCTCACCTTACTTGTCTCCTCCATGGAGGCATTGGCTGGAGCAGGTGGTATTGTGCCTCCCATACTTTTCAGCAAAACAGAGAAAAGACAAAACAAAACAGTAAGATTATCAAAATAGTGGTACGTATTTTATTGATTCAAATGCTGGTAATCTCATCTTTTTGTTGTAACACAAAACATGATGATCCATTTCACTGTCAAAGTAGCAAATAGAGTACACATCCCCCCACACTTTTCTCAGTGTAGTGCAATGCACACTGTCTGTTCTACAGCTCCATTGAGACTTGCACTCACTCGCATCATCCTTCACTCACCCACCCTTTCTCACAAGGGAAAGCTGCCTCGTGGCTCAAATGGATTTTCTCCTTTAAATGTAACTTACGTTTGAATCAAAACTAGATATTATGATTATAGATATAACTAAAATTAGAATTACTTATTTGAACAGAGGTCAAACAATTAAAGAGAACAGCCTAAAATGCCTGTGCAATTAAAAAGAAACTGCTGCCTAGAAAATAAAATAATTTCTCTTACATATTGCAATATTCCTGCCTCTTTTTTGCCACAATTAAGGACCATTCTTGGTGGAGACAGCATTCTGTCAATATACAATAAACTTCCACATGCTACTGACTTTGAGTAGCAGCCAGGAATAAGCAGAGGCTGAATTCTCCAGCTGTTAGATGGAACATCTAGTCATAACTACGACAGCACACCACAAGGAATATCATTCCCAGCAATCCCCTGCCCCACATTTCCACTTACTGATAATTTTCAATAAAAATGTTTTCATGAGCTCAACAACCAACTCCTCAGGGCTCCACACAACTGGTTAGATGGGATGCAGGAGAGGGAAGGAGTTGGGTAAACAGGGCTGGCCAGGAGGAATTGGAAGGACTATCTGCTTTCAGGAATTAGTGCCACATAAAACTGTATCCCAAGGATGAGAAGTTATAGCTTCTAACGTCAAGCTACTGCAGTCCATTCTCCCCTCTTTCCTCTCTCCTGTCAGCAGCACCTCAGAATCAGGCCTCAAACTGGCTGAAAACAAATCTGAATAAGGCAGAATAGCACAGGGATAGGGATGAATTGGGGGAGAAAGGGTAGGACTTGGAAGAGTTGACAGGATTGACAGGTCTTGCTACAAGGCCCTGCAGCAAAAGGCAAGCAAACAGCACTAAACTACTTCCCATTTACAGGAAAAACAAACCCCCAAACCAACCAACCAATCCCCAACAAGTGACAAACTCAGCATGTTCTGAAGCTATTACAACAATCTCTGTGTTTCTGGGATGTTGACATTACTTTATCAAAGTTATACTGCAAGGACTAAACAAGGGCAGTCTGAACCAGGCAGAAAATACGGAATGCGGACTAACTGTTTCTCCTAAATTTTTGTCCTCATAGGCTGACAACAGAACACATAACTCTTATTAGTCTCTAAATCCAAGGGAAGGACTACAGGGACCATCTAGTGAAGCCTTGGAACTTTACTTCTGCATAAAGAAAACTACAAATGACAAAGCATTTTAGCAGAGCTAATAGCTAATATCCATGGTACTAGCTGGTTTTAAGTCTGAAACCTTAAATCACGCAAGACTGAAACAACTTAAGTCAGTCTCCTCTGTTCTCTTCATATCCCTCTGAAAACTATCCAAGTCTAGTTCAAATTCCAAAATGTTTACTAACATATATGCATGTCTTATCATATGCTATTTCATGAACTGCCAAGGCTAAACAGTTTAACTCACAGTATTTGAAAATATTTTTGCTATGCTGGTAATCTCTATTTAAACTACAGTTACAATCCCAGAATAACTCAAAAGCAAATTACTCTAAAATCTCTTAACCCAGTATTTGATAACAAAGACTGAATACACAGCAGGGATATATGCAAAGTTTGCAATGTATTAAACCTCAGCAGTATATGAAAACACAAGACACTCTTGTAGGGAAAGGCAGGTACGGAGACGTAGAAAAAGCACAGACACACACAAGACACACAAAGAGTTTAGAGCATGTGATGCCCGTAACAACTGGGAGTTGTCAGGACTCCAGTGCAACAGTGACGGCACATTTTCACTCATCACTGCCATGAAGTGTCACATTTATGACTTGCTGGAAGAACTGCAAATGTGATTTCTGCAACCACTTTTATTATTGACAGCAAAATTATTGTTCGAGAGAAACTGGATTACCACAAATTCAAAAGGTAAAAAACTATTTGAACAGAACAACAAAAAAAAAGGTAGAAAGCCTTATTCAACAATTAGGGATTCTGTGTTTTATTTTTAAGGACTACTCTTGTTTCTTTGTTCAGTTGTTGGGCTTTGAAATGTGTTTCTTTTAACGACTCATTTTCATTTTAATTCAAATAAAACATTTGTATTTTTATGCAATTACAAGAAAATGGGCTTGATAAAAGGAATGTCAAAACAGTTTCCAAACACACTCACGCACTACTCTATGCTTTCTCTACAAAGAGCATCGATATAGAAATTAAATACAACAGCTAGGCAGAATAAGGGTTAGAAAACAACAAGTGCATGAAAACTTAAGGTTACTGATGCAATATTAACAGCTAATCAGAAATAAAGCATCCCATTCTGGCTTCATGAGTAGTTAGCATAATTTAAATTATCACTAGGTTTAAGGAAAAAAATAAATCAAAGAAATTAGCAGAATTTTAGTATAATTTAGTCATTATTCTAATCACTCATAACAGTATCTAGGTAAACAAGCCCATGTCATTCAGATTAAGACAGGTAAGCCAGAGAGAGATATAAGAGTTTTCAAGTTTATTTCCATCTGGAGGCAGGCCATGCTGTTTGAAGCAGTTTCCAAAGAATGATCAGACCCAATAATGCACTTAACAGTTCTATTGCATACAGTACTAATACGTAAAGGCAGAGGGAGATCCACCAGAATTCCAGATGGTTTCGCATGGTAAGTATTTTAACTTTTGAGATAAAGACATTCAGCGAAGATTTTACATGTAAAAAACATTCCATGGCTCTAAAGGTAATTACTGTATTTCTATGACAAGCACCAAATACAAGTTCTAAAAATTAATCTGGAAACTATAGCCCTTCCCATTAACACGAAGAAAGTCAGACCTCTCCATTCATCTTTCAATTCCCTAACACTTTCTTTGGCAAAAAGAAATCAGTGTTCTTCCTCTCCCTCTTAAAGCAGTGTATAGCAGTTTCCCCAGGAAAAAAGAGAACCCTGGAAAAATGCCTTGGGAAACCCCATTTGTAGTGCCATAAGAAAAAAGCTGATTGACATGCTCTCTATGCAAATTGTTACCAGCAAGTTCTCAGTTCTCTGTGCTATCATAAGTCGATTTTTGGTGATAAAAGAATTTTAATATTCTTAATCACTGTCCCCCATTGGAACCTTCCCTCAGACCACACCTTACCTCCCCACCCCCACAGCAGGGTGCATAAGTACCTATGTCTGACCCAAAATTCCACCTTTGACCTCGTGCCTTCTGCCCCTTGTTACTGTCTTGATCAGTTCAGTCCAATACAGTGGATGCCTTATTGTTTGCAATTTTTGTATTATTAAAACTACTTTTCCAACAACTTGATCAAAGCTGTCTCTCTCTTAATTCAAGTCACCATTGGGCTGAGCACCAAGGAAACTCAAAGGGGTCTGAGAGACTGGGTCAGACCCCATGAAGTTTTAAAGTAGTCAGTCCACACCTTCACATGTATGCAACAGAAGTACTGGAAGAAACCTATGTTAACGCACTTAAATATTTTATGCATAGCAAAAGGAATAAAGACTTGCAGTAGGATGAGACAGACATTGATTTCCTTCCTGGGCAGAGGTACACTACTGTCAGGACTGCAAAGCCAAGTTCAGTTAAATACCAGTGGTTTTACAACCACAATATTATTCAGATGCGTAAAAAATTTAAATATCACTCTAAAAAACCATGAACAAACACTTCATTATGACTATTTTCATTATAAGACATATTGTGAAATGCCAGTATTTACTTCTCTAAATGTATGTACATATATATACATCTATACACACAAAACCCTGCTAATTAACACAAATTTTCTAAACCAAATCCCAGTTTGTCACTAGATAAAAATCTCTGAAATTCTCCTTGCTTAACATGTGCATCTCAACATATGTCCCTCAATTCTCAAGAGTTTTTTATCACAGCAGACATAAAAGCCAAGCAGAGGCACGGTACCTGAACATAGGGGTTCTGTGGGTTCTCTGCCAGCAGCAAAGAATCCCAAACCTTCCAGCCTCCTGTTTCTGGGTGCTCAGGGTGGAACCCAAAGAGAATTTTTATTTGTGAAGCACTATTACGGCAGGCCCTGCTCACACAATACATGCAGCATAAAGAGCATGCAACATCAATTTTGAAGAATTAAGGACTTTAGTTAAACTGGATATTGCTGAGGTAAGATAGATAAGCTTCCCTTTGTTAACAGAAGCCAGATTTAAGGAACTGGTAAATCATGAAGCCTGTCAAACTATGTATGTACATCCTGACTAATCAATAGACTCCAAGAACACAATACAATCATAAATCAAACAGTGCTGGAAAAACAGGATTCAGCTGTCACGTAACACTAAAAGGTTAAAAAGTCAAAGCAAGGAAGACCCATCTTACTTCATCATTTTGAGACCCCGCCACGTAAAAAAACCACCGAGCCATTCCAAAGAACAAACTACGCATGCTTAATAGCTTTTTGGCTAATTACCATACGAAGCGGGGAATGGGATGTACCACAGTTATGAATATGCATTTGTGTTTTGGGTATTCAATACTCCGGTACATAAAAACACGCGGTGATCATCTGTGAATTGCACGTGTGAATTTGGGAGCTATCCCGAACGCTGCCGGCGTCGTAATAACATACACTTTCTAACTTTAAACTGTTAGAGAGTCTTTGTCCGTCATAGCTGGATATTGGTATTAGATCAATATCCATATTTTTTTAATAATTCAAGCAGGTACCGCAATAGTTCACAGGGAGCGGAGAATTCGACTACCTTTGAGACATTAAACTTCAAAGAGCAAAACACGCTTTGGACAGGAACTGTATTTACCAGGTATTTTGTGCTTTTGGGTACCAGGATGTAAATAACCGTCACCCACCTCCCCACAAATTCGGCTCCCTTTCAAGACAGGCTAGCCAACTCTGCTGCGTAATGCCAGAATTAACTCAGTATTACTCTGGGGCTTTCCAAGCCGGAAAGCTGAGCCCCTGAGATGGCCGGGGGGCAGGTTTTTTGCAATGGGAATAGCCAGCGTTAACGAAACAAAACGAAAAAATAACAAGTCTTTTTAACGCGCCAGGAGTAATTCCGGCGGGAAGAAAGGAGGGCGGGAAGGCCGCAGCGCCGACAGGACGGGACCCGGGGGGCGACACAGCGCGCCCCCACCCCGGCCACGCGGAGCGCCCGCGCGCCGACACGCGTAGAGGAGACACGCCCCCCTCCCCCACTACGTCCCGCGCCAGAACACCCCTCCCCCCTCGCCCCTCCCGGCCTCCCCCTTCTGCGGCTCTAGACCGACCTCTCCACCCACTCGCGGAGAAAGGCGAGCTCCGGGGTGTGCAGCAGGGCCGGGTTCTGCTTGCACAGCCGGACGAAGGCCCGCAGCTCACTCAGCTTGCGCGAGTCCATGGCGGCCCGGCGGCGGCCCAAGCGCGTTCCTTCCCCCGCCCACCCGCCCCGGGACCCTCCAGCCCCCCNGAGGCCCTGCCCACAACTGGTCTGGTTCCGCCCGCCATCATTGACTCTGCCCATGCCAAACACTGTTCCGCCCATAAACGCCGTGGACGCGCCCACAAGCGCCGTCCGCGCCGTCCATCCTACTCTATTCCGAGGCCCCGACGTCGCCCACGGTAGTCATGGCCCCGGGCCTCCGCGGCGTGGCGGGGGCAGACGTTCTAGAAGCGGCCGCCGTGTCCTAACAGCTGCGATCCGCCCTATGCGGCGCCGCTCCCCTGTTGCTCTTGCTGCCAGCCCTCGCCGTAGTTCGGGTTCCTCCTCGCGGGCGAGGCAGGCGGCCTCCGGGGACTCCTAAGCCGGCACGGCGCCGCTCATTGGCGGCGGGCCGCGCGCGGTGATAGTGTCAGCGGGCGGTGCCACGGCGCAGAGAGGTCCCGCCATGCGCCGTGTAGCCCGGCCATGTTGCGCCTCTCGCAGCAGGGGCTGTTTCTGGCGGCCCAGGGGTGGCGCGGCGCCGCAGGTCAGACACCCCCCTCCCCCGCACCCCGACACCGCCCGCGGCTCTGGTAGCGACAGCTGGCTATCTCCGCTTACAGCCCCGCTTCCGCTTCTCGGGTCGCGAGAAAGCGGCTGTCCCCGGCGGCGCAGTGGCAGCCCCGGTCAGGGCTGAATCCTAGGGAAGAACAGGCAGTAACTTGAATAATTAAGCAACGGTAGAAAGCTCCTTCCTGCCTTCAAGGTGTTGTTTTATTTAGTGTCCGCTGTGTCGTCTCGTTGCGAGCTGCCTTGTTTGTCTGTTGTATATGTGGAGAAAAACAGTAGAAACACCAATTTTAAACTAGACTGCATGAAAACTTGTAGTTAAATTTCACGGTCCGGGTCTCCAGACAAGCATCACATAGTGAATGCTTTATGTTATGACTATCAGTTGTCATACATAAATGATCTTCAATTAGAGGCTAATCATACTGGCTCCCACAGCAAATCCACTGTCTGTATGTTTTACTGTAAGCCTCGGAGTCTCAGCTACCTGAAAGGCGGATGTTTTGCTTGTGTTATCCTTGCTTATGCTGGTGAAAAGTTAATAGTATTTGTTCTAAGAACGGCAGCACAAATTGGTTTTCTAGTAGGCACCTAGTAAGTAACATAAAGAGCAACTTCTTTCCAAAACATCAAATAGATGTTTACCTTCTGACTACCCTCTCTTCCTACAGGTCTGGATGATTTGTATTCAGGCACAAGCACTTCTTCAGTTGCAAAAGGCTGTGACTGAGAATTCTGAAGTTTCTGACAATTCATTTTTAGTTTTGGATTTTGTCTCATTGTGCCCATTCCCAGCTCACAGAATCATACTTGTAGTTGTCTTTAAAACTCACCTGCTTTGGCTGTATGTGGGTTTGGAAGTGGAATACATAACTATTCAGTTTGGCTAATACTGCTGCCATGGAAGGTCAATACATAAACAGGGACTCTTGGGTAGAAGGAAAAGAAAATCACATTCCTATATAAACCTGTATTATTTGATGGTTTCTTTGTGGTTTTATTAGTAAAAAAAACAACTGGAAAGGCCTGGAAAGCTTTATAATTGTTCCAGATGAGAGAATTTTTTTGAAGACATAGCCTAGAAGAGCCAATATACAGGTATGGTGCTTGGAGCCCTGTGGTGTTTGAAGGAAGCAAGGGAAGAAGAGTGCTGAGTGCCTCGTAAACACCAGTTGTATGAATTGGGATGTGCAAACAACAGAGCTTCCTAGGTTTTGTTGCTGGATTGTCAGATCTAGCATATGTTTGTTTTTTTCTACCTGTTCCATGAGTATTTGATTGTCATTTGAGTTGTGTGCACATTGTTTCATAAACTATTGTGATGCACAGCAAGTGGAGAAGTTAAGGAGGGATATTTTTGTCATATAAGTGAAGGAATGCTGCTAAAAGTCTGATGACTAGACTACAGTTCTACAGTTTCCTAACTGGAAAGTTCTGGGAGTTTTTTTACGTCGACATGGTGCATTTCTTTTCCTCTAGTTTGCAAGTCATGTGCTCTCCGACGATTTTCCATCCAGTCTGCCCAGCAGAAGAAGATTCCAAACCGGTATTTGGGCCAGCCCAGCCCCTTTACACACCCACATTTGCTCAAACCAGGTGAGTTTGGCTCTGCATGAGCTAGTCATTGATATTTTCTTGTCTCTGTTTATCTGAGTGTATTGATTTGCTGTATTGTAGAGTTGTCTGTGGTTTCAGCCGTTTATCACTACCTTCATTAGCCAGTAATTATATTTAGTAGGTAATTTCCTACTTCATCATTGTCTGAGATAATACTGATTCCAAAAATAGGCTTCACGTGTGATGGCTTTCATAGCTTCTTTCTTTTTTCTCGTTATATACTCGGGGTTGTTTACTTGGGTGCTGCAGAACTTTTGTGGCAGTGGCGTTTTGTGGGATTGTTGTCCTGCAAATAAATATGGATTTTATCAAGAGGGAGTCTTTTGTGCAAGCTGAACTGTCAGAATGGTTCATATACCATGTCTTGTGAGTCACAAAACAAAGGTGCAGTTTGGCAAAGGTGAATGGGGAGGGACAGTGATAGATGGACACCCCTTGTCTAAAGAATGTGCCCTGCTCAGAGGAGTATTCAATATGAGGAAAAGGAGAAAAAGAAAGTTGTGATTATGAAGTTAGACAGTAGTAATAGAAGCTGAGGTTTTGCATTTTTTTGAGATTCATGAAAATGAGCATGTAGGCATAAGATGGATGCAATTAAATATGAAAAGCAAACAAACAAAAAATTGCAGCAAAAATATAGTCAAGAATATGTCCAGGAAAACATTTTGTGTTCTTCCATGGGTGGGTATAAAAGGAGAACAGGTGAGTATGTGTGTGTGTATGTATATACACATATATACACTTCCGTATTTAATTTTAGAATAATTTAAGTCAGAAGGAACCTCACACGGCTAACACATTCCCCCTGTGCTCAAAGCTGGGCTAACTTCAGCATTAGATCAGGTTGCTTAGAGCACTCATTGGCAGCTTACAATAAATGGGCCTGACTCCTTAAAGTGCAGCCGAAGCACTGGAAGTGAATTCTAGCTATCCAAAGTATTTTTCAATTTAATGAAGTAGAGATGGTTTCCTTAAAATAATAATTGTTTTGTTGCAGTTATTGTTTTAAAAGCCAAATGCCTTTAATGCAAAGAGAATTTCCAGGCCTCACAGCTGGAAGACAGCTGGGATCCCCATGTTTGACCCCATTGCAGCTTCTGAAATTCACTGGACTGTGGCAGTTAAAAAGCTGACTGGAATGTGGTGGAACACAGGAAATTTGCAGTATGACATGTGAGGCCAGATTGCAGTAAAACAGCTTCTGTGTTCTCTGTCATTTCTACATTTACAGAGTAAAATAGATGTGGTGGTTTTTTTGGGTTTGTTTGGTTCTTTTTAAAGACTTTTACATCTAATAAGCATTGAGGATATAATCAAAAAGGTGTAAAAATTAATGCATATAGAACTTCCCCCTCCCACTGCCCTCATGCAAGCATCCACTTGCAGTACAAGTCAACTGTCAATTTTTGTTCTAAAATTGTCACTGTGTAATACATGAAAGAGGAAGAAAAGATTATGGAAGTGGAATGTTAACAAACAGTATCAAAATTCAATCTATGTTAAAGTAGGGTATTAGCCAAAGTACTGATTAAGGCTCTTATATTAATATAGATCATAATTAGGGAGTCTCACAATTTTAAAAATACATACTTCAGCTGTTTCTGGTTGTCCTTTGAACTTCAGTTCTGTTTTGGTGAGTATCTTGATTGCTGTACTTCATGTCTTTTGGGACTGGAGCAGCTGAAAGAATACCTTCATCTAAGAGATCATATGCTTAGTGTTATTAAAAATACAGTATTTAACTTTAGAAAAATTTGAATTGTTAAATATTGAGAAAAGCTACATATGCCCTGGAGAAGATCTCTTCCCTTAACAGGAGTCTGATGGCAGCCTGCCATCCGTGGTTTGTTTATGCCTGGAATCTAGTGACTGGTTAGACTCTGCAACCTCTGTTTTTCTGCCTGATATCCCTGAATCTCTGATACTCAATCTGCCCCTTGTGGTTTAGAAATAGTCACTTTATGAGTTGACTTAGTGTGTATTTGAACAAACATTCTAGCTTTATCTGAGGCAATTTAATGCTTAACCTCAGGAGGCAAATTTCTGTTCAATGTGCATGCTGTAAAACCCATCAGTTTTTAGCAGTCAAAGTTCAGTTTGTCTTGCCCCTTCCCCTTTTTTTCCCACACATTCTTTGCAAACATTTGGATGTTTGTTTAAATCAATCAGATTTTGTGATTTCTATCTTTGCACAGAAATATGTAACACAGCATCCAGTTAGTTAAAACCAATGTCTGTCTTTGCATGATGGAGAAGCAGCCTGAATGAGGATGTGCTGAAGGGATGGAAGCTGAAGAGGAGTGAGGGAAAGGCTTGTGAGGGATTATAAAGGAGCTGTGCATATGTGAGGCGTCAGGGAGTAGGCAGGAATCAGGCATGTGACTAGTAAAATACCTTTAGTGCCTTGAATTTCTCCTTCTGGTTTGTTTTGTATTCACAGGAGAGGTAACCCCAGGATTGTCACAGGTGGAATATGCTCTTCGCCGACACAAACTGATGGCGTTGATCCAGAAGGAAGCCCAAGGCTGGGATGGTTTGGACCACACAGTGATTCTGCTGTCCAATCCCACATACTACATGAGCAATGACATTCCCTATATTTTCCATCAGGACACTAATTTCCTGTACCTCTGTGGGTTTCAGGAGCCTGACAGCATCCTGGTGCTTCAGAGCATTCCTGGCAAAGCACTGCCATCTCACAAATCCATACTTTTTGTGCCCCGGAGAGATCCAAATCGAGAGCTGTGGGATGGGCCCAGATCAGGCCCAGATGGGGCAATTGCTCTTACAGGAGTAGATGAAGCTTACACCGTTGAGGAGTTCAGGCACTTGGTGGCCAAGCTGAAAGGTAACAAAAAATAGAGAGGGAATGAGATGAGACAAGATGTGGTCTGCAGAGTCTGAATGGTACGGGTTTGGGAGGTGGTCTGTGACATCACTTTGAGACTAAAATGAACTTGGGGAGGGGCAGGGAGTATGGCTGTGGCAAAGGCAGTTGCAAGTTTGTGTTATCTCTTTGAAGGCTACCAATGAAATATGTAGTTTTGAAAATTTCTGACTTTCTTGTCTATCCATTTGAATGCCAGTCTATATATCTGTGAAATATTAAGGAACAGGATAAGAAAGGCCATGTTTCTGTTTTGGTCACATCTGTTTGCTGACAGAGCCAGAACCAGATGGCATATAGGAATCTTGAAAGCTTTTTATTCATAGTAGACTTGGAAAACGACCCACCCAGGGAGCTTGTTAGTCTACTCACATATAGCTAGAGGATGACTTGCTCCTGATATACAAACATTGCTGTCCTTTAGAAATACTCTTCTGCATCTCACATCACCATGTAGCCTCAATACTTATAATCCAGGGATGATTTAAATGCGTTATAAAATAAAGCTGAAGAAGGTTCATGACAATATAATAAAGGTAAGTGTGACTTTGGAGGAGTCACACAACTAGAGAGAGAGAGAATTCTGGAGTATTAAGTACTATCTTGGAATCAGTTATTTCAAAAAAGAATGTCTTGAAAATAGGTAAATCACAGGGCAAAGGATGATCAAAGAAAACATGAAACGTGTATGAGATACATGTTGGACAAACCTACTTAGCTTGAAAAAGAGAAAACAAGGCAAGGTATGAGCTGTGTATAATTGGGGAAAGCACAGAGGATGACTATGATTGATTAATTGCTGGTTTTCTTAATTTAAAAACAAAGGGAACACTAAATTAAATTACCACATGGCAGGGTTTGGTATCTCTTAAGTTGTTGATCATTCATGGAAGTTTGGAATATCAGAATTAAAATGGAGTCAGAAGTTTGTAATTCTTTGGAGGAGAGGTCCGTGAAAAGCAGTAAATCAGCTGAGGGCAGTACTCTTTAATGAATGCCCAGTTTCTTAAGACACTTTCTGTAAGCATCTGCTAATGGTTACTGTCACCAAAGAAGGAGGGGCTGGGTGGACATCAGCAGTGACTCACCATGATTTTTCTACTCATTTGCACTTAAAATGTTCTTGTGAGAAGAATGTTGGTGCCAGCTGATGTTCTGAATAAATTTCCACTGTGAATAAATATGTTTGTTCTCAGTAAGCTCATTTTCTTTGAATGGCTGAAATAAGCAGTTGTTTTCCCAAAGAGTCCTTAGGTGGTGTTGATAAAGATGTTGATTCCATGCACAAAGGTAAATTGCTTTCCATTGAACGGGAGACTGATTCAGAAGGTGCATTGTGATGTGATGACTGCTTAGCTTACACAAGTGCAGCTTTGACACATGAACTCTGGATGGATCTGAGCCAGATGCATATATTCAGTGATAGTTGTAAACCCCATTATTTGCCCAGAAGTGGAGATTTGTCAAATCAATATGCTATGAGTTGGTAGTCTTCCAAACTTAGAAGAGATTGCTGGTATTCTGTGACAGTGGAAGTGTCTATATAGTCTGTCAATGTAGATACAGAGAAATTATTTTTCTCAAATGCAGCAACAGATCTGGTTTAGGAGGAGTGAGTTAGTTTAGTATGGGGAGAACATTTCTGCATTTATTTTAGTCTGTGTCAACTTTTGTTTTGTATTCCAGGTGAGTCAAACATGGTTTGGTATGACTTGAGAAAACCAGTGCATGCAGAGCTGCACTCTGACTACATGCAGCCCCTGACTGAGGTAAAAGCTCGGAGCAAAAACCCCATCCAAGGCATTCGACATCTTGTGCAAAACCTTCGTCTGATCAAATCCCCTGCAGAGATTGAGAGGATGAAGATAGCTGGCCGGGTGACAGCAGAGGTAATGGGGTTGGTTGTGTGCTCTCCTGATGAACCAGTGCATTTCCTTGAGGAGGTGACATGAGTTGGAAGGAAAGCCAGCAGCTGTTAGACTTTGTTTAAAAGCAAAGGCTAGTCTTTTCTCTGTCTTCCCAGCTTCTTCTCTGCTTTCTAAAATAATTTTCCATATATTCTGTTTATTTTGAGGAAACAGGGTTTTTATGATGATGTTTCCTATGTATGTGTCTGCTGCATTTCCCCTTTATCCTCAAATACCTTTTGAACTCATTGGCCACTTTTAAACAAATCTTACAGGTACCTCAAATGCTGTTATGTTTTCGTATATATTATTAAAATAGATAGCCATGTAGACAAGAGAGGCATAGGTTGTCCTTCTCTGAAGGAAAAGCTGCATAAAGCAATCCTGTTATACCTGAGGAAATCCATAGAGACAACTTCTAAAAATGCCAAACCATGGGATCAGCCTTGATAATCTAATCCTTTTTTTGTTTGTTTTTTTTCTTTCCGAAAACTAGAGTCAGTCATCCCCTAAATACTGTTTCTTAGGATATGGATCTTAACTGATTCTAGTCTTGACAGCACTTTCACTAAAGAAGTTGGTGAAACCCTCTGGTTCTGGGCCACCTGACTTTGGGCCTTCCTCAAGAGACAACAGGTGGAAAAAACCCAGTTCAGGCTCCATTGCTAACTGAAAGTCCCTTCTTTTTCATAGGCTTTCACAGAGACAATATTTGCCAGTAAATCTCCTGTGGATGAAGCCTTTCTGTATGCAAAGGTGAGTACTTTGTAACTGGAAGTGAGATAGAAGGGCTGGATGTTGGTTATCCTTCCGGGAAACCAGAAATGTCAGATCTCTTTATCATGTGTCTCCCACTGTACACATTTATTCACCCAACACTTGTGGTTCCTTGGACATGCGGAAGAGTCAGTGTGAGGAATTCTTCAGCTGTGCTTCTGTACCCTTGTTTAAGGAGTGTAGCATTTGTCTAGATTTCTCTCTATTGATGTCTTTTTGTACTATGTTGAAAAGCAAAACCTGCTAAACAATTGGAGGTGAAGTTATCACCTTATTCCATAATACACATCTGTCGTACAAAGTTTAAGTAGTTATAACACCTGTTTGTAAAGGCTGCTTCTCTTGCCTCTAGCCTCTTACTACATCAGATTACCACAGCCATCTTGAAGCAGTTTAGGTGCCTCTCAGTTACAAAGTAAGGACTAATTGGCCTGCACATTTGGTAAGGAGCTTTGTAAGGAATTGCAGTGAGATGCCTGTTCAAGAAACATCAGCAGGATTTGACCCTCTGTTAAGACATAGATGGGCCTGCTGACATGGCACTGGCAGCACTGAGTTGAAAAAACTACTTTAAATAAAGTGTATTTTACAGATCAGTTTTTCAGTCCAGACCAGGATCATAAAACCTTTGCTCCATGTAGGCATCCTGGAGTGTTCTGTCTTGTGTGATTTTGGTAACCATAGAAAAGACATGTTATTAATGTGTTGAAGGTCTTTATATATGTAAATTCATTCATTTCCATGCTTTCATCAGCTTCATCATTCAAGAAAGATAAAGATTTTGAGGCTTATGGTGCTTTTTTTCTTCTTTCCCCTCAGATATCAAGGTAGTGCATGCTTTCAGACCTTCTTAGTTCAACAGTCACGAAAAATAGATACTGCTGTAAATATGCTGGTACTTTGCAATTTTAAAAGACAGAAACAAACCATGATTGTTGTCATGCTGACATATAGGATCTTTGAAAATTTACAAAGTCATATGACAAATAAGAGCATTAGTTTATATAAGAACAAATCCTCCCTTGGATGTATGACAATGTAGTGAATGTTGGAGATAGTACTGAACTGCTTGTACCAGAAAGAGCTTCCTGGAGACCCACTAAAGCCTTGAAAAACTCCTGCAAAAGTGGATGGTTCTGTATTTTTTTCTCCAGAGTTCTTGAAAAATATTTAATACTGCTTTCATTTAGTCAGCTCACTTTCCAGTTTCACTTCGTGTTGTACAAATTAAAAAAACAGTTGTAGGACAAGAATTATTATGGTTCTAGGGCAGTTAATCACCTGAATCAGCACTAATGGTTTCCTCTTCTCCATATTGTTACTCCAGTTTGAATTTGAATGCCGGGCTCGTGGTGCTGACATCTTGGCATACCCCCCTGTTGTTGCTGGTGGCAACAGATCAAACACTTTGCACTATGTGAGGAATAATCAGCTCATCAAGGTAACCCTTGTGCTGTCTGATGACTTGAAATGCAGTGCTGTGACACAAATATAGGTTCCCTAGCTGCTGCTTGTTTTGACTGAATGAATCAAAGCACTCAAATATGTTTTTTTTAAGTGAGCAAGGGAAAAGAATCCTGCCCTGGTTAATTTTACTGTCAGTGGCAGATTCAGCTTGTCTTTCCTTTCAGTTGTTGTTGCAGTATTTTCTGAACAGTGCAAGGACTTGCAAACAAGGTTGCAGATAATTTAGTGAACGTCTGCTCTCACAGCAGCTTGCAGTGCTGGGGGCTTCACTAAAGAAGGAAGCCACTGTTGCAGGTAGAGCAAAGACACTGGCAAGGATCTTCTGCTGTCACTTGCGTTCCTTGGTCTTGCTTTGCAATATAAGGGCAAAGTGCATTCCTGCGGTGGTAAAGCTGAAAAGCATTTTGGTTCCATGTAGCCCAGTAAAGCAGGGAAGGGAAACAAGTAGGGAATGGATCAGTGTTAAATGTTAAGAGGTGGAAGAGTAACATGTTTTGTCTTAGTTTGAAGATTCTCATTGAATTGAACCCTCTCCAGCTTTCCTGACAATAGGTCTTTAGATTCAGATGAGTATTTTCAGGGGCAGTATTCCCTCACTGCTCTGCTCGTTGTTTACTTTTCAGAGGAGCATATTTTCCCTCTGTCTTAATGCAGAATGAAACTTTCCCACTCTCATTGTCTTTTCTTGAAACTGCACACTAGCAGACCTTGAAATGATCTGCAGAGACAAATGTACAAAAAATATTACAGGCTGCTTTTGGCCTTCTTTATCGTACTGTCATCCAAGGTCAGGCACACTGCTGTAACTCCAGTTGCTTGTGTTAAAGTTGTTCTGTTAAATGACTGTCACTTGTTTTTTTCCAGAACTATTAAGTAGGAGGTTAAACCCATAAACTTGACTCTTCCTTTGTGTGCTGCTTCCTATAGATCTTGTTTCAAATAAGCTAATAAAGTGTCTAATTTGGGAGGTATCTGAGTGTTTCATTCAGTCTTTTACTTAGAGGGCTCTGCTTTATTGAAAGAGGACGAGCACCGGATAAAGCACTTACTGGATAAATAAATCAGAGGCTGAATTCCTTTAGTCATAAATTGTTACTTAGCTTGTTTAATTGCTTGGAAGATGGCAGGTGCTATAATTTCAGATTTGCCTTGAAGAATTCAACCAGTTATTCTGAAAAAGTTAAAACGTACAATTTAAATGGATAGTTAATGGCCTGTCTGTTCAGTGAGATCAGGGATAGTGAGATCTGCTCACTGCTGGTTTATCTGCTGTATGTGTGTTTGTGTCACTTAACTGTACACAATGATACCAGCTAGCAGTGGAAGCAGTGAAATTGTGTTGCTTTATTCTTTCCTTTAACATGGTGCAATTACATCTTGTCATTCTGCATCATGTCTGCTAACACAGTTGTGGATTTGTGGAATAAATCTCTACATATAGTGTGAATCTATAGAGAATTTAGTCCAAACTTTTTTAACATCTTACTGCTCTATATGTTGTTAGCCCCTTTAAGGAGGGAAAGCAAGGCAGTGGTTTTGTTCCTGGCCCTTTGTCGTTCTTCTGTGTGACTTTTTGGGAGATGTATAGTCGTTGATATGGAACAGTTTTGCTGAAGTGAATTGGAGATTCACATCTCCAAAAATTTTTTTCTTCATTGCCAGATAGATCCAGAAAAATAGGTTAAAACAGTCAAGAAAGTCCTAGAAGAGAAAGGGAAGGTTGTACAAGTTATTCACCAGTGCATTTATGGCAGTGATACACTGTCAGATTTTGTGATACAAAGTGATTTTGCTGAGTCCTTCTATGACAAGGGTAAATTCGTAGCTGTTAGTGATCCTGCGGGGACCTCAGAAATCCTATGGTTTTGGTGCAAACCCCCTCTGTCTCAGTCACTATAGCTGAGAACTTCTAGTGAAAGGAGTTATAGGCATAATTTGCTGGAGTAAGCAATCCAGATGTGAATAGGACTCATGTCTCAGAGAGCAGAATAGTTCAAGGGAAATGCCTTTTTTTTACTCCAAAATCTTCATCTTAAAAGTTCTACATCTTAAAGACAGTAGATAAGCATAACAGAGACTACCTTGCAGAGAAACAATCCAATTGGAATAGCCTATTTATAAACAGTAGTACCTGGGATATTACTCTGGAGTTCATATTTTTGCAGCTGCCTTGTGAAAATGGAAGAATAACATCCCTTCCTGCTCTCAGACAGAAAAATCAGTTAAATGCTGGACTGACCCACAGAGCATTCTTTCCTGTTATTCTCCAGGACGGTGAACTGGTCTTGCTAGATGGTGGATGTGAATTTTCTTGCTATGTGAGTGACGTCACGCGTACCTGGCCTGTCAATGGAAAGTATGCTGCAATAAGTTTTTTTGAATAATTTTGATAAATTCTTAAGTAATTGACGGATTGAGTGTGTGTTTAATCATAGTCTTACCATGTCCCATTCTGTGGTGCTTCAGAGTAGTCAGATTATACAAAGTAATTGTTCAGCTGTAGTCCCCGCTGCCTCATTAATTACTGCATGAGTATGTGTGATAATTGCTATTTTCAGCTATTACAGCATGCTTAAAGTGCAGAGAGGGCTTTTGTATATTCAGCTGTGAGTGACTCCAGTTGCATGTAAGAAAACAGGTGTTTCAGTTGATGTAAGAAAACAGGTGTTTCAGTTGATGTATACATAGCTCTGCCAGTTGTGAATTTGCTGGTGTGGCCTTTCATACAATGAGAGAGTTTCTTTGTTTTCTGGTTTTCCCCTACTCCATCCTTGAACTGAATCTGTCCCCAGAATAGGTTCTGGGGACAGAACCTCTTTTCTCTCGGAAACAGAGACTTAGTTGTGAGATATTCCTTTACTTCAGGTTCACCAAACCCCAAGCAGAACTGTATCAAGCTGTCCTGGATATCCAAAAGTCCTGCTTGAGCCTCTGCTCCCCTGGCATGAGTCTGGAAAATATCTACAGCCTCATGCTGAGCCTTATTGGACAGAGACTGAAAGACTTGAGTGTCTTGGAGAGCAGCATCACTGACAGCCATTTCTTCAAGGTACTTCAAGATTTTTTATTCTAATTTATCCCTATTTACTCTCGTTTACATCTATTAATCCTGATTATTTTATCCTTGGGTAGTTCTGGGCTTTTATTTGAGTCAGGAATGTGGTTTCAGGATGTCTCTTCTAATTGCTGCAACACGGTGCTTTAATTCATATTGTGGACTGGTTTGCAGTTAGAGAAGTTTATCTGATCACTCTCACTGCAGAGCTGCATGATTGCTGATGCCAATACTGCAAAGATGGCGGAACCACGTGACGGCACTACGGCTTTTGGCAGCCGGACAAGTTCCTGCCGGATTTAGGTGCCGATGCCATGGCAGCCCTGGCTGCCGCCTGCGGACAAAGGGTGCCATGCTGGATTCTTCCAGCAGATGGAAGCACAGCCAGACGGGAGCAGCGCCTGCAGCTCAGTCCCCTGGGAATGAGTAGCATGGAGCAGGGAAGAGTTCCTGCTGATTCCTGCTTTGGAGGGAGGGAGATTAGGATGGTGCGCTGGGAGGCGGTGTCTGTGCCTTGTAGAGGTGAATTAAAATCATGCTGTAGCTACTGAATGAAATAGGCACAGCGTTCGCTCTCTTGTGTGTAGGAGACCACTTTCACAGCCCAGAGCAGCTGTATCTGCTGCTGTCAATTGTGAAGGTCTGCTGATCGAAGTTGTGCAGGGATTGGATGTTTAAGGGATGGAAAGGGTTGGGGCAGCAAAGCTCAGCGATTTGCAAACTGACATCTTGCCTGACATGCTGAGATGGTGATGGGTTTGGGCTGTTCTTTCCAGTGCAGGGGAAAGGCAATCTGCAATGCGCTCATTATAGGTACCTGCTACTGGCAGGTTTAAGGGCTATCCAGTTCTAGTAAATGGAAGGCAGGCCCTGGTGACCTAGGAATGGCAGTAAGACTGCTAGAAAAGCACATAACTATTCTGTCTCTTTTTCCTATCTTTTCTATTGGAACAAGTTGGGCTGTGTTTAACTGCTTCTGTGACACTTGCTCTGTCTTCTCTTAGGCTGTTCGAAAGTACTGCCCTCATCATGTGGGCCATTACTTGGGCATGGATGTTCATGATACCCCAGATATATCCCGATCGCTCCCGTTCCAGCCAGGCATGGTGATAACCATTGAACCAGGTAAAAGCACTCAGTGGTAGACAAAAAAAGGCAACACTGAAGGTAACAGTATTGCCTTTCAATAATTAGCTGGTCCTGCAGACCAAAGCATTCAGATCTTTTCTGGTGAAGCTGGAAACTAAAGCAGTATTGGAAAGCCTTAAGTTATTCCCCTCCCAAAATCATTACAGTATTAGAAAACCCTATTTCCTTCCCAAACATAGCCAAGGTAACACGTAGTGGGAGTAAACTCAGGAAGCAGAGTAGTGTAGAGCTCAGGCTGTGCAGCATAGGTGAACTGCAGTGCAGAAATCAGGGCCGATTCACTTGTGCTGCATTCTGAATTCCTGCCACTGAACTTCTACCAGTCACTGGTAGTGTCTCAAGCATTGCCATCTGCAATTACAGGGATTCACAACTCAGCTTTGCAAATTAGGCATGCTGTGAGGAATCTTTCTTTCTCCTTTTCATCAGATTTGGAGCTGTCAACTGAAAACTTATATTTAATGCTTGTCTTTTCTCTCTCTCTCTATTCAGAACATTGTTAAAGTCATGACTGTGAATGTAACACTGAGAGCAAGAAGTGTGAAAAGGCCAGGTGGAACTATGGAAGTTTTTATTATTGTGCTGATGTCTGTAGGCACCGAGGGACACTTTCTTTGCCCACCAACAGCCATGAGTGAGGAGAAAGAGAGTAATTTGCCATATTAAAAATTCTCAGAATCAAACATGTTATGTTGCTGAAAGTCCAACCCTGCTCTCCTGGTGGTGCAGTAAGGGAAAGGTGGTGTTCTGGGGAGTGTTGTGTTTTAATTCCCTTTCTTCTTTCAGGCATTTATATCCCTGAGGATGATGCGAGTGCTCCAGAAAGGTTTCGTGGCATTGGTGTGCGCATTGAGGATGATGTGGTCATAACAGAGGATGCACCTCTTGTCTTGTCTGCTGAGTGTCCCAAGGATATCTACCACATCGAGCAGATCTGTGGCCGCAGCTCATGATGCCCCTTCTCTACCTCTTTCATCCTCCTTGGGAGACATAACCCCACAGGGATGCAGATCCCTTAGCTGCCTGTAGTTGTCAAGTGATGAAAGGCATGAACAGTTGATGGCTGTTTTCAAGACTGGCACTGGGCAGTGGAATGCAAAAGGCTTGGGTACTGAGGGATGAAAAAACAAAGCAACCTTTTCTGTGTGCAATTTTCTTCTGATTTGTGCTGATGTTGAATTGTTGTATGATGTGTGAGTGGATTCATCCCTCTGCTGTGTGGATCCATGTGTTCTGGGGCCCTTGGGGGAGGTTGAATTTTGTCAGTGCTACCAGCTGCGTAGGTACAACAGCTGTGACCAAGGCCCCCTTTTTTCTCCCTTAGCAGCAGTTTCACAACAGTCAGATTTTTAAAATGAGGCTTTTATAAATGCTGGTTTGGGATAAGAAAGTGTCAGCCCGAATTTTATAGAAACATGTAAGGAGAGAGTGTAGTAATCAGGAAGACGGATTTGGTGGAGAGGTGGTTGTATCTGAAGCCAATGGAGAATTCTTTAAGTATTTTAAGGATAAAGATATGTTTAGGCCTTGTTCAGGGATATGTGAAATAGGCCTGTAGCAGGGAAAAAGAGCTTGTCTTTCAGCTTATTGGAGTGTTTGGTAATTTCAAAATGCACAAATAGGGCTCAGAAGGTTAGACATACCTGTTCTTGCTGTCTTTCACATTCCCTTCCTTTTGTCCCAGAGGTCCGTTCCTTTTTCCTGCTCTGAGTTCCTCTCTACCCTAGGAAGCAGGGCCATATTGATTATGCTGGACTCCACTGGTGAGCTGTTGGTTGTCACCCAGATGTGAGGTGTCCAGTTCTGGAACAGTCACAGTACCTTTCTGGCTTACGCTTGCTGTGGGCTGTAAGTGCCTACAACTTCAGCAGTGTGGTTTTGAAGGGTCTGCCCTATGGTGAGTGTCAAGTCTTTACATAGATTTTATATGGAATTAATTAGAATTGAAAGTAATTCTTCTTTTCTGAACTCTTGAGGGTATGATAAGAGCTGACTTTTTGGTTTTTCCAAGTGCTCTGATGGTATTTTTGAAGCAGCTGCAAATGTTACTGGGGCTAGACTGAATGAGGTGTAAAGAGAAGAGTTTTCTACTCTGAACATCATCGTACCACCCAGGCCATTGTATGCCATAGTAAATACACCTACTAGAGGCAAACACAGCATCTGTGTATTTACTGAAAATATTTAGACAGCTATTTAACATGTCTGAAAAATGCCTCTCATCAGAGCATCTCCTGTTATTTACACTTGCTGTTGCATCACTTTACTTGCTTTCTTATGGTAGCTTTCAGTGCTCTTCATCTGTTACTCTAAATTTCCTTTCTCCCCTCTCCCCTCTCTCCCTATATTGTCTGTTTTTGACCCACTATGTCACTGCTTCCTAATCAATTTTACTTTCTTATGTCACTGCCTCCTCCTCAGTTTGTCTTAATTCCCCACAGTGAGTGTAGCCAGAAGCATGTGGGGGAGGGTGGTCAGGGTTCTGGAGTTTGACCTTTGGCACTGTTGCTGTGTAATCTCTAGCAAAATCTAGTCTTTTTTTCCTCCTTTCCGCCCCCCCTGCTCTTTTTGGTTTTTTTATGCATTTCACTTAGTGAAGGCCAAGTGGGCAGTGTCTTGCATCCCCCACTGCAATTAACGTGATGCATGCACTGGGGTTTGAATTTTGGCACCTGAAAAGCAGCCAAGACATGCCATAATTTTATTTTCTAAACATGACAAAAATAAATGCTTTTACAGGGTTTAGTGTATCGAATTTCACCTATTTAATGGTATCTGCTAATCTCTGATGGCAGTGCTTGCTAAATACTCCTGTGTTGCAGTGATAGCTACAGCCTAAAATATTAGAAGGGAGGCCTCTAGTTATGAACACAGACCTGATTAATACTTTTAAAGTTGTTCTGGTCTGTAATACATTTGTTCCAATTGCACCTGTTAAAGCCATATCAACTGGGCCAAATCTTGGGGATTTTGGAACTATGTAAGGAGCTTAAAATAACATTAATCTGAGAGATACGTGTGTGGGTTGATCTGCACATCTTCCCATGCATCTAACAGAGTTAATAATGGTACTTAGTGTAAATAAGCCTTTAAAATGCATATATACAAATTATTTTTAAAATAAAACAATTTGTAGGAAATAATTTCTCAGGCTGTCAAGTTGCATGCTGTTGAATAGATACACACACCTCTAAAAACAACATTATTTTTCAGGGAGATTTACAAATTGTGTGTGACCTGTCTTGAATTTGAAATAACATTGTCAAATGTAGGCACATGCTAATTCCTACTCCTCTCAGGAAAATCCTGCAACTTGTAAACACCAATAGATCTTAGGAATGCTGCGGATGAATGTTTTTGTTAATAAAGTAGTGTTTGTGACTCTGCTGAGTGGAAAGTAATGGTTCTGCTAGGGCTGCTGACTGTGTCTGATTTAGGCCTGCATATTCTATAAATCTTCCACTGTGTTCAACCATTTTTTCAGCATAAACTGCTGCTGGTTTGAATGTGTTGTTCCATGTAAAGGGTGCATTCTGCAGAAGGTATTAAATCTGCATCCTCTGACCCTAAATTTTTGAAGGCTTTTTCTCACTTGCTCACTTGTTCCAGAAGTGAATAATCTGTGACCTACGCACAGGCTGCAGTGTCCCTTGCAAACAACCAAATCCTTGAACATTTTACACAACCTTCATTAAAAACCCTAAAGAGCTTGGTTCTCTGGCTGCAGGCATGGCACATACCCGTGATGTATCTCCTCTGTCGCTGATTCCATCCTGCCAGACTATCTGCTTCTGCCACAGAAGAAATTCCTCACTCCTGCCACTTGGGTGCAGGAGCAGCTCTCTGTGGTGACATAACTCAACAGCTGCTTGATGAGGGCATTGGTGGGATCATGGGGAGTGAAAGATAAACTGAGGTATACACAAGTTCACATGGGGAGAGATTTTATTTCATGTGGCACGGGTCTTAAGGACATCAGAGTATGAGAGAAAATGAGAGCCAGCCATCCCTATGGAGAAGCTGCTTTGCTTCCAGAGGAACCCAGAGAGGCTTTTTGTGGAATCCTTTGAACTGCTCAGGGGAATCCCAAGGGCCTTGCCCTAGAAGAATACACCATAGACTTTCCACCTAATCAGAAAGAAACTTCCCCCACAGTGCCTTGCAACACTATGTAATCTACCCCAGTCTCTTTCTCCCCTATGCTCCTAATTCTCATGGTGTCTCCTTTCCCTGTTTCCTCATTGGTTGTGGTATCCCTGGTTGCCAGCCCCATCTTCCCTATACAGCAATGCCCTTTGCCCTGCCCTTTGTACCGCCCTTGTGCCCTCAGATCATTGGCCACTGACCCCTTTTTAACCCTGTGCACACCGCAGGGCCAGGTCTTTTGTCCCTGATCCCCTTTGGCATGCCGGAATAAACCTTTGCTGGAACTTATCATACAAAAGGCCCTTCTTGCCTCTCTTTGCTGAGTTAGCCATGGTGTATGTGATGTGTGGATTTGACTGCTTTGCCTGAATCCTACTCAAGCAGCCTTTCCACAGGAGATGCTTATTTGGAAATAGGTAGCAGCACCACCATCTAAATCCTGTGTTGCTACAGCTTTTGGCTTTCTCACTTCACCTTCTACCAGGGGGACTGCTTTGCCTTGCAGAAAACTGGTAAAGTCCTGTTGTTCAATACAGTCTGAGCAGAGGTACCAATTTGCAGATTTGCTTCTGTCATCAAAGTGGAACAAAATTTGACATTTCACACAATTTGGCATTCTACCTCTATGTAGAAAAATGCAGTATAGCTTTCTTAAAATTGCATTCATTATTTTGCAAAGGAACACATTTAGGAAGTAGCAAACTGAGGTAGCACAGTAAAGAGAATAGAGATGGAGAGTTTGGGATGGTACAATGCAATAAGAGAAGAATCAGGAGAAGGTTGTGATTTGGAGCTGCAGGGATGTGTGCCAGGGTATGGGAGAGCAAGGAGAGAACAATGGGGCATTAAACTGGCTATTCAGTATTATGTCAGAATGGTACAATAGCTCCAGAAAACCGGTTATGCTGTTTCATAACCCTGATTGATTTGTCCTACTCAGTAGGGAGGAACAAAACAGTCAGATTGGATTGATTAACTTGTTCTTAACAGTTGGTTTAATTTCTTTTAAAAATCAATAGAATTATCATATGAGAAAGTTTTATGCAGTTTCAGGTTATTGATTATGTATCATATTTCAAATAATACAAAGGGAAAAAAGCATGTTGTTGGAAAAGATGAAAGTTTGACAGGAAAGTTTCACAGATATGTATGCTTAGCAGAAGTCTCCTTGAATGTGGAATCTGAGAGCGGAATAGAGATGGAAACAAGTTTTGATATAGAAGAATAAAAGATGTCTAAATTAAGAATTGCTGAGCCAGTTGTTGCTGGACAACTAAGAAGGCAAAGGTTAAGTCAAGTTGGAAGGAGGTTTTATGGCTAGAGCAAAGGATATGTTGACCACAAACAAAAAAGATGTTTTTACCAAGCAGAAATAGGTCTTAGGAAAAGCAAAAGATACCACAGGCAAAACAAAAACGTTTTTACCAAGTAGAAAAAAGTCTAAGAATTTTCCACTGCAAGAAAACAGAAAAGCAACTTTAAGCTTAAACTGTAACTATATAGCTTAAACTATAATGTGGTAATGATAGTAGTTATGATAGGCTAGAGGTAATAGTAAAGGTGTTGTGTATGATGCTGATTGGTTTTTATGTATTGAGATGCTCGGTGAAGAAAACTATATAATGCATTGTAACCAGAACTAACAGTGGCTTCAGGCTTGCCTACAAGCTGTAGGTGGCAGCTTTAGGTGTGACTCTGTCACCCATGACCCATGACTGCTGTAACATCTTCTATACAATAAACAGCATTTTGAAGAGCTGCCTGTTATCCAAACATGTTTCGTTGACATATCTTCTACAGTAGGTTTCTAGGCAAAATCTTAATTATGATGGAGGGAGCAAGGCTGAGGTTACATGCTCTTAATGCTATCCAAATTACTGCTGTGGAAATTGGATAATTACTCCCAGGAGAATTCCCATAAGGTCAGAAGAGTTATGGTTAAACTTAGAAAAAAAAAAGAGATAAATGACAAAAATGTTTTGTGATATTTAATACTTTATGTAACTGGAGAACAAAACTCTGCACTGACATAATTTGATGTTTTAAAATTTCTTTTAAACTGAGTTATGCAGAAGCCTGTACAGGCATCTCTTTATTAGTATGCAGATCTAAAGTGCATTCAAGTTTATAATTCCGACATCATTAGCACGTCTGTTAAATATGCTCCCTACATGTGTGTACAGCCTCCATTTGATTAAAAATCATCCTTTGGACACTGTCACAGTGCTGGTTCTAGGATTGGGTCTATAAAATTCACTGTATTTAAAAGATATAACAATAAATTACATTTTAAAGCAGTGTTTATAATTGAAATGGACAGTAAAGCACCAGTGATACTCAATTTCAGCTCCTTTCTCCTTCTCGGCTTCTTTCTCCTCAGTTTCTCTTGCTGTCTTAGCTACTTGGCAGCCCTGAGCCTTCTTCCTGAGCAGCAAGTGGAGCAATGAACCCGTCTTCCTGGGACAGCTTACGTCTCAGCCTACCTGGTTGTTTCTCTGAAGCACTACCCAGTATTTGCCTAACCAAAACCAGGCTTTTCAGAAGATGGGCAGAAAGGAACAAGGAAGAATTTCCAGCTCCTCCATGTGTGTTTCCTTCACTTGCTAACTCATACCACGTATGCCTTTTTTACAACTGACAGAGTTATCCATTAACAATGGCAAAGGAAAAAAAAAATCTTGCATGGGTAAGAGAGAGACAACGACAATGAGATTTTTGAACAAAAAAAAAGATAAAAAACAAGCTAGTTCTAGACCCAGAAATGAAAAAGTCTACTATAGGCTTCAATATGTTCCTTCCACAGAGATGCTGCGGGAACAGATAGCAATGCAGGAGCAATGTGCAGTCTTTTTTTGGGAGCTTTTTGCAGACGCTGGTCTTACACATGCTGTGGTGGGGCAGCACTGACAGTGGTTAAAGCTCTGTATTGGGTTTTTTCCCTCTCACGACCAGAAAGAGCCTGTGGCTTTTTAAAGGAATCTCAGTTTTTCATAATTCAGGCAGAAATATCATGGCAGCACAGGCTGAGAACTCTCTGTGGTTCATCTAGGAGTTGTTGGCATTCCAGTGAAAACTTTTAGAAATGTAGTTCTTTCCAGGGAAATAGCTCACTGAAATTTTTTATAATTTTTATTTTTGTGAGTAAGCCAGGCCAATATGAACAATGTTTTATGAGAGGGAGAGAGGCTTAGCTTATTTTCATTCCCAGCAGAGCAAGACTTCTGCCTCTGTGTGCCTTTGGGATATTAATGCAAAATGGGATTGGCCACTGATCCAAGTTAAAATTACATGATCTGACTCCTGACCAGGAAATAGTTAGCAGATGGCAGGTAATCTCTTATCATGTGAATATTTTACTCAGGTAGTGCTTTAAGTTTGGGGATAATATAGTGTTCTTTTCAGTCTAATTTGCACAGAGAATGTAACATATGACCTCTGTTTTGCCTATGGGAGCTACAACCAGCACCTCTGTAATTAATAGTATTACATCTCTGTCATGAGCACCCAGCAAATTATTAGAGTCATTCAGAGAAAGCACAGCTGCTAATGGCACAGCAGGGAGTTGGGTTTGAGCTTTCTCTACAGGCCTTGTTCCAGGCTACAAAACCTGGTGTTCCTGGTACTACCTATGAACACCCTTCCTTACCACTTCTTGGGAGAGTGACCATTTCTATTGAGTGGCCTCTCCAAACCTGGTGGTGGCATTTCTGTACTGTTGACCTAATGTGTCATCAGGATCTGCTTAACAATTTTAACATTGCATCTTGGATAGACCAGGTTTGATACGGCATCAGGAGAGTTCTGCTGTGGAGCCAGGTCTGTCTGGCTCCTTTGCAAGCTGTGCCCTTGGTCCATCAGCCCAGTTGCTGGTATCTCCCTCTCCTCAGCAGGACAGAGAGGCATGGCCCTTCTGACAGTTCAGGAGTGTCCTCATATCCCAATGCAGCTCCTCCTGTCACAGAGGCCTTAATCTCCAAGTGTCCTTCTAACTCTTCCCCCTCTGGGCATGCAGAGATATCAGTCTGGAGCCAAAAGCTGTAGCCTTTGGTGTTCTTGTTGCACTGATCAATTGTCAGACTCCATATGGTGACACTGATGCTCCTGTGATGCATTGCAGTATCTGGTACGTATATTACTTTCTAATTTATGCTTTATCCTCTTCTTTTTTCCAGAAGATGAGCTATTTAACAGCAACATGGGTGTTACTGTGGTGACTGTAGCCAGGCAAAACCATGCAGTTTGTACTGAGATAGTTCCACGTTTGTGGATTTGGAGATGATTAAGAAATTTTTAAGGGCTTGTGTTTTTTTTGGTCTTCCCTGAAGAACAGAGAGAGGTTTCTCATGACCTTTATTACATGCCATGAAGTAGAAAGGTATCATTCATCTTCATATGCACAAGTGTATTAATGTCTATACACAATCATCACATATTAGGCAAACAAATGTTGTGACTTCTAGCTAGTTAGAGATTTAAAAGATGTTTTCTCAAACCATAATTGTTTTGACATTTGACTCATTTCCTTTTCCTTCATTTAATTTTACCCTAGAAGTTCCAAGGTTTATAATTCTTGGGGTTTGAACAAATGCATTATCTCTCAAATGTATTTTACTGTAAGTCACTGCCATATAGCTTTACCTTTGCTTCCATCTTCAGGGGTTTTTTTTCACTTTTATAATATAATTTCCCTGCAGTATGAGGCTTTTTTGGGAGATGGCATACTGTGATTCTTACCTGAGGAATGCCTTTGCAAAAAAAAGGCGAGAATGCGCTGTCTGAAAGATGTGATTATTTCTCTTGAAGGTTAAAACTGTAAACTGTGTGAGTTTTGTACCAAAATGTACCATTCTAACTTAGGTTTTTAGGGATATAAAACTGAACAAGTATAGCAATTAATGGAAATTAGGATTGTAGTACAAACTTAAATCCTAATAAATTGATAACTGTAAATTAATCTCAGCAATTAGGCATAAAAGCTATTTTTGTCTAGTGTGCAATTCTTTGAAATTTTAATAAACTTTAATAATAAATTAGAAGACTGATTAACTGTTTCTCTAAGGTCATTTGAGACAAGAACTGCACCAAATGCCACATTTCTGAAGGACTCAATTTTTAAATTATTCATAAGGTAATAGAGGACTGAGTTGAAATCCTCCACAATATCGCCTACAATCTGTTAATACAGTCACTGAGTGAAAGGGTAGGAGGGAGACCTTTGATGAAGTAGTTTGAGCATCTTTCTATTACAGCCATTGCATTTCATCTCTTCAATTTAGTGCTGAGCCTGGCAGTTTGTGTGTGATAGCAACATATCCCTCAGTAACGCATCAAGCCTTAATCAGAAGGCTTGTGGAGGGAGAAAGATAAGGTGGAGATGACATGGCTGCCAGAGAAATTCCCCAAGCTAGTCCTCACTACCCAGTCTGCACCTGGTATCAGGTATCAGGGTGGTTATTCAGGTAAATCTCCCCTTATCTCTGAATGCTAAATAGAATAGGCCTATAAGCAACACCAGCCACTGTATGATATCATTAGCATTCAGAGAGGATTTAAACCCTTCAAAAATTGGTGGGGTAGATCCAAAGAGCTGGGTGAAGGGTTGGGAAAAAATTTCCCTCAGTGTCATTTCCTCACAGTAGGTACCATTGTTAAAATAAGCCCAAAACCACACAGTTAGTGTATGATAGCCTTGAACCCATATGTCTACCTTCCAGAGGAAATTAAAAATCCATGAGTTCCTTACTAACCCATAAAATAAACTGGGCTACAGCCACAGTAGCCTTAGTTATAGGGCCCATGTTTATATAAGGGCCTGCAAAAAGCAGAAATACAGTCACAACCACGTGCCACCCAAAACAGGGAAAGCTAGACCACATGATGCTGTCCAACGAGGCTTCTATTGATTTATTAAAAAAATATGGATATTGATCTAACACCGATATCCACAATGACAGACAAAGACTCTCTAACAGTTTAAAGTTAGAAAGTGTATGTTTATTACGACACCGGGCAGCGTGCGGGATAGCTCCCAAATACACACGCGCAATCCACAGATGATCACAGGGTCTTTTTAGGTACAAGAATATTGAATACCCAAAACACAAATGCATATTCGTAACTCTGGTACATCCCATTCCCCGCTTCGTATGGTAATTAGCCAAAAAGCTATTAAGCATGTGTAATTTGTTCTTTGAAATGGGTCGGTGGTCTTTTTATGGGGCAGGGTCTCAAAATGATGAAGTAAGATGGGTCTTCCTCGCTTTGACTTTTTAACCTTTTAGGGCTACATGACAACTAAATCCTGTTTTCCAGCACTGTTTGATTGATGCTTGTATTGTTTTCTTGGAGCCTATTGATACTCAGGATGCATATCCTTCTGTTAGTCAGGGTGCACATCCTTAAAAAAACAAAAGGAACTTAGTCTGAGTCCGCTGATAACAGAAGGGAAGTTGGTCTGAGTCTATTGATTAGTTTGACAGGTTTGATGATTTACTAATTCCTTGAATCTTCAAAATTAATGCTTCACTATATCCAGTACACAAGAACTTAGGCCACCCAAGAACTGAACTGTTATTCCTTTTTCTCTCAATGCCCTCATGCCCCACATTGGGCACCAAAATCTGTCTTGGTTTGGGAAGACAGCTGGAGTTTCCCTTGGAATGGAGAATGTAGATCCCCCCTCCCTTCTAAATTATTATAATTCTGCAATTAAAGGGTTTTCAGGCAAGGATTTGGGAATAGGAATAACAGTTCCTTACTAAAAAGATTAAGAATACAAGTGTAGTAGTACAAAAAACATTCAAACAAAACAAAAAAAATCCTAGAACCCCTGACAGAGTCAGAAATACAACCTGACACTCTGTTGGTCAGGGTGTTGGAAGCAGTCCAAAGTAAGCCCTTTTGGACTGGCAGATGTAGTTCTGTTGGAGTAGAGATGGTGCTGTAGAAAAGGGTCCAGTAATGGTGAGATGGATCCGGTTTTCCTTCGGGAATCCAGTGGAAAACCAGAATCTCGTGTCCCTATGTCTCAGTTTTTAGCTAGGTAGGAATGGTTTGGCTCCTGCCACTGGGTGGAGCATCTCACAATCGGATGATATAATGTGTCATGTTATTGGGAAGCCTTAATGGTCCATTACCAGAAGGTATCTCCCCTGGAGGGGAGAAAGAGATAAGGAACAATGCCCCACTCAGTTTTGACAGCTGGCCCATTATCAGAAGGCAGCCGCTCCCTCCCCGTTGGAGTTACAAGACATAAAGAAAACACCCCCCCAACTGGTTTCAACAGATGGAATAAAATAAACATTTTTTTGGTTACATGACCCAAGACACTGGTAAATAGTGCCATCTCCTTTTTATTCTTTTCCCTTCTAGTACTTAACATAATCTTGGTGTGTTTAAAAAATTAAGTGTAGTGATACAAAAGGGGCTGCAAAGTGACTCCTCTGGACCTGGATCCATACTACACTGAGACGTGCCCCGCCTGCCCCTTTTTTTGCCATCATGTTTGTTGCCTTAAAATAAGCAACTCTACAGGACACAAATACTGTCCAGACATTATCTAAGTCTTCCCTTTATTCCCTGAATCATCTGGCTTTGATTGCAGACTACTCATGCCACCACAAAGTGAAAGAAAACTCCAAACCTGAAGAGTAAGTACAAAGGAGAGAACCAAGCAATCCTGCGAATCGATGCTGCCTTTTGGGTGAGATTCTGCATTCACAATTTGGTGTTTCAGGAAAGGCCAATCCTTGTGTGTATTCTGTTACTTGTGATCACTTTAACCACCTCAATAGCAAAGGCCTTTCCTTAAAATCCTCACTGTTTGTTGCTCTTGCTTTACATTTGAAATCTAAAAGGAACAGTACAAACTTTGTGTACCTCCAACTTTTCCCCATGCCACTTGGTATACTTGCATTGATCTGGCTACAGTATATTTAACAGATAAGAAACACTGTGGCAGAGATGTTTTCATCCTGTCACCCAGTATTTTCAGAACATTTCCATTGAAAAGCTTGCTCTAGATTGTATGCTGGAAGATATGCCACTGAGTGTAGTTAAAAGGAGGGATGACCTTTTACAGGGCCCATAGCATGGATTTGCCCTGGAAAATTTTTTGGGGAAGGTCTGATGTGGGCACCTTTTCCCAACCCCCAAACAATGACCACGAGGATGTCTCTGTGAAACATTATTCCATACCTGGAGGAGAAGGGTTGTGAGCCTATGTACACACACCATGTGCTTTTCTGCACACTTCCCTTTTCAATTGAAACAGGGGGGAAGCAGATCCACATCTGAAAGGAATTTATATTCCTTTCTTTGGTAATTAATTCAAGAGAAGTGCCTAAATCACAGAACAATTGCAAACTGGGCACCCAGTGATGGACAATCTCTATTGCTTGTTTTGAATTCATTATTTCCTCTACCTTCTCAAGCCAGTCATGTCATTTTGCCCTCTTTTCCGTCTCTTCCATCCAGTCTCTTGTAACCTGCTTGCACACAAATAATGATTTCATTTTATCTGAAGATGGCTGGACTGATGATAATATTTAATTGATTTCAGGAAGTTTTAGCAGTCACTAGTGTTATAAATGGAGTGAGCCGAATTAGAATTCAAAAAGGGCAAAATTTATTTTCTGGTTAAGGTGAATTGAAATGCAGAAAAGAAATAAAAACACAACAAACAGCCAAATTACAATGAAACAGCCAAAAATCCAAGCCACAACAAAGACAAAATTCGATCGAATTGGGTAGCGAACGCTAGACCGGCACGCACCGTGTCTCTCTCTGCCATTCGCTCCAACGTCCTGCTTTTAGGGTCCAGTTTTTGTACTTTTTATTTTCCTCCAGGCGAGGTTTTCCTTTGTCTGCAGCAAGATTACGATATTCATGAGTCCTTTCTTTGATATTTAATTTTTCCTGAGTAGAATCTGAATGGAGTCCAGGGATTAACTTTAAAACGTTTTCAATTGTAGAGTGGGGTCCCTTCGTCAGACGGCCTGGTGTTTATTTGGGGGAATCTGGGGCGCCACGGGGGTGATTGCCTGCCTGTCTGTTGCTGATGGTTGTGGTTTGTCTGGGTTTTATGGCTCAGCTAGCTATGAGCTGATGGTTCTGTTTATCCAAAGCTTATGGCTCAACCAGCCTTGGCATCGGGGCCTGTTGTGATCCTGCTTTTCATTTGTAGATGGGGTTGGCATTCCTCAGTCTCTTCTCCTCCGGTGACTCTGTCAGCGTTTTTTTGCCACCTGTAAATCTTCCATTTCTCATGCCCAGATTAATATACGGTGCCTATTTACAACACTAGCATCAAGGAAGAGCAATTTCCCTTAGCTTCTTTATTAAGTGTGTTATTTTTTCAATAAAGTATTATTTTACCACAAAATAGAAGCATTCTTGAAATTTGTTGCAGATACATATCTTGTACAGATATAAGATACCTGTATACATACTGTTATAAATATGGTGAGCCAAATTGTAATTAAGAAAAATAGAATTTATTTTCTTGTCACTGAGAGCAAAAACACAGGAAAATAACAAAAACACAGGAAAAACACAGCCACATTAAGACAAATCCACCATAAAACAAAGCCACAATAAAGAATAAATTTGATCAAATTTGGGAGTCGAACGTGGGACCGGTCCGCACCGGGTCCTCCTTCATTCACTCTGAAATCCTGTTTTCAGAGTTCAGTTTTTATACTTTTTATTTTCCCTGAGGCAGGGTCTTTCTTTGTCTGTGTTCGGATGATGACATTCATGGGCTTCCTTTTGGGATTCTGATTTTTCCCCGAGTGGAATTATAATGGTGTCTGAGTGTTTGTTACAAACTATATTCAAGTTGGAGTGAGGTTTCTTCGGCAGACAGGGGAAATGTCTATTGGAGAGTCAAAGCCATCTCAGAGCTGATGCTCCAGTCATCGAATATGTTGGTTCGACTGAAAGCCCTCTTTTCAGTTGCTGATAGCCTCAGATCTTCCTTCCTCAGCTCTGTCTCCTCCTGTGACTCTGACAATGCTTTCCTTCCTGCCTGTAATTCCTTTATTTCTTGAGCACAAATTAATACACATAACTTATTTACAACAATACAGATATTGTTGCAGATATGATATCCTCTTCCACCAACTTTGAAATAGTTACATAAACCAGGAGATTAAAAACACTCTTTATAATAAAAATCTGGGTAAGGAAGAAGTCGATTCTTTATTTCTAGGTTTTTTTATGAAATAAACACATTTTGTATAAGAGTAACATTTTAGGCAGAAGATGAACTGATTAGGAAAAGTTAACAATATGAATTGCAAAGAATTTTGTAGCTGTTTAATATATAACAGTTTTAAAGCATCCTTTTCACTGCTCCCAGTAAAATCTCCCAAGTAAAGAGTTGAGGTTACATTAGTCTTGAACTGGCATGCTCCAGTCTCTGAATGGAAGTGTGATTTCTGTACAGGCTGCTATTACGTATCATACCCTCATCTGGTCTTCATAAAAAGGCCAGCTGAATATTGCTGAGCCTCTGGAAATAGGAACAAGTGTTTCCAGTGTTATCCCAGCAATGTTTTAGTTGTTAGTAAAGGACTTTAGTTCCCATGAATTCCAGTCTTGATGGAAGTGACTGATGTTCTCTGTCATACTCCAACAAGTATTTGAAACATTAATAATTAATGATGCATTCAAATCATGGAAAAAAATCTTCCAGCTGATCTGGCCTTTATGGGAAGGATCATTCTCCATGTGGCTGTGGAGAGTGGCTGTAAGAGTGGCTGTGACTGTGCTGGTCGGGTGTAATGGGGTGTCATGGGTTAGCCCAGCTTGGTTTTTAGTCAGAGTGGAAATAGTTCCCTGTCAGGACCTTGAAATTGTTTTGGAAAGACAGGGACCTATCAAAAGCTAATTCTTAGACACTGACATATTGTTTGACCACTGAGGAAGCTGAATGCAACATTTGGGAATACCCATATAAAAAACCTGAGTGTGTCTAAGCCAGCCCTTTTCCTTCCAGCCAGTGGAACAGGTAACACTGGCCGTGCAGCAGCCGGGTGGGCCAGGCCAGGTGCTGCTGCCCCATTGGGCTTACAGGGCTAAGCTATGGCCAGGCCTGGTGGCAGGTGGCAGCGGGCAAGGGGAGGAAAAGCCCTGGCTACCAAGATCTAGCAAGTTTTAAGCTTGCCCTGGCAGCTGCCCGTGCTACTGGCCAGAGCTGGGAGGGGGGAGATGTTCCACACTCCCCTCCCTGGGCCTCAGGGAGCAGTTCCGAGCAGGCCCACACCACGAGAGGGGTGGAGGGGAAGGCATCCACCAGCCTCCCCCATAGGCACGGCTTTGTGTTTCCACAGCCATGCAGCCTAAAGCTGCAGCCCAACAGAGATCACATAACCACTGCAGGCCTGAGCAGATTTAACTCTTTCCTAACACAGATGAAAACTTCCAAAGCCCTAACCTTCTTGAGGGTGAGAAAAGGTCAGAGTGGGAGATATTTCAAGAGACAGTATGAAGATACCAGGGCCAGTAAAAGAGTTGTACCCTAAGTGAGGAAGAGATGACAAGTTGCCTTGGTCCTAGGCTGAAAATCTCCTGTGAGTGGTGGTAACAGACTGTAATATGAATATGCTAAAACATTCCTTTAAATTGTGGACAATATGAATTGGGGAGGTGATTATTCAGAGTTGTGGATTTGAACAGAGAGAGACGAGAAGCCCTCTGTACCAGTGAAGGAGTGAGAAGACATCTTTGTTCCCTGAGGTGAAGAATCCTTTGCCTTTAGATTTGTTTATCTTTAAAAATGACAGCCCAGTGTGCGTGAGTCCATGGCCCATATGTAGTCACGGGAAAGACTACTTGATATTAGAGGTCCACAACTCCAGAAGTTCCCAGGTGGGCTACTTTTGTGAGAGTTAGAAGCCACATGCAGACTGTTTCTCTTGCAGAAAGTTACCAGAACAATCAGGAAAGACCTCTCTCTCAAAAGACAGAATGAAAGACTATTTTATAGGTGGTACTGACCTAGAGTTCTGACTTTTGTCTCTTTACATTGTGGGAAAGTTAACATTTTGTGATGGGAGGAAAGTGTTTTGGAAGTTTCATTTTGATTTTTTAAATTTTCTTTTTGTGTGTGTGTGTAAATAAATCACTGTAACCTTTAAGTCTGGGCTTGCTTTTGCTTCTCTCGTGATCCTGTCTCACAGTAGAATTCTGGTAGATACCCAAAGCATCACACACAAATGGTGTGTTGGCTGAGAAAGGTCGAAATTGGTGAACATGAAACCACTACATGGGGCAACAGAGTCCCTATGAGCTTTTGCATTTGGGGCAGAAGGAAATGTCTATTCTGTGAGAATGCAAGGTGTCTATGAATGTGATAGTGCAGAAGTGGCAGAAGCCACAATTCCCTTTTTAATTAAAATGCTCAATGTTACAATAAAATGCGTTCTTCATTTATTCTGCAATTTTAGTTAAAATAAACTGGTGCAATGGGTTTAGCCTAAAGCATGTAATTTTCATGGAGAAACACTTCATCCTGTTGTTATATGGGCACTTTGTATCTTCTGGGGAAAAAAAAGAAGATTTGACAACTTGACAGCTTTCCATGTTTTCTCTGCCTAGTAGTAAAATAAAAAATAATAAGAAGAAAGAAATAATAAAAATTGTTGCCTTTTTAATATACTCTTTCCCTGATCATTCAGAAGTTGAAATGTCCCCAATGTAAATTCAAAGACAGCACACAGATATGTATTCTGCCTTGCATACCTACTACTCTTTTCTATGTAATATGAATAAAGCATGCAAAATACTGCCACAATCATCTGTTAAAAAATAATATTGTTCACAGCCATTTTATGAAAGTCCTTCAGATTTGTCAGCACTCCACTGCATAGCCACAGTGTTTGGAGGATGGAATGACATTTGTACTACTCATGTTCAGGTTCCCTGAATTTAAATTCAGAGGCAGTTTTTTATCAGGGGGAACAGTGGACTCACTTTCATCTCAGAGAAATATATCTTTGAAAATTATATAAATACATTGGTGGCATATGCCTGTGAATCACAAAGAGAGAAAAAAAATTAACATTGCAAATTTGTATGCATGTACTATTTCTTGTCCTGGAAATAATCTGATTTTTTAAAATATACTTTGGAATTTGCTGAGGGATGGTTTTGTGATAAATGGGTATGGTTCGTGCTGATGAAATTGAAACAGTAATCAACATTTTAAAATAATAAAATAATAGTTAAAATGTAACTTTGAGGAGAGGGAGGGGGAAGGTCCCCCCTTGTTTCCAGATGTTCAAGTGAAAAGCAGGAAGACAGGAAAGAACTGAGATAAGGGGAGCTAAATTTATCTAGAAGACTGGAGAATTGGGGAATCTCCAGAAAAGTGTTAATTATATGAGAATTATAGCCCTAGTGTTCCAACAGGGTATTCCCATATGTAATATAGGCTTAATACTATAACTCAAGGGGTCACTGAAAGGACAGTGAAGAAAACAAGCCTTCCCCCCCTACAATCCGCAAAGAGAGGAGACCCCCAGGAAGGGGATGGTGGAGGATGTGCAGTAGAGGCGGTGAGGGGTGGAGATAAGGGCAGTGATGTAAATCTTACAAATCAAAAATATGTGGGAAGGGGTGGTAACATACATGATAAAAGAATCCAAATGGGTTATTTTTAGCTTTGTATGGGGCACAGGAGATCAAGTCCTGAACCGTACCCCACGGTAGGTACCCTGTGGTCCATTTGCTTTTGTATTATTTTTAGAACCAATATATTATTTACTATTTGCAAATTATTGTAACTTTTAAGCTGCTCAAATTAAAATTGTTGCTGTATCGAATCTTGTTTGGGTTTTTTTTTGGATTGGATAATTGGCACATTCATTTATAACAGTTTCTACAGAGTTGCCTGGTGTTAGTTACATTAGTATTTTATAGGCTGCTCATGTAAACTCTTGAGCTTTCATGGCTCTCATTATCAATTTTTAATATAGCACAATTCATAGTAGCTGCTACTGATGTCTACTTTTGGTTGTGGTTTTTATCTGGTTCCTCAGCTGCAAGGAACATGGCCTACACTGGTTTGAAACTTCTCTTGTCTGTGTAAACCTGCTATTGGTGTCCTTTTTCCCCCTGCATATTGTAACACTCTAAGAACTTAAGTTGCTTGTATTTGTCATGAAGATCAATTATCCTAGATAGTAAACCCAGATTTCATATTACAGATGGGAATCCAGAATTTTTAGATGACAAATGTAAGTCTCTTCTACCTTTGTACCATTATTTTGGTTGCCCCACAGATAAAGAAATCTGCGGAGGCCCCTGAGGCCACTGCAGGGAGGTGTGCTCTCTCATGGAGAAAAAGTGGTGTGTGAGTAGGCACAACTCTTCCACAGGGAGTCTCTCTGGGAGAGATACCTCTGCTCAGTGAAACATTAATTTTGAAGAATTAAGGACTTTAGTTAAAATAGATATTGCTGAGGTAATACAAACTAACTTCCCTTTGTTAACAGAAGCCAGATTTAAGGAACTGGTAAATCATGAAGCCTGTCAAACTATGTATGTACATCCTGACTAATCAATGGACTCCAAGAACATAATACAAGCATAAATCAAACAGTCCTGGAAAAACAGGATTTTGTTGTTACGTGGCACTAAAAGGTTAAAAAGTCAAAGCAAGGAAGACCCATCTTACTTCATCATTTTGAGACCCCACCCCATAAAAAGACCACCGACCCATTTCAAAGAACAAACTACGCATGCTTAATAGCTTTTTTGGCTAATTAGCATACAAAGCGGGGAATGAGATGTACCAGAGTTATGAATATGCATTTGTGTTTTGGGTATTCAATACTCCTGTACATAAAAAGACCCTGTGATCATCTGTAAATTGCGCGTATGTATTTGGGAGCTATCCCGCATGCTGCCCCGTGTCGTCATAAACATACACTTTCTAACTTTAAACTGTTGAAGAGTCTTTGTCCATCATGGTGGATATCGCTGTTAGATAAATATCCATATTTTTTTTAATAATTCATCAGGGTGAGTAGAGGGTGTAAAAGCCCCATGAGCACTTGGCCATATGCTAATCCCTCAACCCCTATTTGTTAAGCCCCTAGTTCCTGGTTTTTCTATCTTCCCATTGGTTGAATTTGGATCCCTCCCCTGATTCATTGTTTCCCCAATCCCTTCTCCTATTTGCCCAAGTAGCAAATCCCACTCCCTCAATTCCCCATATAATTCCAGCACCCGAGAGCCTCGGCATCTTTCAGTTGATGGCTTCGGGGAATAAAGGAAACTCCTGAAGACCAGAAAGACTCCTGTCGTCTGTTTCTGTGCCGCCTGAAGGAAGCTGCCTGGCCGACCTGCCCTTGCAGCCAAACTCAGAGAGCTGATCACTAGAGCTGCTAAGCTTGGTTGCCTCGGCAACCATTCACAGGAGAGCTGAATCACACCGCTGTGCCTGTACCCCTGAGGTAGAGATTGTCTTTCTAAAGATGACTCAGTAGGAAGGTCATGGCACCCAGACCATCTCCAGGCATTTTGATGGTTGGCAACAGAAATTCACAGGTGAATTGTCCAAGTAAAGTATTTTAGTAATTAGTGCTCCTTATTCAAAGAACACATGCAAATAATTCTCACCCAAATGAGTTATTGACTTCTAAGTTAATGCACTTTTTTAAAGTGATCCCAGTATCACTTTTCTCTTTTGGGCATCTGAAATTGTTTAAAGTAATGTGGTTTCTCACCTTTCCATAGGAAAAAAGCAATTTCTACGCAGGGTGAAGAAAAATATAATTTAAATAAAAGTGTGTTTTATTTTGGATATTAATGTTTATAACAGCAGCTCTCCTGAACAGAGAAAGCATTTTTCTATCTAAACAGATTTTCTTATAATTATTCCTGTTACATTTCTATGGACAATTCAGATAGTTTTTTAAAAGTCTGTATAAGATACTGAGAGGAGCGAAGCTTATGATTTCACAAGTCTTATGAGGAAAGGATGCTTTCTCTTGTGCATAAATGTGTTTCATCAGAATTCCTGGGAATCTGTCCAACTATACATAGTAAATATTTCACATACCAATAAAGTGATTCCTCAGTGTTGGAGGTGTTGACCTGAGTTTTCTGCCTTCTGTCTTTGTGCTGCATTTCTCATGCAGCTTCATCTAAACAATGTCTATTTTCAGAATGTTTGCATACTTCTCCTCTGAGAGAAGAAATGATTGATGGTGATGTCCACCATCCAGGTTGAGAGGTGGCAACCTCTGTAGCCAATCTCTTGACCTCTGTAAATATGTATAAAATGGAGTCAGATTTGTAAATAAAGGGGAGAAGTGTTGTTCCCTCACGCTGCTGTGTCTGCCTGCTCATCTTTCTGTCCCTGAAGTGGGACACTCCCAGCCTCGACAAACCACATCTGGTGACCCCCGGACATGTGCGGACTGCAGCCTGGGTCACATCTGGGTGACCCCTGACATGTGGGAGCTTGCAGTCTGCGTGTGTGGACTTTACACTGCCGTGCATCTGAAAGGAAAGGGTAAGAGAGATGGTCTCTTCCCCTGCCTCACTTCCCACTGTCCAGCTCAGACTGTGTTTTCGATTTCTGGAGGGAGAGGAAGCCTCTGTTTCTCCAGAGGACTTCCAGCTGTTGTTCTATTTTGCAAGGGTTCACTTTTTTTTCGTAGCCCTGAGACAGTTTTCTCTCTGCCAGCGTGGGTCAGTGTGGGAAGTGGTTTGCTTCAGTTCTGTGCTAGAGGAAGCAGTGTGCACCTGTTGGGGCTGGTTGAGACCTGGAAGCAGGTTGAGGGGCTCTTACGTGGCCTGTAACCTTCCAGTTCTGAGGTCTCGGAGCAGGATGGCTCCAGCCTGATGTTGTCTCCTGGGTGGGGTGCCAGGGGAGATGGTGGAGTTTCTTCTCCTGTTCCCACACCGCTGTCCCAGCGCTGGAGTTGGGAGGCTTAAGTCCCCTCCCACACGGACGCGCTGTTGGCAGGACCGCCAAAAGCCCCCCCCACACTGAAGCACCAGTGAGGGAGCTCTGCCTGCTTGCGGGGCACCCATCAACGCGGGCACGGGGTCCCCAGAGCGGATCTCGCCCATGCCCGCATCCCACAGCAGGCGCTGGAGTGCAGGCAATTTTGGGGCTTGCGGAAGCCCCGCAGGACCGGTGCCGCCGGCGTGCCCCGCTTCCCTGCTGCCATGGCAGCGGTGGCAGCGGCAGCGGCAGGAGGTCCCTTCCTCCCCCTGTGCCTTCCTGGTGTTGGAAGTGCCAAAAGTGTGCTGGGACCGGGGAGGGCGGACGGTCACATCAGACCGTCTGCATTTTGGTGTGTCCACAAGATACTCGGTGGAAAGGGGCAGCACAGATTTGCGCCGTCCCGGGGGTCCAACAGAGGAACCCTCGAACCCCTGCCCTGTGCAGCCGCAGGCTCTGTGGGGCGCTGGGTGCTCAGCCAAGGCTGAGAAGCCTGCCACACAGCGGGTGAGAGCACCGTCCGGCAGCAGAGCCTTGGGGGCGTTGCCAGAATCTCCCACTGCCATGACTCCACTGAGAGATGCGGCACTGGGCTGGCGTTCGTTGGGCCTTCGAGCTGTCCGAACAGGCTCCTCTGGGAGTCGGTCACCCTCTGCAATTCTCTCTCATTTGCAAATCACACGCGGCACCACCCCCATGGCACATCCCCCCCCAGTTCCCCCGCGTCCTTGAAAGAGGCGCTTGGCAGTACTGCGGCGTCGCGGGGCATGTCCCCCTCCCTGCTCCTTTCTCCCACCGTGGTGAGGCGGAGCGGAGCCGCCTGTGCAGGCACCTCTAAGGCAGAGACGGGCTTCAGCTCTGTGTTTGTTTTTAAAAGAGGGGACGGCACAGCAGGTGACGAGCCAGTGTTCCCCCGTGGCAAGGGGTCCCGGGTCGCCTTCAGCTGGCTACTGGACAAAGGCTGATGCAGTCAGTGCCCGGGGCTCGGTACGGCGTTCCCTACAGGGCAGGGATGGATTCTCAAGCTCTGCAGGTGCTGCGAGATGGGCTCTCGTCCCTGTCCCTGTTCACTCTAAGGGACCGAATTCAGTGGATGAAGATGTCTCACTGAGCAGTTTGAAAGCTTTCCCTGTGATTTGGGATGCTGGCCAAAAAACATGTGGTTACCACCCTGCGGCCAACCTGGAAGGGGCAGTGGGGTGGGCAGCAGTCACGGGGAAATGCTCAGGCCAGCAAGAAAAAAGGGAAGAAAGTGAAAAAGGGGACTTTTCCATCGTTTTTCTGTGGACGGTGTGGAACGCCAAATCACATGGCCGAGGCTTGTAAGGCAATGGTCCATGTGAATGGCCAGCCTCTATCAGGCTCGGGAAAAGGCAGAAAAGCTCAAAGGGGAAGCATGCTCAGACACGAGTGTCTTCCCAATCCTCAGAGCTGATGGAGGTCTGCTGGGCAAGCTCAGTTCCCACACCCACCCGCCCCTGTCACTGTCCCTGACGGGATCAGAATTGTTTAATTTGTGTTTTCTGAGTCTTCTGTTCACAGGACAAAGAGCTGGTGGCGAGAAGGTGGCTGCTCTGAAGTTACTGGGCTGCCTGAAGTTCACTGGACTGTTGTTCTGGTCAATGACTGTCCTGAAACGATTTTATCCTGTTTGTTCCTGGAGCGGACATTGTGAGTCTCTCCCTTGCTGCTTGGCATCTGGAATGGACTTTCTTTCAAGAGGAATTCATTGCCCTTCATGACTTGGTTCGGGAGCTGTTGGACCAGGATCATCTGGAAACCAGTCCCTGGAACACTCTTGTTTTCTGCATTGAAAGAACTCTGGGAAATGGAGGTTGTTACAAGACCTCTGAAAAGTATCCTTATTGTGAATCTGAAAGATTGTTTTCTTGTGATTCATTTGCACCCCACAGGTATCACTGGCCATAGAATGATGAATGGTCCGATCCCTTGCACATTTTCGACTGGGTCATCCTGCCCCATCAGCCGCAAAAGACTGCAAATACATTGTTTGAGCTAATTGCTCAATTTCAGCCACAAAAGAGGCAATCACTTTGTTTGAGCTCACTGCTCGATTGATAATTAAATGCAGGCAATAGTGCTTGCATTTGATGGGTGTGGATTTCACAAAATTCATACTCTCGGTATTATGGGAGAAAACTGACTGGAGCTGTGCAAGCAGTGTTTCTCTGCCAATGCTCTGGAAAATTTTTCAGGGCAGATCGTTTTCAGGGCAGCTCATCTGCCCAGCCATGAGCTCTTGCATGTGGCAAAATTCTTTATAAATACCCAGGAGCCAGTGCAAGGACCCGCTGTCTTTACAGACAGTTTGGGAAGGATGAGACGGGCCACTGTTGCTTGGAAGGATGGCTTTGAGGGGCAAGTTTTGGAAGGTCATGAGGATGGGTTAGCCCAATTGGTTGAATTGAGGGCTGCTGTCATGGCATTTCCAAAGTTTTCCCAGGAACCTTTTGATTTGGTCATGGATTCCATTTCTGTGGCTGACATGGCACAGTGGTTGGGTCATTCCATTTTGAAGGGCATCAGCAATCTTGACTTGTTTAATTTGCTGAAGAACTTGTGTTATGCCTCTCAGGCCTGGTTCTTCAAAAACAAAAATGGGGAATGCAGGGTGAACCCTGCACAGTCAATTGGCAAAAGCTTTGCATGTCATCAAGTACCTTAGTGGTGCTGCAGAACTCTAATAATCCTGTCATGTTGAAGTCAGGAGACCGTGATCAAAATGAAGGTCAACCACTGGAGGAACCACTGAGTGACGACTCTGATGTCGATGACATGAGCGATCACTCCAATGCTCCTTCATGAACAGAAACTGAACAATGTTAGTTTTCTTTTTTTTGGTTGTTTTTTTTTTAATTAATGAAAAAAGGGTGAGATGTTATTATGAGTTTTCTGCCTTCTGTCTTTGTGCTGCATTGCTCATGCAGCTTCATCTAAACGTCTATTTTCAGAATGTTTGCATACTTCTCCTCTGAGAGAAGAAATGATTGATGGTGATGTCTACCATCCAGGTTGAGAGGTGGCAACCTCTGTAGCCAATCTCTTGACCTCTGTACATATGTATAAAATGGAGTCAGATTTGTAAATAAAGGGGAGAAGTGTTGTTCCCTCACGCTGCTGTGTCTGCCTGCTCATCTTTCTGTCCCTGAAGTGGGACACTCCCAGCCTTGACAAACCACACTGGGGGTTAGATTTATTTCTTTTTTACTTGCAGAAATCTTTCCCATAAGATGCTAGGAAGCTCTCTACTGGGTACTTATGGGTACTTAAGCAAAACAAAGAACTGGCCAAAGGAGAGGAGTTTAGCACCTGGCTGCACCTCTTTTGGTCTCTGTGAGTTTCTCTCGGAGGGGGAAGATCTGGGGGCAGGTAAAGGACGGGACTGGGGGCAGCTGCGCTTTCTCTTCATTTCAGCATCAGAAGGAGGAGGGTGAAGCTGTTGTTTATTGCAGAGAGAATTCACTGTCACTACTGGACTGGAGTCCAGTGCTAGGGATCTACCACCATCTGCTCATGTGTCCAGGAATTCTGAGCTCACTCTCTCCTACCCTCCTGGAGCTGGGCCACTGCTGTCCTGCCCCCGCCTCTTCTTCAGCACTGTTCTGGGTCTTTGCTACACTGTAGCCCTGCACTCCCTGTCCTGCCTGGGACTTCTCTCAATTCCAGCTACCACCAGGAAGCTACTGATACATCTCATCCACCAGGGCAGGATTTCTGCTCATTCCTGCCATTCCAGCTTGGTGCTCCTTAGAGTCCTGCAGGGGCACCGGGATCAGACTGCCTTGGGGTTTTGTGAAGCAAAGACTCTCTTCCATCCCTCCCCGTGTCAGCTGAGAAGGCCATCACAAAGTTCCTGGTTCTGTTTTGTTGTTAATGTCGATTGCTATTGTTGTTTGTTTGCCTTATTACACATACTAGTAAAGAACTGTCATTCCTATCCCTCATATCCTTGCCTGAGAGCCCCTTGATTTCAAAATTATAATAATTTGATGGGAGGGGGTTTACATTTTCTATTCCAAGGGAGGGTTTTTGCCTTCCCTAGCAGACATCTGTCTTTCAAACCAAGACACTCAGCAATTCAACCACTCAGCACAAATGAGGGTTAATTTATCATGGATATCTGCACCTGTTAAACAGTGAAATAGGCTCCTGACGTAAGTGATTCATCATGCTGTTATTTCTCTAAATTTTTTAAAGATCATATTCACCTGGATTCACCCCAAGACACTTTTAAAGATAATGATTTCAAAAACATATCCACATTTTGAAATTTCATATTGAAGAAGGAATATATGTGCTTTTGAGCTAAAGTGTATATATGAAGGGTTTAGATCAACACCATTAAAGATAGGTATAAAATGTGTCTATTACTGAATTAGGCATTTGTTTTGTATAGCCAATTACAAAATAAATATGAGGCTCCATCGGAGGAGAGATTCATCAGCCTCCATCTTGCTAGCATTCAATCAACGGCTTGAATTTGCAAACTTCAAGGGAGAGAAATTTCTCCATTTTTTGACAGTATTACACTAATTCAGAAAGTTTTACACAGAGCTGCACCAGTTTACTCAAGCATTGCTTTCAATATAATTTCATTAAATCAATGTGTTATAAACAAGGTGAGCCAAATTGCAATAATAGAACATAAAATTTATTTTCACGTGACAGCGAGTACAGAAACGAATAAAAACCACAGCCACGATAAAGATCAATTCGATCGAATGGGGTGAAAAGTGAGACAGGCCTCTATCGCACCTTGCCTCCCCTTCGTTCACCCAAGATCCCACCACTAAAAGTCCAGTTTTTATACTTTTTAGTTTCCCTGAGACAGGGTTTTCTTTTGTCCAGTTATTCAGGTATTGGTATTCATCAGCCCTCTTTTGGGATTCTGATTTTTCCGAGTGGGCTTTCAAGGAAAACAGAAAAGATGTCTGAGTGTCCATTGCAGACCATATTCAGCTTCTGAGTGGGTTTTCAGAAGAAACAGAGAGGATGTCTGAATGACCATGGCAGATTCAATTCAGTCTCTGGGCAGATGCTTCGGTCATCAAGCATGCTTGCTAGTCCATTTCCAGTTGAGCCACATTCATTCATGTGCTGATGGCCTAAATCTTCCCTCATTCCGCGCCCCCATCCTGGAGCTTCTCGGCAAATGTCCTTTCCTTGCCTTTAAATCCTTTATTTCTCAGGCACAAATTAATACACAGAGGTTAGTCACAACAAATGCAAAGATTGTGTTGACCTTTTAAGAATATATTTAAATCTGACCAGTGGAGCTTAAATCGATTGGGAACTGATTTTAGACAACTCTTAAGGCAAATAAGTGTGTCCACATGGGGTTCCTCAGCTGTTCAACAAATTGATGTGAAATCCAATCTAAATTAAGCCACCACAAACAAACAACTGTTGTGTTATAGGTGACTCCCAAATATGCCCTCCAAGTTCTTCAAGAACTTTCTTTCTAAGTTGAACAGAGAACACAAGGGAGATAAAGTTAATTGAGTGAAAACTGTTCATCCCTGTCAGGAAAGGAGGAATTACTATAGAACACAATAAAAAGCTTCCAAACAAACATCCAGGGTTCAGCCAAAAACTATGTTTGTAAACCTGTTCCCTATTGTTTTTTTATTATTTTGGCAGCTGTAACTCTAGTGCACAAGGCAGAAATGCCACCACTCACCAGATTCTGCCAGGGGGAAGCCTCCTCCACACCTTACCAGTTCAAAAGATCCAAAGTGAGTTTAAAGGAAATCCCCTCTAGTTCATGTTTGCTAGGGATTGAGATACTCAGGGTTTTGGACCTTCAGTTTGCCTGTGAAGGAGCTTTGGTATTTTCATACTGAGATTATTCCACTCTCCTAAAACATCACTGAAGAATTTTACAGGACTGCAGAGAAGCCTCTTGATCTTCACAGCCCTTAAGTCTACAGGGGGATTTCAAAGATTTTGCTCTCAGAGCAAAGAAATGCAAAATGAGCTTCATTCCATACTGTTATAAATATGGTGAGCCAAATCGTAATTTAAAAAAAATTACCATTTTATTTTCTTGTCAGTGCGAGCAGAAATATAGGAAAATAACAAAAATACAGGAAAAACACAGCCAAATCAAAATAAATTCAAGGTACAATGAAGCCACATTAAAGATTAAATTCGATCGAATTTAGGACGTGAATGTCCGACCGGCCCGCACTGTGTCCTCCTTCATTCGCCCCCAAAATTCTGTGTTCAGGGTCCAGTTTTTATACTTTTTATTTTCCCTGAGGCAGAGTCTTTCTTTGTCCGTGTTCGGATGATGACATTCATGGGCTTCCTTTTGGGATTTTGATTTTTCCCGAGTGGAATTATAATGGTGTCTGAGTGTTACAAACTATATTCAAGTTGGAGTGGAGTTTCTTCGGTAGACAGGGGAAATGTCTATTGGAGAGTCAAAGCCATCTCAGAGCTGATGCTCCAGTCATCGAATATGTTGGTTTAATTGAAATCCCTCTTTTCAGTTGCTGATAACTTCAGATCTTCCTTTCTTGGCTCTGTCTCCTCCTCCTGTGACTCTGACAATGCTTTCCTTCCTGCCTGTAATTCCTTTATTTCTTGAGCACAAATTAATACACATAGTTTATTTACAACAGTTCCTCCCCTTTTCTAGAGGGCCGTATTAATTTGGGCTTAGGGGGTGCACATATAAAAACTCTTTCATTTATTATCAACAGCACTGTTTCCCATCCCCAGAAGACAATTTCCCTTCTTACATTTTTTACATGTCATCCCATAGATCTGAATCTTCATCATTTTGAGAGATCTCGCAGTATTTCTTATAGTCTTTTTGAAATTTCACCTCCTTTTCAAATTTTTCTAAGGCCCTTGCAGCTTTAATTTTTCTTTCTCCCTTTGAGGGAGATGACTCTGGAGCCAGTGAGTGCTGCTCCCTTTCTGATGCAAATTTAGGCTGATTGCTGATCGCTTACTCTAAACAATGGAATAGACCACATACCTCAAACCCAGCATGCCTATAACAAGGAATGTTGCCTGTTCCCACCAAGCTCTATCCCCAAAACTCTGTTCCCCCCAAGTTGGGTTCCATTTCTGAATTGGGACATGAGCCACTCTTCTTATTTCTGCTGCTAAGGAACTAAAAGTGTGTGCGTAGTCCTTGACATTCGTGTAGCATCCCGATCGGTTGAATACCCCACACACACCCTCCTGCTTTTCCAATAAATGATTCGGGGCTACTCTGTTCTGGTAAGCATATGCTTTTGGATGGGTGTGTTGTTCTGCTAGTAATTCCAAAGTGTCCAGGGTGTGATTGAGCACTTTTTCCACGGAGGCTTGAAGCTGGATTATGAATGAATTTTGCATCGAGACTGGCAAACCTAGTTCTCTGTATTGTGCTGACAGTAGGCTGTAGTGTTCCTCCAAAGTGTGCAATCGTTCTTGTCCCAATTTTTTCTCAGGTTCAAGTCCCTCTTTATTTTGAGCAAAACAAAAGGTTTTGTCATACTGCAAACAAATTCTATCATCCTCATGCTCTAGTAGATCTAAAATTATGGGCTCTACCCCTTTTGGAGGGTCCTCATACTTGAGATTCCTGCCTACCCAGTACATTTTGTTTCCCATCACACACATCCCTAATTGTTCTTCATCATAACATACGTCTTTTACCTGCTGGTAACCCACAAAAACAGAAGCAGGTTTCCCCCCACTCCACACCGTTTGGTTACATTGGGTACAAACCGGAATTTGAGAAATCTTCCCTCTATCAGGCTCACGAGAGGAGTGAGCATTGCTCTTCCTAACTCTGAGTCCTGCTCCCACATCAAAACAAATTATCTTTTCGTGATTTTTACAAATTTGATACTCTGTGCCTCTGTACGTGCATCGACCCTGTTGAGAGAGACATTCCAGTGGGAATTCCTTGGAGGAACTTCGCCCCCTATAGACAAATAGCAAGCACTGTCAGCATTCCCCACCAGGGGTGCACGGGTCAGGGGTATAATTCCCAGCTGCCTCAGCGGTCACGAGGTTCAGGACTAGCAGGGCTATCCATGGGTACATCCCTCTGCCTTCGCCCGATGGGGAGCTCCCAAAGGCGGGCTTGTGGATCTTCTCGACAGCAGTGATATTCTTCCAGAATTCCCTCCATCCTGACCTCGAACCTCCGTTTATAAATGTCCCACCTGCTGAGTTTAACTGGGTCAGCCATACAGGGAACCTTGTTGGTTCTCCGGCACTCAATTTCCAATATCTTTGCTTTGGTATGAAATTTGCCATGGATTCCAAGATCAATAACTACAGCCCACTCGTAAGACCCTCTCTTAATCAATCCTAGGTTCTGAGCAGCGTTTAGAGCTAGGTTAGTCTGTCTCAGCTTCTCTCGGTAGCACTTGTAACAATTGTAACAATAACCATCTGGTCTGTTTCCCCTCTGACAGTGTACTACCCAAATCTCGTGCCAGAACACACACTCAAAATGAATAAATGGAAAACAATTACAACAAGTCAGTTTACAACTTATCCGTTCCAAATCATTCGTCTCAGCGCCGAAGCTTAATCTGCAAGTCGCCCGGTGCTGAAGTCACAGTCCACCTAGGATCCTTCTCTCGGGGTTGTATCTGTTTCACGCGAGAAGCATGGGTCCACCCCTTTTCTGCGGTACGGATGACTGTGTCTGTAGTGAGCAGAACAAGGAAAGAACCTTCCCAGTGAGGAGCCAGTGAAATCTCCTTCCAGGACCTGATCAATACTTCATCTCCCGGTTTGATTCTGTGAATGGGGAATCCCAGGATTCCAGGGAACACCAGGAGGTGTTTTGGGTGACCAGTCCCTGGGTCTGGAGTTCCTGCAGGTGCTTATTAAGAGCGATTAGATATGGTTGTACTGGTCCCTCCTCCATATTAGGGTGTCCCACCAGCATCCCATGCTGGTAGGGCATCCCATATAGCATTTCAAAAGGAGAGATTCCATTCTCAGAATTCGGCATGGTTCTTATATTTAAAAGCGCCAAGGGAAGGCATTTTACCCATGACAGTTTAGTTTCTAACATTAATTTCAATAGTTGAGCCTTTAGAGTTTGAGTCATTCTTTCTACCTGTCCAGAGCTCTGAGGGTGCCAGGGGGTATGAAAGTCCCATCTGATCCCCAATGCTTCTGCCATTAGCTTAATAATCTTGGAAGTGAAGTGAGTCCCCTGATCAGAGTCGATGTGGTGAATTATTCCAAATCTGGGGACAATTTCTTCCAATAGAATTTTTGACACAGTGTGAGTAGTAGCTCGTGCACAGGGGAAAGCCTCTACACAATGAGTTAATTTATCAACCATTACTAATAAATATTTGTATCTCCCACCTTTGATAATTCGGTAAAATCCACTTGGACCCTCTCAAAGGGTCGATATGCCAGGGGCCATCCTCCTAACTGGACCTGCTTGCATTTTATCCGGTTTACTTTCCGGCAGGTAAGGCATCCCTGTACCTCCTGTTTGGCCAATTCATATATTCCTTTGCATCCAAAGAATCTCAGAAATTGCTCTGCCAGAGCTCTGGACCCCCAATGGGTATGCTGATGCAGCCCCTTCAAAATTTTGCACGTACATTCTTTCGGTAGCAATTCCCTCCCAACCGGTAATTTCCATTTATTCCCTTCTAATTTACCTCCTATCTTTTCATACCCAGTTATTTCCTCAGTCATTGGTTGGGGTACATATTCAGGGGTCTCTCTCTCTCTCATTTCTGGGGTACTGACCAACATCAAGGCCGTCCTCTTTGCCTCTAAATCTGCCCAGTGATTTCCTCGCATTCTGAACTGTTTTCCTGCCTGATGGCCCTTAATATGTACGACAGAAATGGCCTCACGTTCTCAGACGGCTTCCAAATCTGTTTTATAATTTCCCTGTGAACCAAACATTTTCCGCGAGAGCTGATCAACCCCCTTTCTTCCCAAATTTTCCCAAACGTATGTTCCACCCCAAAGGCATATTTTGAATCGGTGAAGATAGTTCCCCTTTTTCCTTTCAGTCCTTTCAAGGCTCGTAGCACCGCGTACAATTCGCAAGCCTGAGCGGACCAGCCTGGGTTGAGGGGCCCCGACTCCACCACTTCCCCAGATTTGCTGTTTATGATTGAATACCCAGATTTCCTTTTACCTTCTATTACTCTAGCTGATCCGTCTACAAACCACTTTTCTCCCCCCTCTAGCTCTTCTTCCTCCAAGTCAGGCCTTATCTTAGTCTGTAGTTCTATGAATTCTGCACAATCGTGGAAGATTCCTTCCAGGGCTTCCCCAAATAGAAACTGAGATGGATTCTGGGATGAGGTTGTCTGGAGTTCCAAGTCCTGAGAATGTATTAATATTGCCTCATATTTGAGGAGTCGGGCATCAGTTAAGTACTTATCTGCTTTTTGCTGGAGGATTCCCCTGACGTTATGTGGGGAATATACTACCAAGGGAGCCCCAAAAGTAATCTTCCTAGCCTCCTCCACCAGTAAAGCCACCGCGACAATCGCTTGCAAACACGTCGGCCACCCCCGGCTGACTCGATCGAGCAATTTGGAGACATAGCCCACCGGCTTCTTGTCTCCAGCCCAATCCTGGGTAAGGACTCTGTGAGCGGTATGGTTACTAACATTTACAAACAGTTGGAATGATCTCCTCACATCAGGGAGGCTAAGCACCAGAGCAGAAATCAATACATCCTTTAGGCCATGAAGTTCCTGATCATTTTTCTCTGTCCATTTTCGTCTATTTGTGGTCAATTTTTCATTTAAGAATTTTACCTTTTCGCTGTACCCCTCGATCCATTGTCTGCAGTATCCGAAAAGTCCTAGAATCTGCCTGACTTCCCTCTTTGACCAAGGGGCAGGGAGTGCCACTATGCCTGCCACTCGGTCCGGATCCAATTTCTTTTTACCCTCCACAAGCCAATGCCCCAAGTATTTTACCTCTGGTTCAGTAAACTGAGGTTTAGATTTGGAAACTTTCAGCCCCTTACCTCCTAAGAAGTTTAGCAGCCTGATTGTGCACAATCTCACGCTTTCCTCGGTCAGTCCAGCTACCAACAGATCATTGACATATTGTAACAATTTGGTCCCTTCGCCAAAGGGGTAAACTGGCTCAACAAGTGTTCCAGGGCCTGTCCGAATAAATTAGGCGAGTCCACAAAGCCCTGGGGAAGGGACATCCAGCAGAGTTGTTGGCTCCTATGAGTTTCAGGGTCGGACCATTGAAAGGCAGAATAGTCTCGGCTTTCCTTAGCCAGAGGGCATGTCCAAAAGACATCTTTTAAATCTATCATGCTGTACCAGGTGTCTTCAGGGGAGAGTCGATTTAGAAGAGTATATGGATTTGCCACTACAGGAAATTTTGTCCGAGTCCTGGAGTTAACCGCTCGGAGGTCTTGCACCAGCCTGTAGCTCCCATCTGATTTCTTAATAGCTAAAATAGGGGTATTGTGGCTGGATATGCAAGGTTCCAATGTTCCCTTTTGTAGTAGATCATCTATGATGGGTTTCAACCCCTTCCTTCCTTCTAGTGGTATCGGATATTGCTTCACCCTAATGGGGCTTTCTGGGTGTTCTATCTCTATTCGAATTGGTTCTATATCCAATTTTCCGGCCTCCCCAGGAGTATACCAAACCTTTGAATCTATGTCCCTCTCATCTTTGACAGTAAGCTTGTACAGACTAACTATCAACTGAGAGTCCTGCACTATCAGGTTAATTCCCAATGTTACAATTAGATCTCTTCTCAGGAGGTTATACTCGGCTTCTTCTACTAACAACAGATTCCCCAAACAAATTTTGTTTTCAGACTCAATTGTCACCTCTTTTATTAATGGTACCCTGAAGGGTACCCCTTTTGCCCCTATCACTAGAACTGTTTCTTTACTCTTATCACACCCGGTAGGTAATTTCTGTACTGTGGACCTCTCTGCCCCTGAGTCAACCAAAAAGGTCACTTCTTCCCCCTGGGGACCTATTTTCAGGGTTATCAAGGGCTCCTTAGATGTTCTGGTCCCCAAAAGAACGAGCCCCTGATGCCCCTAGTCTGCCTGAAAAATTTGCTCATCCTTAATCCTTTTAAAGCAATCTTTCTTCAGGTGCCCCTTCTTTTTACAGTAAAAGCATTCTATGTCTTCCTTTGTTCCTCGAGAACCCTTCTCTGGAGGGGTCGAATTTTCCCCTTTACCTGTCTTTGCCTGAGTCGGCCTTACCCGTACCTGGGTCCGGTCCTGTTTTTGGGCTTCTCAGACTGCCGCAACCAGCACCCGAGCTTGTACCTTCTGCCTTTCATCCTCTCTCCTCATGTATACTTTCTGGGCCTCTCTCAAAAGTTCTTGCAACTCCTTTTCCTGCCAGTTCTCTATTTTCTCTAATTTCCTCCTAATATCCTCCCAAGACTTTGCCACGGACTGAGTTTTTAAGACCACTTCTCCCACAGGGGAATCCGGGTCGGTCCCTGAGTAAATCTGCAGTCCTCTCCTTAGATGGTCCAACCACTCACTCAGAGATTCGTCCTTCCATTGACATTCTCCCAATATTTTGCTAAGGTTCTGTCCATGGGGCACCACTTCCCAAATACCCTGGATTAATATGTTCCTGAGGTCGACCATGTTACGTCAACTTTCCTTGGTCTGCGCGTTCCACTTAGGATCGTGGCTTGGCCATTTCTGCTCCCCCCTATCTCCTTGTGGATTCCGCTGATCCCAGTCCCTGATCCCTGCTCTTCTGATCATATCTCGTTCCTCTGTATTAAACAATAATTTCATTATAGAGGTAAGATCTTCATAACTGTAAATGCTGGTTCCGAGGAATTCATCCAGCCTCTCTGCGACCCCTAGCGAGTCATCCATTAACTTTCCCATTTCCTTTTTGAATGCCCTAACGTCGGCGGTATTAATGGGGACATTTACAAATCCTATGACTCCGGGTGCCATTGGCACTTCCCTGAGCGGAAAACGAGGGAGGTTACCCTCTTTGCGCTCATCTTCACTATTGAGTTTCTTGGTTCTGTGCCTCGTTTTCGGGGGAGAATAAGTAATCCTGTTATGTGGAACTGGTTTCTCTGTCCCTGTCTGGCGTTTGGGGAATCCTGCCTCCTGCGATTGTGATTGGTTCTCAGCAGGTAAAGGAGGGGTTAACCATGAGGCTGCCGCCTCGCCGGTCGGGGGAGGGGACGCCCTTTCCTGCAGCAATGGCGGAGCTGTAGCTGTAGCTCCCTGGTGAGAAAACAGTGTTTCTCTTGCCGAAGTGGCAGGCAGGGATGGGGGAGGGAGGTTGTCCAGCAGGTCCCATTTCTCGCTCCGCCCACCTGCTCCAGACTTCATTTTCACAGGGTATGGACTTGTTCGAGGTTCCCAGATCTCTGCATATAATTTTTCTTCCCAATTCTTGGGCCTTTCTTTGACCATGAACCTGTTCAGGGCCTTACCAACCCATGGTTCGAACGTCCCAAATACAGGCCAGACTAGGTGTTCTCTAATTTCTTTTCCTCCCCAAACTTCGGTACAATAATATACCGTTTTTTCCTTTGACAGTTTCCTTCTCTGGGGACAATCTGCCCAATTTTCCAAAACCCACCCCAGTGGGCTTCTCTTGGTATCTTTAGGACATTTCTCTTTCCTTTTTCCAGGGTCTTGCTGCTTTTCTGACCCATATTATACCTTTCTGACTTACCTTTTTCTCTCTCTGCTGCGCCCGGCCCCTATGCCTTAGGGGCTGAATACTCCTCCCCTCTTTACTTACCAGCTGATCAGCTCCTCTCCCATACTGGCTCTCCAGCGAGCTGTCTGGGGTTTTCCTAGAGAGGACTTTTTCTGACCTGCTCGGTAAGTTCCTTGGGCTTTTCTAGCCTGCAAGCTAAGAGGCTTACCAGTCCTGAACTCGCAAGGATGTACCCTTTCCTCTTAGCCCCTGCGGCCGACCCCCTGAACCTCCCCTGTCCCAGAAGTTGCTGAATGTAAGGAGTGTTTTTCCCCAAAACTTTTCGCTTCCTTTGCGACCGACCGATTCCCTCACGGGAGAACGGAGACGCAGCCTTGAAGACCACACTCGTGTCATGAAAATTTCCACGTCTCTTACATGCGCCTGGGCACACCTCACTCAAACACGAATACTTACAGCTCCTTTTCTTCATGGGCTCTTTGTGCAAGTAGAATTTTGTGAGTGAAAAAACCTGGCTGCGGCCAAGGGACAGCCCCTTCCTTCGGGCTCCCTCTGAGTTCTCAGTCCGAGTTTTGGACCCGAGTCCTCCTCTTTATTGTGGCTTTTCTTTTGGTAAAAAAAATTTTCGTTTCACAATTGGTCTCACTGAGTTCCTTGCGCTGTCAGGCCACTAAAGCTAGCGGGGCGCCTCCCAAGCAGCATGGAACTCTTGTGAAAAAACATGACTGTTATCACATTGGGTTTCACCAAGTCTGTTATAAATATGGTGAGCCGAATCGTAATTTAAAAAAAATTACCATTTTATTTTCTTGTCAGTGCGAGCAGAAATATAGGAAAATAACAAAAACACAGGAAAAACACAGCCAAATCAAAATAAATTCAAGGTACAATGAAGCCACATTAAAGATTAAATTCGATCGAATTTAGGACGCGAATGTCCGACCGGCCCGCACCGTGTCCTCCTTCATTCGCCCCCAAAATTCTGTGTTCAGGGTCCAGTTTTTATACTTTTTATTTTCCCTGAGGCAGAGTCTTTCTTTGTCCGTGTTCGGATGATGACATTCATGGGCTTCCTTTTGGGATTTTGATTTTTCCCGAGTGGAATTATAATGGTGTCTGAGTGTTTGTTACAAACTATATTCAAGTTGGAGTGGAGTTTCTTCGGTAGACAGGGGAAATGTCTATTGGAGAGTCAAAGCCATCTCAGAGCTGATGCTCCAGTCATCGAATATGTTGGTTTAATTGAAATCCCTCTTTTCAGTTGCTGATAACTTCAGATCTTCCTTTCTCAGCTCTGTCTCCTCCTCCTGTGACTCTAACTGCTTTCCTTCCTGCCTGTAATTCCTTTATTTCTTGAGCACAAATTAATACACATAGTTTATTTACAACACATATTGATTGATAATGCAAATAAGATGGAATAAGATGGGTATTTGTAGAAGGGAAAGATTACCTGATAATTTCTACCTTTCAACAAATCTGTAAAAAAAACCTGGATTTTCATGACTCAGTTTAAAAACACCAACAATCATAGAATCATATTATAAAACAGACTGTGAGGGAAAGCAGGGTTGAAAGCAGTAAATAGGAGGAAATAGTACAGTAAATTGAGGGAAAACTGATTTAGTATAAGCAAGTATCTGAATTATTAATCCAATAACATGGGAATGCAAGTTGTACTCCTGAACTTCTGGAGGCTATTGGTCCCTCAACCACTCTCACTCACCCTTATCTAGATAAATTATCATCTGCTCCATTTTCCCCTATCCTAGAACTGAGGAAAGTAAGTGAACAGTTTTCCTTATATTCTCCAAAATGTTTTAATTATTTGACAATTTTTCTGTATGAAAGAAGAGTTTTAAGGCCTCTTCTTCAGTTTCACACTGCTTTCTAACTGAAAGTTGCTGTTTGATAGGCATTTTGGAGCTCTCTTTGCCAGTCCAAACCCCAGGAGGAGAGAAGTAAATGAAAACGTAGGTTCTTATAGGAACAAAGGGAGGTAAGAGAATGGGCCTTTGTTTTGTCTCCTCCAGGGATTCAAAAGGGTCTGATGGTGAGTGCTAATGGTTTGGGGGGGGTGTGGTACTGGTAGATTTCTGGCCTCTTTCCAGCTTTCCTGGTTCCTCAAAATTACATACAATATTCCCATTCAAACTTGCACAATTATCTTGAATGGTTGCAGCCTCGCAAAAGGTGATGTGAGTGAACTTGAACATAAGGATCTTCCATGATAAACTCATGAGTATTTCTATATATTTCTATATATTGAGGTAAAGGAATTAACTCCATGGTACTAAGTGGAGTAAACTCAGAACTTTCTATGTGTCTCGCTGAAACATCCCCAGAGTTGTTGCATCTTTTCAACAGTTCTATTTTTCCAGTTTTCAAAGTCTTGTTGACTGCAGGTGAGTGGGAGTGTACTCCTAGTGCTGGATATGGCCCTTTCCTCTTTCTCCTAGCACAGGTCAGTGAATCATTAAATGGTGTTGAGAAATAAAATTTATGAATGTGGTGAGCAGAAGAGAAAAGAAAAAAACTACAAAATCCCCACAATGACTGGAGGGGAGAGAAAAGCGACTATGTCACTTCGCAGTGGTAAATTACCAAAAGCAAAAATTGCCAAAAGTAAAAATTATCAAAGCAGTAAGATATGCACTTACACTTGCTTCTCTGCTTGCTCCTATTTTCTGCATTTTCTGTGGCTGTCAGCATTGGAGAGCTCCTGTGTTCTGATCAGTGAAAGCTTGCTGCTTCAAAAGGCCCTTCTTTCCACTCATATTCTGGAGATCCAATTGTGCTGATTTCAGAAATCAAAGAAAATAAATTGTTTTAAACACAGCAAGATATATTCAAGGTATGTTCATTATGGAACTGGCAGAGCCACCGTCTCTTGTGAGATTTGCTGACCTAGATGCTGCAATGAACTTTCCAGTGAAGTCCAAAGCAAGGCTAATATCAGTATATTGTCTTTATCTAGGCCTTCATAACAGAGAGTAGTGAAAAATGAGGTTCACTTTCTTGGTAAAATTTAAAAAACATAATTTAATAAAAAAATGAGACAATTAGGAAACAGAAATAAAGCAAAGGATCTCAGCTGGGGTGCCTGGCATGCAGCCAGAAAGCACGATTTGCTAACAAAGACTCATTCCTTAAAAGCATCAACTTGTTGTATATTCATAAATTCTCATACATGATTCAAACATTCCTCTTGAGTTTGGATGTTTCTCCTTAATTTCAACTTCCCCTCCAACCATTCTGTCCTGCAAATCAATTCTCCAGTGGCTCCACGAAGTCTGACACTCCAGATAACAGAGGTTCAATAAATTCCTCCCCTGAAGCTCTGGTGCCCATCATCTTCATCTGGATAAGATAATCCAGGAATGTGAGGGAGGTTTTCTGATTATCTTTCCATTCCCTGTGTTACATTTACAAAAGCAGTCTTTATTTTAATACCTTGCTACAGGCTAAGAAATACATTTATCATACTACTATCTTTAAGTTTTGTTAATAAAAGAAACTATATTAATACAACAAAGTTTTTCCAGCATAATACATATTGTATTAATTTTTAATATTTGCAAAAAGCCAATAATATAATATGTACTTATAACAGAGTGGTTAAATGCCTGAAACTGTTCATATCCTGCATTCTGAGGACTATCTGAGTTAGGTACCACAACTTTTTGTTCCTGTTGGCATGGAAAGCAGAGGATTGATGGCTCCCTCACTCTTGGCTTCTTTTGTAATATCCATATAGTTTTTGTACCAAAAATTGTCATGTCTGTGGGCCATTTTTTTCCCATTCCTTTGTGTCTTTCTAAGAAAAAGGATATAAAATTAGTCAATTTTTTCCCCCTGAAATCACATCTGAACTAGTTTCAACATTCCCTCTGCCTAAAACCAAATAAAACCAACAGTAACAAAAAAATCTATGTGGTGTTTTCACATTCGCTGAATTTTGTTTGCCAAATGGGAGATAGGATTTTGGGATAAAAAGGCAAAACAGGCCCAACTTAAAAGTAAACAGACAGATTTTATTAACACACACTAAGGGAAGAGAGGAAAATGAAACCTTCAAACACCTTCCTTCCTACCACAAACTGTTCACTTTCCCACACAACATAGAGAAAAAACCATGATTTTCAGTCAGTTGCAACCATTTAAACATAATCTTGCATCACTTTGGGAGAGGAGTCTCTTTAGAGTTTCATGGAGACACATGCCACAAGAAAAGGTCTGGTGGCTCTCAATATCACAAATCTGCAACCACTCAGAATTTTACAGATTCTGTGCAGTCCCACCCATTTAACAGTTTCCCAAGCTGCTTATGGGCCTCTGCATATTTGGGGTACTGTTTTAAGAACGCTTCTTCTAGTATAAAACAAGGATTCTCTTCTTCTATCCCTAAAATTGTCTCTATCTCAAAGGAAATAGAGACCTTCCTTTTGCCCAGAAGCCAGGGCATCAAAATCACTTCCTCTCTAGAATCATCTTCATCTGAAAGGCTGAGACCTCCTATTACCCCAGGAGCCAGGGGGCTTAATCTATTCAAAATTCTCAATTAAATCTCAATTATATCAGTATACAGAACCCTTTGGCTAGAACTTGCATTCCCCCAAACAGCATTATGATATTACAAGAAATAGTCCATTTCTCCATGATTTACACCAGAGAAGTCCAGCGAAAAATGTCCACTTCCTCCATCCCTTCTTCCAATAGTCTTTATCAGACCTTTTGCGGACTTTATTTCAAGCTGTCTCTCTCAGTTTTAAATCACTCTGTCTTCCATGGAGGAAGAAAGGGTTAATGTCTTTGCCTAGAGTCTTTTTTCCTCTCCAGCTGACTCCCAGAACTTCAAGGCTGTGCAGGTGATT
>VZDJ01000426.1:14220070-14278990 GCA_008694505.1 Cyanoderma ruficeps
GCATGCTCAAGAATGCTGATAGATGACCCTTCCCCACCCCTGGTCAGATCCAAAACAACTCCAACTTGGATCAGCTCCCTGGAGCTCTGGAGAAAGATTCTCAAGATTCTCTCCTCCCTCAGACCAGAGGCTCCGGCAGCCAAGCCAAGAGCATGGTCGTTATGGCCCCTGGTGCAAAGCCAGCACTCCTGATCTGCAATCCCCCTCCTCTCCCCATTGGCAGCTGGGGGGTGGAGGGGGGGAAGGCGGTGGGTAAGGGAGGACACTGCTGGCCCAGGCAGCTCTTCCACAGGCAGCAGCCACTGGAAGCCTGGCCAGGCTCAGCCCTGGGGGCCTAGACCCAAGCCTCTGACTTACAAAGTGATGTTAACTCCTTGCTTGACAGAAGAGGAAAGGGCCAAGTCACCTGGGATCTCTGATTTAAGCCTGGGCTGTCCAGAGGCGTGGACAACACTCCTATTGGTCAGCCAGAGTCCATCCCCAGTCTCACATCCATGCTAAACCACCACAACCCACCAGAAAAACTTGGATCTTCATAGTTTTCAATTGTCAAATGGTACCTTTGCTATGACTACTATGGATTTCAACAAGATGCTTTTACTCACAGCCGCATCTTTCCTATTGTGACAAAGAAGGATGGCAAAGGCTAATGAATTGTGTCTTACTGAGCAGGGCCTGCAGTTAGGAACTTGATTCCATTAAGAGATCTTTGGAGGAATTTTGGGATACTATATTTCTTGGGAAAAGAACAAAGAATTAGTATAAGTAGACAAATGCAAAGCTACAGCTCAATGGCTATCACCTTCATTTCAAAAATCATCACAATCTTTGACTCAGTAGAGGTAGCTTCCAGACTGCTCTTTTTTAAAAAAATATATTTTTGGTCTGATTTTAGTGCTTATTCTCTCTGTATGGTTCTTTCCCCACCTTCAAGACTGTCAGGGAAAACTGTAGATAAGAATATCTGTAAACACTGTTTTAGTGTCTCCCACACAGCAGTCTGGAACTGCCTCCCCTCGTGTTTCTGAAGGTTTATGGATTTCCCAAATCAGTAGGAGTTTATTGATTTATATGTAGGCAAGCTTGTGTTACTACTTTGGTTGCTCTTGTGCTTTTTCCTGGCTACAGCTAATTAGCCTGGCAGATCTTCCAGTGTTGCTTACATGCAGTAGTAAATGAATATAACTACTTGTATTGAATTATCATAACTTTTTTTTTGTTGGAGTTTTATTTGTATGCTCCTTAAAAGGATAAAAGCCACTTTGAAAACTGTTTTCTGAGCAATGGAAGAGATCCAGACCATGACCTGACACTCAGATGGTGCAGTCTCCTGCACTTGGTCTATCCCATAGCCTCTTGCCACCTCATGCAGTTCTGGGATATTCAATTATCACTCCCTTGCTACTGCTTTCCTGTTACCCTCTGACAGGCTTGTCCTCTCTCTCAATCACAATCATAGCTGTTGTATTGCACCGAGTAATTAGTTCAATTCGCACCAGGTGCCCCTTGATTGTACCTTCCCAGGAATCTGTTACCTGATGCCCCCTGTAACTCCACCCCCCCAGGTCTGCCCCCTTGGTCAGCAGACCCCCATTCATGCCCTCCCCTAGGCCTTAAAAGCCCTGGGACGAAGGGTCCCACCCTCTTTCTCCTCCTGGATTTCAAGATGTTTGTCCTGCAATAAACTAGTGAGACTTTGCCACGAGGAGTTGGAGCGCCTTTTTGTCTTTTGCTTCCGTCCTCGTTCAGCCTCCTCCCTGAGGTCCACAGCTAGCCGAGACTGGACCTCAGGAGTGCTGGAGACTGATCACATTGGCGACCCAAACGTGGTGCTCCCTTCAAGGTTCTGAGACCCACGTGAATAGCTTGATCTACAAGCTTTGGATTGTCAATCACCCAGGCCAGAATTGCTGGTGTTTTGCATGGTGCTCTGGTTTGGGACAGGGCTGGCAACCTGTCGACCCACGCAGATCAGTTCTGAACAGATGACCCATTACAGCAGATCACAGCCAGCCAAAGTTCCAAGGGGAACGTAAGCACCCTCTGGAACCCCCAGAGGTGATCCCCAAGTGGGTGGGGGTGGTGGGGCACGTAACTTTTGCTATAAGGAAAAATTCCATGTGGGTAGGCGGTTTAAAAACTGCGGGCTCCCCCTAACATGTGGCTTCCTTCATCCTATTAGAGGACGAGATTTTCCTAAGCTGAGTTATTGTTGCTTTTGGTTTCGGTTTGCTTTCACTGTAATCAGGGTAGATAAAACTGCACAGAGTGATGGGGTCAGAACTCTCTGTGCAGGAAAAAGGCCAATATTCCCTAATCCTACAAGCTTTAAATAAAGGGGACAGAAAAATCTCAAAGAAAAAATGACAACAGTTTATCTGCTGGCTATCCTCTCTTTTGCCTGACTTTAATGAGCAAAATATAAATTCTATCCCTTACTGGGACAAAATTGGAACTTTATTGACAAATCAAGTTGAATTAGGTGATAAAACAGCTCCAAAATTCCTTCCACTGTCTATTCTAATTCGTAAAGAAATAATTAAGCAGCCAGTGCAATCCCCCCTTCCCTCTGTCCCTTCCCCCATCCGCTCTGCCCCGAGCTGAAAGAGAAGTGTGCGCAGACTGATAAAGATTCTTCCCTTTACCCTCCTTTCCCACCCACTGCATCTGAAAATCTGTGCTTCGATAGCTCTAAAAGTAACAGTTCTTAACCCATAAGCAAGCCTGAACACATGGCAAATAGCCAATATGGCCACCACCACGTGAGCCAACCACCCCCGAGTTATCCTTCTCCTTTCCACAATCCATTTCACCCACAGGTCCCCTCCCCCAACACTTGCCGACCCCNCGACCAACCATGCCCCCCCACCCAGCTCCCACAGAAGTGGAGGTGAGGCCAGAACCAAAGCCATGTAAACCGAGGGCAGAAACAAAGCTGCCGAGACCACGTGGCCTGAGAGTGTGGCCACATGGGGTGGGGGCGGGGCTGGAAGTGCCGGGGGTGGTTGGGGGGGCAGGGCCGGGGCTGCCGAAGTCCACGAGGATGGGGGTGGGGCCAGGACTACATGGTCTAGTGAGGGTGGAGCCAAGGCTGCCGAGGCTCAAGCAGAAGCCAGTCCCCGAGCACTAGAGAAAGCCGAGACTAGAAGGGGTCCCAAGCCTAAAACCCAGGGTAACCCCAAACCCAATCCACATTGCCAAGAGTGCAGCCCCGGGGCCAAGGCCTGGGAACAGCCTGGAGCCCCGAGCTGTGCCGGACCCAACCCCCACGGGGTTGGAGCTAAGCCAAGACCCAGAGCTGAGTGTGAAGCTGAAGCTGTTGCTGCAGCCACAATCAGCACTCCAGAAGAGAAAGAAAATCACAATAAACAAAACAAGCCTACAGCTAACCTTCATAAAAACAAAACTGAGTCAAGTATCCCTAAAGAGCAAAGCCAAATTTGTGAAGTTATATTTTCAGCAGCTCCGGTTACATATTGAAGTAGAGATAATGCAATTAGAAACTACCAGCCTTTCTCTTTCCAAAATAGAAAAGAATTAAGTAAAACCCAAAGGGAATTTGGCAGAGATAATGAGGTTTTTAAAAGTATGTTAAGAACTACTTTTGCATCTCTCGAACTAACACCAGCAGATTTAAAAGAAATATTTAAATGCTTATTATCTCCTTTGGAATTTGATTTCGGGAAAGATACCTGGAAAACATCTTTAAAAGAGCTCTTAAAAGACCTCAGTGAAACTGCTCAAGGTGCTAAAGATTTAGAAGGGAGAGATATCAGCTATGAACACTTATGTGGAGAGGGGCAGTGGTCTATTGCAGATGACCAAGCTAAAGAATTATCAAAATTCAGTTTAGGAAAAATTGCTAAGGTTGCAGAAAAAGCTTTTTATCAGTTGCCAACAATCGAACCACAAACCAATTATCTTGATATTAAACAGCATGATTCGGAAGGTTTTTTGCAGTTCGCGGAAAGGCTCCGACCGGTGATCGAAAAACAAGTACAAGGCTCAGTGGCACAGGCACAAATACTCAATAACATGGTTCAAAAAAATGCCAACAAAGCCTGCCGCAGAGTGATTCTAGGACTCCAATTGACCCTCCGCCTACAATAACACAAATAGCAAAAGCATGTGCCCTGAAAGCAGAGCTGTTCGACTCACCTGAAGAAAAGCTCAAATCTACCAACCAAAAAACTGTAGCAGCTGCAACACCTAAGGGTGACAAACAACAAGCCACAGCAAAACAACCTCGACACGTCATCTGCTTCGTGTGCAAGAAGCCTGGACACTTTGCCAGAGACTGTCCCCAGAACCAGCAAAAGAAAGAAAACACTCAAAGAGATAACACCACCAGCAATCAAAAAAACTAACAGTCCAGCGCAAATTCGTCACACTCCAAGACACAAATGCTACGGATTCCAATATGAAAAAAAGCTCTTTCCCAACAGAAAAAAGGGGGGAGGAAAAGCTGGGTGTAGAAAAACAAAAAGGAAAAAATGGGGAGTGTTTATCTAATAAGGTTTGGGAACCTTGTGGGAGTTTTAAGCTTGAAACCAAAGATACCTTTATTTTCAGATCTGCACAGCGCACCATAATTGAAGTAGAGTTTCCTGAAAACGCACCAGACGTGACAGCACATCATCCAGGACCAGACAGTGAGTTTTTTGTTATTGGGGACACTGCACACACACCTGCAGAGATTGAAATTGTTCCCATGACCACCAAAGGGAGCATGCCTAAATTCAGTCTCTTGCCGCATTGTCCTCAGCCACCCTTCTATTTGGCCAAAGGACAAATCATTGCTCAAGCTATTCCCATTCCAGCAGAAGTACCAGTAGATGGCAAAACACCCGAGGTCTACTGGGCAGAGGTGGTAGGAGAAGATAAACCCTCTATGTCATGCAACCTAGCCTGTGGGTCAGAGCACCTACATATGGAGGGAGTGCTAGATACAGGCGCTGATATTATGATCTTACCTGAGACCGTGTGGCCATCACACTGGGAACTGCAACCTGTAGCTGGCAGACTTCAGGGTATAAGAGGACTCCAATTGGCAACATTCTCAAAAAACATTGTACAAATTGAAGGGCCAGATGGAAAATTGGCTAGTGTCTCTCCGTTTGTCATCAATTATTAAACTTCCCTGTGGGGAGAGACACCATGTCCCAGTGGGGGGTCAGATTAGTAATTCCAAAAACCCCCCAGGATTTTTAGAAGTGGCCACTGTGGAGCGCCCCATGCAAAAGCTAACATGGCTAGACAATACCCCAGTCTGGATAAATCAGTGGCGACTCAATATATTAAGAAAAACTTAAGGCGCTCGAAGAACTTACAGAAGAACAATTGGCAAAAGGTCACATAGAAGAAACAAACTTGGAATTGCCTGGTGTTTGTAATTAAAAAACCAGGAAAAAATAAGTGGAGGCTCCTTCATGACCTCCGAGAAATAAACAAAGTGATACAGGACATGGGGTCACTCCAACCAGGGATGCCCTCCCCAATCATGCTTCCCCAAAACTGGCAATTAGTAGTTATTGATATCAAAGACTGCTTCTTCCAAATTCCACGAGACCCAGAAGATGCCCCACGGTTTGCATTCTCAGTTCTTACCACCAATCGAGGAGCCCCAATGAAGCGATATCATTGGAGAGTTTTGCTGCAAGGTTTAAAATGCAGTCCCTCGATCTGCCAGCAGTACATAGCCTCATTACTGTCCCCAGTACGTGCCGAAAAAAAAGAAGCCATCATCCTCCACTACATGGATGACGTGCTCATGTGTGCCCCCAATGACATTACACTCCAACACTCGCTTGACCTAGTGGTTAAAGTTTTAACCTCTGCTGGACTCCAACTGCAGGAAGACAAAGTTCAAAAAATGCCACCTTGGAAATATCTAGGCTTAATGATTACTGCGCGGACCATTGTCCTGCAAAAATTGGAAATTAAAAGTGATCCCAAAACCCTAGCAGATCTCCATTCCCTGTGTGGGTCCTTAAACTGGGTCAGGCCCTGGCTTGGTCTCACCAACGAAGACCTCACACCCCTCAACAATTTATTGAAGGGGAAGAGGGAACTGACCCTGGAGGCAAAAACTGCAATAGCGAAAGCACAAAAGGCTTTAACTGAGAGGCAGGCTCACTGTTACAAGCCCAAGCTGCCTTTCAAATTCATTGTTCTAGGTAATTTGCCACACTTAAACGGTTTAATTTTTCAGTGGGATGAAGGACAGAGAGATGAGCTCTTAGTAATAGAGTGGGTCTTCCTCTCCTGTCAAAGGTCCAAGACTATCACAAGGCCACAAGAGCTGATAGCTCAGCTAATCCAGAAAGCCAGGCTGAGACTGCGTGAACTAGATGCTTGTGACTTTGCATGTATTCACCTCCCAGTCAGACTTTCTGAAGAAAAAAATGCTCCTGAGCAGCTAACCAAAGAGATGTTCGAGTGTCTGCTCCTGGGGAATGCCAACCTCCAAATCTCCCTGGACAGCTACAGTGGGCAAGTATCAGTCCACGCCCCGTCTCACAAATTGTTTAATGAGGAGTTCCACCTCATTCCTTGTGAGAAAAGGAGTCGTAGGCCACTCAAAGCACTCACAGTGTTCACTGATGCGTCTGGAGTGTCCCACAAATCGGTGATGACTTGGAGAAATCCCCAAACTCAGCGTTGGGAAGCTGATGTAGAGTTTGTGGATGGATCACCTCAGATAGCTGAACTGGCTGCAGTAGTGAGAGCTTTTGAAAAATTCCCTGAGCCAATTAATTTGGTCACGGACTCCGCCTACGTAGCTGGGGTAGTGTCCCGAGCGGAGCAGGCAGTTCTCAAAGACATTGAGAACAAGTGTCTCTTCAGGTTGCTCTCAAAACTGATTTATTTAGTTTCGCATCAAGACCACCCATTTTACATTATGCACATGAGGTCATATACCGATTTACCAGGTGAGATCGCAGAAGGTAATCACAAAGCAGATTCCCTTGCAGCCCCAGCAGAATTGACACACCTTCCAGATGTTTTCCAACAAGCAAAGCTAAGTCACCAGCAGTACCATCAAAATGCACCAGGCCTACTGCGTCAATTCCAACTAACACCTGGTCAGGCTAATGCCACTGACTGCCAACAACAAGCCATGCCATCGCTAGGTATGGGAATTAACCCCAGAGGGCTTGGCAGCTGCGAAGAGTGGCAAGCAGACATCACACACATTCCCAGTTTCGCCTGCCTAAAGTATGTACATGTAAGCATTGATACCTATTCAAGTGCAGTTTATGGCTCTGCCCATGTGTCATGGGTCGGCGCTGGCCAAATACCAGTGCACCCATGAGTGTATGTTTTCCCTAGTGAGCTACTGTGAGATGTGGTCAAGAACAGAGCAGAGCAGGCCTAAAACTTGAAATAAGAAAAAGAAAATTTATTAACCTACATAACAACAGACAATAGACACAAAAAGAAAACCCAAACACCCAAAAGCAGAAAACAAAACTTCCCAGAACACTCCTTCTCCTCCTCCCAATTTCCATCCCTTACATGCTCAACAGTTAACACCAGCACATTACCTTCATCTACTTGCTTAAACCTTCCACAACCCTGGGTTCCCAATCCAAGTCATCATCCCTTAAAAAACAATCTTCAATCCATCCAGGGAGAGAGGAGTCTCTCTCACACCACAGACCCCCCACAGGAAACACAGGCCCATCCTCCCGTGTTCCCATGTCACCCATGGCACCACCCAGAGAATTCTACCAGGGTGACACCCTCCTTTCCATGTCCAGTGCTCTCACCACCGTCCATGGACCAAAACCACATATAGGGCTCTTTAAAGGATGTTTGGCCAAGTACCAAAAACTAGCCATCTTCTCCTATTGGGACTAGCAGCCCCCCCCACATTTTACCCCTGGGGTTGAGGGTTCCAAGAATAGGCCACAAAGTCTTTGGCTTTGAACCAAAAAGCATCCACCGAAATACAGTCTTATTTATATTTAGGAGAGTCACGGTCTGTCTATGGCTAACATTACGCAAGAAAAGTCCAGCCCAAAGGCCACTCCTCTTCATCTCTAGCAATCGAGGGGGATTCTTTTCATCTTTCTTTATCATCTTGGTCCCAGGCTATCCTCTCTTCTGAAACCACCAGCCATGAGAAATCAATGTCTGGGAACAGTTCTCCTCTGCCTTAGAAAGAGTTAAAAGCTTCTGTCTCCCAGCAAGGCCACAGGCTCAGGCATTCGCAGGCTCCTGCAGGCTCCGGTAACTCTCACACACAACTCGCAGCTCGGCACCTTCTCCCTCGGGGCGGGGGGGGGAAGACGGGCCGAGGCGGGGGGTGGGGGGGAACAGGACAGGGACAGGGGACGGAAGGCACCTCCGAAGTTCTCCACCCCTCCATCCTGGATTGGGCTAACCCAGCTCCCATCCCGTTCTCTCTCTTTTCCCCCCCTGGGGCCCAGGCCTACTTCAGCCAGGCCCATCTGGCTCCCCTCCCCTAAAGGGGAGAAGAGAAGGATGCTCCTCTGCTGAAAGCAGAGCCAGGAAAGAGGAAGTCCCTTTGGGAGTCCTTGCTTTTAACCCCTTGTGTCCTCAGAGGCGTGTCCAACCTCTCAGTGGCCACCAAAGGTGCCAACATCCAAACCTGGCCACTGATTGGTTTGACCTCAGCTTCCTGAAAAAACTCATTTCCCCTCAAACCAGGACACCATGGAGGAGAAATGGCTGCACATGCCAAAAAACACCTTGTGCAAGCCTTTTCTGTACTGGGGATTCCTAAGAAAATCAAAACTGATAATGGCCCAGCATACAAAGGCAAAGAATTCCTAGAGTTCATCCAGCAGTGGGGAGTGGAGCATATAAGAGGCATCCCCCACTCCCCCACAGGCCAAGCTGTGGTTGAGCGTGCCCACCAGATGCTCAAAAAGATCCTGGCTAGGCAAAATAGTTCCACAGCGTGGATGTCACCACCACAGAAACTGTGCAAAGCAATGTTCACAATCAATTTTCTGAACTGTTCGTTTGAAAATATGAGTCCCCCAGTGGTACGTCATTTTAACAGTGGTAATCAGTTTAAATTGTCACAGCGTCCACCAGTTCTGATTAGGGGCCCAGAAACCCAGGAAACCAAAGGTCCCTATGAACTCGTGCCCTGAGGGCATGGCTACGAGTGCGTTTCCACCCCCTCAGGCCCATGCTGGATACCCCAAAAGTGGGTTAAACCTTTTGTTCCTAAAAACCCAGCACCAGCAGAAGATAATGAGAAGCAAGCAACTGTTGCTTCGAAAAGAAGACGCCGCCAGAAGAAGAGAACAGAACTTTCTTAAGGATCAGGTCAATTCTGGCAGATTTCAGGTTGTTAATGTACTGTAAATATCTTTGTGTTTCTTTTTAGAGAAGAGAAAAACCCTACCTCCCACTCAACTTCGAGATGAACCCTGTCAAAACTGTCATCCTGTTTGTGCTGAACAGTCTGGCAGCTGCGTGGATCGTCCCTCAGCCACGCCAAAGCATCTGGGTAACCTTGGCACAGACGGTCCAACAAGAAAATATCTGCCTGTCTACAGCAGCAGAAAAAGACCCAATGTCTACCTGCCTTGTAGGGATTCCTCTGCAAGCTGAAGAGTATCCAAACAGGTTTGACTCACGTGTGCCCAATCCAATTCCAAAATCACATAACACATACCCAAACGAAATCCACCGTTGGTGGGCTGTCATGATAAAAAATCCCATAGAAGAAGAGTTACCAAAATTGCCCAGAGCAGCTCAGGAACCCCAAGAATTAGAATTGTTAGGCTCCTCTCCAGCACTGTACTGCATTCACTTTGTCTCCACAAAAGCTTTATCTAGCGCTAAAGCCTTCCACAACATACTACAGTATCGAGAAGAATTCACTGCAAAAATGTGGTGTAATATCCTGAGTCATGTTGCAGCAGATAATCCATACCATTCACATCCCAAGAGCCTCCCTAAAGGTTTATTCCTAATCTGTGGAGATCAGGCATGGGCAGGCATCCCATCCCGGCCTCTAGGAGGGCCATGTACCATCGGGCGGTTGTTTCTGTTGGCACTCAACCAAACCATGATTGGCAAAAGGACCTGAAAAAACAATTCGGTTAGCAAAATTCGTAAAAGAAGCACTGACAATCTGGACCCAAATTGTAGCTCAGAAGTTTTTCATTGGTCCCAGTCAAAAAAGGTTGCTGTGTCCCTCTTCTTTTTGTGGGTAGCAGCAGCCAAAGCCCTAGGTGAATTAGGACACCTAGAGTGCTGGGTGGTCAAACAGGCAAATTTATCCACTGCCATCAGCTCCCTCCTAGAAGATGAGGAAATTACCAGGCAGGCAACCCTTCAAAACCGTGCTGCCATCAACTTCCTCCACCTGCTGCATGGGCACGAATGCCAGGAATTTGAAGGACTCTGTTGCATGGATTTAACATCGAAAGCACCCAACGTCCACACAGCCCTCAAAGAACTAAAAAGCATGGAAGGACAGATGAAGCAAGAATCCGAAGACTGGCTCAGCAAGGTATTCAAAGGCTGGGGACTCTCAGGGTGGTGGACTTCAATAATCAAAACAATCCTGCTAATTTTCGTTGTTTTATTTTTGATTGTATTAGCGTTCGGTATACTACGCTGCCTAGTTTTAAAAGCCCTTAATAGTTTAATCCCTACTCCCTCAGAAGTCAATCATGCAGAGCTTGCAAACCAAGAGCAGGCAAAACCACCTGCAGTTCAAAAGTGGTGGGCAAGTATCTAGTTTGTATCCAAGTCAGCCCAATACCTTTCCTTCAACTTTATTATAACACACAAGGGTGAGATGTATTGCACCGAGTAATTAGTTCGATTGGCACCAGGTGCCCCTTGATTGTACCTTCCCAGGAATCTGTTACCTGATGGCCCCTGTAACTCGTCCCCCCCGGGTCCGCCCCCTTGGTCAGCAACCCCCCCCCCCCACCCCCCCCCCCCGCTCCCGTTCATGCCCTCCTCTAGGNCCACGAGGAGTTGGAACGCCTTTTTGTCTTTTGCTTCCGTCCTCGTTCAGCCTCCTCCCTGAGGCCCACAACTAGCCGAGACTGAACCTCAGGAGTGCTGGAGACTGATCACTAGCCTGTCTCTGACATCTCATTGGGATGCTGGCTCAGGTTAAACGTTGTTCCTCTCTTCCAAGCCCTCACGCTTCCCTGTATATACATTTTTTTTCTCAGTTGCTGTAGGCAGTCTCACCCTCTTGCTTCTTTACCCTTGTGAGTAACAGAGCTGTCCAGGTTGCAGCTGACCTAGAGGTTGTGGCCGACTCTTGGGCGCACGTCTTGCCTCCCCAGGCTGCAGGCAGCATAGAGAGTCCTGGCTTACCCCGCAGTCTCCGTGCAGGCTGGGAGCCCGGCTGTGGAGCGATTCCCTTCCTCTGAGCAGAAGTCAGGGATGCTGCTTTCTCTCGGGAGGTGGCAGCACAGCCAGATGCGATCAGCGATCAGCGTATGCAATTTGATGCCCAAAACTGCAAAGGGGTGGCAGGAAGGTGGGGTTGGTGTTGGATTCCTTCCGAGATGGATTAGCTGGGAGCAAGGATTAAGATAGGGAGCACAGGGGTGCTCATACATAGGAGAGATAGCTTCAAGCCCTTTCTTGAAGCGGGATGGAATCAGCCTAGCATCCTCATGGTAACATACTGGGATCCCTCTGTCTTGACTGTGTTCCTCTGTATCAGCTGCAGCTGATAGGAATGGTGTGGGGCCCGAGATGCCCACTGTGTCATTTGCTGAGTCTGCAGACACAGCCCCAATTGCTTGTTTATTCATGTGTGGGGAAAGGCTCTGCAAGAATTTGAGCAGTCAGTACATATAGTGGGTTTTGAAAGCACCCACTTTCCTGCAGGCTGCCACAATGGTTGCATGTTATTTTAGCTATCAAGCAGTTTAAGGTAAAATGCCAGGAGACAGGAAGAGCAACAATCAGTCACCATCCCATTAAGTGCTACAACTTGCTCCTCTCAGAACCTCATCTGCTCTTTTTAGCCATTTTGCAGGCTCCCATTCTCTCCTGAGGTTTTAATAATGTTTTATAAAGACTATATGGGTTTAATGTGACCATCATCTGGAAAGCATACACAGAGGTGGGGTGTTTGGGTTTCTGCAGAAAGCAAGCACAGTCTGGTCCAGAAATCTATGGGATATATTGCTTAATCTACCCCTCTGGCTCTGTTCTCTGAATTCAATTTCCCTATGCCAAGCACACTGGATCAACTGGAGATGCCACAGAGCCTTGTACAGAGCTTTGTTGGGAAATTGTTTGCCTACTTCTTGAACTTTGAGAAAGTTTTGTGGCAACACAGAATAACTGTAGATTCAGTTTTTCCCCAACAGTAATTTGGAAATGCTTTCTGTGGGTTTGTGCATTCAAAAGCAAAGCAAAGGGTGTTAGAAATCCCAGTTTAGGCAACTCAAATAATTTTACCAGCATCAGCAACTGGAGGGCAGCCAGCCAGTCAGGCCTACAATTCTTTTAAAAGTAATGAAGTGCACCTGATTTTTACTCCTTGGATGGCAACCACTGACTGGCAACTAGTCTCATATACCAGGTAATTGCTGCTTGATGCTGCTTAGAGCACCATTGAAACCACACCTTAAGCAGGCAGCACTGAGAGGGTGAAGCAGAGAAAGGCAAGAGAAAACCTGAGGTTTGTAAGCACTTAGAAAAGGACCATGTCCCTTTTTTTTCCCCTGCTTTGCTCCTGGCAGTCTTGGAAGGCCCATTTTTACTCTCATGACTTGCTCTGATGAGTGTTTGAAAGTGCTGCAATTCTCTTTCAGAAAAGTTTTTTTTCCTAAGTGACCCAAGTGCCCCAGAAAGGTCCTGTCACAGTGGAGGACTAATCATGATAACTGCTCATCTCTGGGGCTGGGAAGCAGAATGCAAACAGCTCAGGCAGTGAGGACTAAGCCAATCCACCTTTCCTGTCTGAATTTTCCTTCTAACTTGGTTCTGGGGGATCCTCCCACTGCCACATGGATCCCTCTGCCCTGGAGGGACAAGCTGTGTCAGTACGACCACCACCAGGCCTTCTGCCTAGGCCCTGTACAGGTGCAGAGCCAGGGCTCTGAGGCAAGCAGTCACCCTTCCAGGAGCAGTTCTACAACGGTCCTGTAAGGAACACGCATTCAAAGAGTATGTATGTATGGAGGAGAGCATGTATGGAGGAGAGAAGCATTTGAGGGATAAATCCCACACAGCATAATGTTGGTGACTGCAGAAAAATAAACAACAAACCACCAAGAGAATGAATGTAAAGGACAAAGGCAGTGACCAAAATCCAAGACACTGGTTTCTGGTTTTGAAAGGTTAGTGATACCTTGCCTTTTGGAACAGTCTTTGACAATTGAGAGAGAGTTTGTCTCATTTTAACCAGGACTAACCATATTCACAAGTAGTTGTCACATGTCACCTAGTCTGTCTCCCTGCCTCTTCAATTTGGCAGTCTTCTCTTTTTCCCCTGCATGTCCCAGAGATTTGAAAAGTGATCCATTCTTCAAAGCATCCCTGGTAATTTGGACCACAGTGTTACACTCCTTTTGAGACTGATGCCTTTCAAAGCTGCAGCCTTTCTTCCTGCAACAGCTCCTGACAGCCTTCTATAACATACAGCCTTCAGAGCGGAAAACAGATCTGAGGAGATACTTTTACTAGGAGAAAAGACGAGATGGCACTAAAATAAACAGTGCCATTAGAGATGGCAGTAAAATCAACAGAAAAGAGATTATTTCAAGCAAAGAAGGTAGCTTAGCCCTTTTTATGAAGTGCAGGACTATACTGTCACTAATTTCACTTTGCAAACTGTACTGGAGATCTCTTAATGCACTTGTTGGTAAACTGTATCTGCATACACAGATCAGTAAATATTAATTAATTAAACATGCATATGTGATATGTGTTCTGTCCTGCACCATGTTTGCTTTTTTTTTCCTACAAACACTCCCACCTTTTCAGCAAGACTTAACTGGAGATCTGTGTTGCTACACTGTTTTTGCTGCCAGATAAGGAAAGATAAATCCAGACCACATGATTGCTGGCTGCATGGCTTTACCACATTGGTAACCACCTCCCCTTGGTGATATCAGCTGAGGTGGAGAGACTATAATTTTATCCTATAGTAGTCACTTAAAGTGAAAATGAATGTTAACATCTCTCTGGTATGTGTATGCCCTAGTCTGCATGTTTGATCAATGTCCTACTGGAGACATTGCCAAACACATTTAGGAATTAGGGTTAGAATTGATGCTCCTATTAATAAGAAATCTTGCAAACTCTGCTTTGAAAAGAGCTGTTTTCTTGAAGGTGAAAAGTACATTTTCTCAAGCATTCAACTCCCATTTTCAAAATACTCCTTTGCAATAGTCCTGAATATGGAGCAACAGGACAGAAACCTGCATTTGTGCAGCTGCAATTTATAGCAATAGAGATGCCCCATAACCAAGCAGCAACTGGGGAAAGGGGCAGCTCAGTGAAATGGAAGCTTTCCATGTAGGTAATGAGAGGTGTCAAAGGGTGTTTACATGAAGGAGGGCATTTTTTCTTCTCCAAACTTATCTTTATTGTCTGTGCCACTTTCAGGCTCAGCCTGACACTGCAAATATTTAGGTATGTGCATAAGTCAAGACACAAGTGTTACATATCTTTCAAATATTAATCCAAATCCAAATATTAAATTTATTCCAATACATTCAGTGACTGCATCATCTCATTCTTAACTGCAGATCCCTAATTTAGGTTTAAATCTATTTGGAGACTGCCAGACACCCTACCCTAGCAAGCACTGGGTCTCAGGAAAAAGCTGTATGCACACAGAAAGTCAGATACAAATGGAGCCTGACCAGAACAGTGTTGTTGGGCCCAAGGACTTATGAGAGGTAGAATACAGATATTGCTTGCCTGTATCTATGCAAGAGAATGGCCTTAAAGTGCTTCTACAACCTATTCTTTCTCACATCCATGGAGCAGCACAGCGTACAAATGGATTTAGAAGGGGGGGCTCTGCAGAGACCTGCAAAGATGGGTGAAATTTCCAGCTGTCCTGCAGGGGAGCGTATTGCTCTCTTTTTCCGTATCATGGGGAATACTACCACTGATCTTCTCTGAAAGGTACTGACGGAGGAAGCTCCCAGAATCAGCATCCGTGCCTGTCGTGTCCATCCTTGCAACAGAACAGGCAAGGCTTGGGCAGCTCTGGCAGCACCCTCAAATTCATGTTGATTGTCACTATTGTCAGCCCAAATCGCACGCCGGAAGGTGCGCGTCGTGTCTCCAGCAATTCCATATTCCTTTTCTTTAAAAAAAATGGACTGCGGAAGAACAAAAGGGCAACAGCAGCAACACCACCGACTCCACCTTGTCATGCATGAATTGCGATGGGTGAAAATAAGCTAGAAGTTTATTGAGGACTGAAGCTCCTCATGTGAAGACGGCAGGGAGGCAAATCCCAAGAGATAGTAGCGAGACGCTGCCCCGAGCTGCCCAACGCTAATAACAAGCTGACGAGGCAATTTGGCGCGGCCCCGCCCTGGCTGCCGCCCACAGGAGCGCGCTCACGTGACCAGGCTCACGTAACAGCGCCCTCAGCCCCACGCCTGACGGCGCAGTGGGGGAGGCGGTGCGGCCATGAGATGACACACCACCACCCCCCCACCACCCCCCCCCGCCCTGCCGCGCATGCGCACGGAGCCGGACGGGCCGATTCACGCACCCAAAATGGCGGCCGCAATGGATGTGGACACCCCCAGCGGAACCAACAGTGGCGCCGGCAAGAAGCGCTTCGAAGTGAAGAAAGTGAGACCCTGCCGGCGCGCTCCTGCGGCTGCTTCCCGAGGGACGAGGGGGCTGGGGCCGGCCTGATGCCGGCGAGCTGGACGGAGAAGGGGGCAAGTTCCCGCTCCGCTCTCGGAGTTGGGCGCCCGGTTCCGCACCGGAGCGGTGGGAAGGGCGAGCCGAGGCCTGCGGGGTATCCTAGTGTGCGTCCTAGCCAATGGCTGGGTCGGGCCGTCGCACATGCAGCGGAAACTGGCCAATCAGCGGGCGCGGCTGGCGGGGCCCGGAGCAGGAGCGGGTGCACCGACGGGGCCGTGGCGGTCGAGGGGTGTCCCGGTCGGGGCTCCGCCGCTCGCTTCCCCCGGACGCTGGCGCCCCAGCGGGCGTCGGCCACTCCGTACCTAGACCTTCCGGGCAGCTCGGGCCGGCGAGCAGCGCTGGAGTGCTTCCGCCACCCCATCATCCCCGCCCTCTGGCCCAGCCGCCTGGGCTGCCCCATGTGCTGCGCAGAATGCTTTCTACAAATGTCTGTGGCTGACTTTTTTTCTCCTTATTTAAATCGAGCATAACAACGTGTTAGTGAGCAAATGCTATCATGCCACCCTGGCTTTGCCTCCTCGCTCAGAGTAGCCATAATATCGCTCTCCTATCCAGTGCCACCAGTTTGTCGGCTGGGTCACGGTGATGGTTTGAGGCTCTTCAGGAGCGTGTAGAGAAGCAGAGACAAATGTGGGCTTGTACTAAGGTATAATTTGAGGAAAAGTGACTCCTGGACTGAATATCAGTAAGCATTTCCAGTGATTCCTGCTTGTAGATGAGTTTGTTTGAAATGCAGTTGTCATCAGTGATGATGGAAATCCCTGGATCTGTGCAGAAGGAAGAGTTTGGGTGGCGTTATTGCTAGTCTTTTGGAAATAGGAACAGATAATGAGAGTGGTAGGAAGTGGCATCATTTATGTGTCAGTGGCATTCCTCCTCTCCAGCAAGGTACCAAGACTTTTGTTGCATGTGTGGCGCAGTACAGATGTGTGGGCCATCAGAGTAGACCGTGATGGGACAAGAGATTAAGTACTGGAGTGTATGGGAGAGATAAGGGTGCTGAGAACTTTTATCTTAGCTGCCTTGAAGTGTGGATGAAGTCCATGAGAGATCAGTACCTCAGCCAGAAGGCCAGCTAGACTTGAAGTTGTAAGATTAGGAAAAAAAATGAGATCACTACTGCTGCATGTCCCAAAAGATCTAGTAGTATTGTGAATACTTTTTCATATCGGTACTAACGAAAAATTGAAGAGCTTATCAAAGTCCAATATTGCCTATCAATACTTGGAAGCTGGCTTTCCTCCTTTAGTGTCCCAAACTGAGGGAAAGCAATGAAAACATTGAGATGGAAATGGAACACAGTAGAGAAGATTTACTATAGTACAGTCAATGCAAATATATACTGAAAAAAATATAAGGGGGGAAAAATCTGTACTGCTTAAGTAGTAAATGAAAATTATCTCCATAACCAGTACAATATTTTGGATTGCTTTGGATGTTGAAGGCAGGCCCATTTATTTAATAAGTTTACAAAAGACCTGATGGGTTTTGTCTGGAGAAGTAAAACGGTACCATATTTTTCTGTATAGCTTGCCCTAAAGTCATCAAAACCTTCCCCTGAAGTAGCATGGGACAGTGCTATTACTTTTTTATGTGTATAAAATAAGTCTTTGAAAGGTTGATTTCGTATTACTTTGAAATTTTTATATGCAGCCTTGCTGATAGGTTGTTGCTTATTAACCTTTTGTAGGGAAGATTATTCAAGATTCAGTGGAGAGTAGCATTAGAGATTTAGTTCTTGACCCCAACTACTCTGAAGGGTGATTACTGGAAGAACTGCTGCAAATAACAGGAATTCTGCTTAACAAAAATGGCATCTGAATTGGTTTTTCTCCAAGGGACTGTCCTTTCCTTCAGAATTGAGGATTTGGCATGAGCTGCATCCTTGCCATTTGATCTTGAATAGAAATCGAAATGATTGCATTTGTTTCACAAGAAAAAAGAAAGGGGAGGGGGTTGGGACTGTGGGAGTTACCTTGTTTTTGAAGTGGGCAGGAGACATTGTGTCTGGGAGGTTTGTGAGAGGAATGTACCACTGCTTCCTAGTAACTTGAACTCATGATGAAGAATTAGTCTGGACTTCTAAGATTTGTTTTTCCTTAAATATCCCAGCTTTTCTATTTCAAAAGTGCATGGGATCTTGAAGAATAGGGATGATTTCTGTCCACTGTAAATTGAATCAAAACTATGTTTTTCTTTTTCCCCCTTCCAGTGGAATGCCGTAGCTCTGTGGGCATGGGACATTGTGGTTGATAACTGTGCCATTTGCAGAAACCACATTATGGATCTATGTAAGTAAATGGGGGAACACAGTTTGGACTTGCGTGTGATAAACAGCTGAAATTACCTCAGCTGAGGATATAATTCAGCAAAGCTTTCAGTTAGTAACTAACTCTTCTGCTAAACTCTATTTTATGTAATGCTGAAGTCTCATAATCTATTTTTGTGACCTTTGTCACCATACTGCTTCTCCCTCACCCTTTTCTTATAAAGGGTAGGATCACTTGGTGCCAGATCAACAGACATGATGCTGGTGAGTGTATTTTGAATGCAACAAAGAAGAAAAGGAGTAATAATAAAGAGGAACTGAAATTATTCAGGGTTGACAGGTATTGCTTACAAAGAGAGGTATTATATTTCAGAGTTGGGGAGGTTGCTATGAGTGTCAACTTCTCAATGATACTCATTAAGATGAAGCCATGTAACACTCTCTGTCTGTGGCAAGGAAAGGCATGGACCAGCAAACTAATTTGACTCCTCATTCTGTAAAACCTACCTTGCCTAACCAACTTAGTGGTTACTCACTTACAAAGGCAAATAATCAAATGCCAAAATAAAAAGACATTCATTGCTAGTATTTTTTTTTTTTGCTGTATAATCTTGATGGTTCATTTCTATAATGAAATAGGTCTGTATGCATGATGTCACTGTTTTCAGTCCCTTAGAGTATTGGTAATGAGTACAAACCCAATTTTTTTCTCCTCAAAAATTACAAAGTACTGTTGGCACCATAACTGTTAATGTTGTTTCAATCATGAGGGACAGAAGACCTTTTAACATAGTCCAGATAGACATTTGCCTGTATTCCTAAAATGTGAGGCTGGTGGAACCCCTCAAAACAAGCCTAGTACCTGGGCATGGCCTGTCCTGTTCCCATTGGAATAGTTTTGTTGCACTTTGGTTTTATGTGGTCACCCTTGGAACCACTATTACTATTGGCAAGCTCCTGTCAATATGACTGTATGGAAATAAAACACTTCAGAAAAATGAGAATTCAAGTTTATAGGAACTGCTATTGAGGGATGCACCTGATTTTACTTCATATTTAAATAATAATTACAAAATTACTTTCAGAAGCTTTATTTAGGTAGGTTTTTTTGTTGTTTTGTTTTTGTTTTTAATAAAGAGAAAACACACCGTAACACACTGGTGTGAAAATGGGCTAAGCCAGATTCACTTCTCTTCTTGGGGACAGATATGTTTGTATTTTGAACCAGCTACTGCCTATCCATGCTTCAGTTTATTCTTGGTTATTATACAGGGAGTGATAACACTAAAAAGAACAGGGATTATGAAATAAGTTGAGGTCCTTTAATGTAAAAATTTCCTTTTTTAGTGTCTCTAACCTGTACCATCTTGGAAAGAAGTTTCAAAAGTGGTGGACACCGGACTACTACTTAGTCTCTCAAGTTTATAATATATTAGAGAGGAAAGCATTTTGCTGACAGGCAACTGGAATTTCAAAAATTTATTAGAACATAAGTTACATTTATAGAATTTACAAATGTATAGAATAAATGTATAAAATCATGTAATTCAAGATAATTATTCATGGTAAGAGGGATGTATTTTAAGATAGGAGATGCTGGTGTGTTTCATTCTATCAATCTGCCTCAAAATTAATTGTACCTTCCATGACCAAATATAGTCTCATATATTTGCTTTTTTTTTTTTATTAATAGCAAATAGGACATATGGGATGAAGAAGAGGTGTGGAGGAGCTGGAAGGAGAATGGACAAATGCTGTTTTTCAGTAGTAAATTTTGTTTTAAAAAGTCCTACCAATATGTGGGTGGGGTTGAGAGTATATAGGTAGATTGGGAAAAACAGTAAAGGAAAAAAGCATTGGTAATTGTTTTTTTTCTTTTTTGAGTTGCTCAAGCATAACATGTTATTATATTGTATGAGCAACGTTACGAGTAGCCTTGACTGCAAATGATGGACTAAAATTGACAGCATACAGAGTAGGAAGGATATCTAAGTTGGTATTCTGAGATCAGTGTTGGCTCTGGATTTGCCTACTTCCTTGGTACAGATCATTAATGTTGTTAAAAAACTCTTTAATTAGATTTACAAACATAAGATGTGATGGCAAATTGAGAAAAAAATTAATAGAATGTGCAGGAAGAACAACACAAGATTCTATTTGATAAAATATGGGACACAAATGTCTCCCACTCCTAGCAATGAAGAGAAACTTAGAATGGGAAAACACTAGAAGAGTGATAAGTAATGCCAGTCATGGTAATGAAAATTTATTAATGTTGTGAAGTCAGGCATCAATGTTAAGGTGTCATGCAGTTCTCCCCATGCATATGCCTTATGGCTTGGTAATAATGTGGTTCAAAGGATCCCCCTTGTCCTCAGTTTGGTTTGTATTCAGTGTACAGAAGGAATTATTAGATTTTCAGTATTTTGATTTCATTCTTCTCTGAAAAGACCCAGGTTCTGTTTAGATTTTACTTTAGTCTTACTTCAAAGGCTTGCTGTGTGGTGCTGTCACTGCAACATGGTAAGTTGGGGGGTTTTAACAGTGTGTTTAGTATATTGTGTTATCTTCTGGTCTAAAATATGTAATGCCTCATTGTAGTAAAATGACCATATATGCAAAAATAGCTTTGCACTGTGTAACATGTACCATCAAAATACTGTCCCCTTGCTTTGATGGTAACATGCCAAGTACCATGAATCCAGCTTCACAAAGATAGATATGTTGCATAGAATCCAGAAAAGAATCTCAGGATGTTTATTAGATGGACTGGGTTTGGGTTTATTTCTTGTTGTGTAAATATACAGGTGATTTCTGCAATAGAAAATGCATAAGAAGTGGCTGGTTCTTATGAAGTCAAGATTCAGAAGTTGCCATGTAAGATGCCTTTCTGCAACTCCCTGAGTTGAAATGCTTCCATTGCATCTTTCACAATTATTTACAGTTATTTCAGGTTTTAGCTGTATCTTTCTGTCTTCACCTACAGATACTCTGTCAAAAGCAAGGCAACAGAAGAGTCATTCAGTATTCCTCCAGCACCTCCTACTATCTGACTTTTATGGCTTCTTTTGAGTCAGCAGATGGTAGATAGCTTCTCTTTCTTTCAAGAGCCAGGATCATTAGCTTTCATTTTTCATTCTAGGATGGAGATTGTCCATGCGTTTTATTTGTTATTTGTTTTTTATTTGTTGATATATTCTCCTTTTCTGAAATGAAGCAAATAGGAGACCAGAAAGTGCTTCAGCTTTTGAGAGGCCCTTTTTTGGCAGCCAGAGGTAGCAGTGCTAGCAGTAGTCTCCAGCATGTTCACTGAGGGAGCTAAACCTGGGTGTCTTGTTGGAAGAGCTTTCCACCACCACCAGAGAACAACTCCTCAACCACTTCCAGAAAAGTTCATCTGTCCTCTTAAACTCTTGGGACCATCATGCTTTAGACTGTCAGTGAAAGTTTGAGTAACACTGAAAAGAATGTCAGTGCTGTTTCTTTTCCTTACCTAAACCATCTTTTTTCCCTCTCACTCCCAGGCAAAATACAGAGTCCTTTTAAATCCTGAAAAATTAAAAATTGTGTCCATGCAGCTCTAATGTTAGGGCCTCTTAGAGAGGAATAATTTAAAAAAAAGGCAAAATGACAAAGGGACTGATGGACTTCATGTCTAATAAGCCCAATATTTTGTTTGCAGCAGGGAAAGAGAAGAAACAAAATAAGTATATTGTGTGCTGGACTATTTTCCTTGCTTTCAGCAGAGGCTTTCTGAGTTAAATTTTGCTTACTCTTTGACTTTTCTCCCTTCAGATGAATCTCCTCATCCTTTTCTACTACTCATCCTCTCACCATTATCTGTTACTGTACAAACTCCGGCTAGATATTTAAAAGTTAATATACTATGCCCCATGACCTTGAGTCTATACTGCAGTAAGATTGTTGCAATGATCTCAAGTGTAGAATTTTATACAAGTATCCAAAGTAATTGAAGTTCTTGAAGGGTCTTGAGCATCTTCCATGTATTGAGAGATTGAGGAATTAAGACATCAGACCTTTCAGAAGTACTGGATTTTGTTTTCTTCTATAGACAGACAAGGGATTGAGCTTTGGACTTCCTGCTGTGGTATATCATATCTTTGATATAAACCATATGATAAATACAGATGCACTCAAATCTTGCAGAAAGCTGTTGCTACTTAGTGTTTTTAGACATCAGTCTTGTTTTGAGTAGTTCCTCATGACCAAGGTTAATTGTCATCTCTTTCATCTCAGAAAAAACGGGCTTTTCTTTTATTTTGTGCACCTCCGCACCTAAAAAGTGTGAAAAAAGGAGAGAGGGATGAATGGGGCAGAACAAATAGAGATCACATTTTTCAGCCCAACCTGTGGGATTTGAAAGTTTTTGAATCTTTAATTGGTGAATCAAATTCCTTTTCCTCTAAGCATGTTCAAGCACACAAAGAGTGAACAGAATTGGTGCTCATTCAGACATCTTTCCCAGGAAAAAGAGCTGCAAAACAAGAAAGCAGCAAGCCCATGTATTGAGTTCTAAGCTGATCATCTATCAGCAGATCTTTTTAAATCATTTGGGCTTGACTCTTAAAGAAGGCATCCTTTAGCAAGAAGTAAAATATTAGTGTTATAGGTTTGTGCTGCTGATGGTGAAGGAGTTGAAAATATCTTTTTTTTCCTGAAGTTTCTTCTTGAGCTGGAGCAGAAGTCAATTGTTCAGGTCTTAGGGTGGAGAACTGGCTTGTAGGATTTATTTTCTCAGTGTTGTTCTTCTTTCCTCACTCTTTTTCATCTCCTTCATCCATGCCATCTGACACAAAAGCCCAAAACATAACCCAAACTCATAAATAGTTACAGTTGGGGATCCTCCTGGGTACTCAGCTCCAAGGTATAAAAAGTCCAAACCATACTGTATTTCCTATTGTGGATTTTTGGGATGTACGTACCTATCACAAGACTATAAAATAAAAACAGGCAAACTCCAGCATTACATGAGCAAATTAATTTGCAAATAAAGGACATAATGTCTGACAGGAACATAAAAGAATTCATATTGAGAGAAACCTGGGTAAGAAGTTTAAGCACAGTAATTAAACTTATTTCCTGTCAACTCATCATCAAAAGACATCTCTGTGAACACGAGGAAAAAATGAAAATATTCATCCTTGAAATTTAGGAAGCAGACACATGTTGCCATCAGATGAGCTATGTACTCTTGCCCTCTGGAACTTTGGAATACTAAAATAGTAGAGGAAGGAGGAAATCAGGATGAAGTATGTTTTGATATGATACTTTGGAAAAACAGTACACATTAAACCATAGCTCTTGATACTTTATGGTGTGTTAAATACCACAAAAGAGCTCCTCTTCCCCTGCCTACATTTGCTATTATGAAGGAATCTACCAGTTAGTGTTGCATGTGCATCTTCAACTCCTGTGTATATTTGTTCAATCTTTGTTTTCACAGGCATAGAATGTCAAGCCAACCAAGCATCGGCTACCTCTGAGGAGTGCACAGTTGCATGGGGCGTCTGCAATGTAAGGAAAACTTTTATTGTGTGGGGTTATGCTCTCCTACTTTTCTGAAGATGTGGGACAAAATGAGTTCTGTAGCATGTTTCACATAATCACAGAAATAGGAATTTTGAAGTCTTTATGTTTACTAGAACGTAGAAAGGAGAGAGATAAGAAAATGAAAGATGGAGAGATGTAATAAGACATAGAAGCAAAGGGAGGAAGATAAGCCTTAATTTTTTTTTAAAAGAATAATAGATCTTTCATTCTGAGCGTGATTTTCCTGATCATGGTTTGCCTAGGAGTTTTACCTTTTCTTTTCCCCCAGTAATAGGATCACTTGGATGTCAGCCTAGTTGATTTATCTATGCGCAGGCTAGTTCAACGAGTCAGTCTAGGGTAACCAGGTGATTTGTTTCCAGTTTTGGGGGAAGATCAAATCAAATCAATCATGTGAACTCCAAACTTGAATACCTCACTAGCCTGGGCCTGAGTTGGAAAATAAACTATTTCACAGTGGAATAACTTCTTGATCCTCAGTCCTTTCTTTATTGTGCTATGGGATTGGGTTACAATGTGATAATGCTGAAACAGGACTATAAATGTTGCAATTCTGTTTGCTGAGGACAAGAGCAAAATTTTTAACCATGTCAGGATATTCTAGTGTCAAAATTATGTTGTTGTGTGTGACTCACCACAAGTGGAACCTTGGTTTTACGTAGCTATATGGGGTAAGAGAAAGGATGCCCTTACTAAGCACATAAATGAGATTTATTTATTTTTTTTTCTAATTTTGAAATTCCTTTTTATTCAGGCTCTGGTATCTCCTGCAAACTGACAGAAAGATTCCTTCAGCATGTATACATGCATATCATCCCTGCTACTCACTCTGAAATCCTCTCTTTTCTTTCTGATTATGCTTTTTATTAGCATCTGCTCTGCCAATTTTAGTAGCTGCTAAGCTCTTCACTCCCTTCTTCATCAGGAGTCAGTCTGTTGCCACTGCATGCACTGTAGAACAGGCTCCCTGCTGCTGTTTCATGTTTCCTCCTTTCTGAAAATGTGGATCAATTCCTTGGTGTTTATCAGCTAATTGACTGATCAGCTGTCCCCAGTTTTGCCTGCAAACTCTTGCTACTCTCTTCTTACTGTGACACTTTCAGTGGTAGTTTTCACATTGAGATGTATTCATACATTCTGAAATTATGTGATCTGAACTTTGTCTTCCAGCATGCTTTCCACTTCCACTGCATCTCTCGCTGGCTCAAAACTCGCCAAGTATGTCCACTGGACAACAGGGAATGGGAGTTCCAAAAGTACGTATCCTGCACAGATTTCAAGATGAAAAGTCCACTTGTCCTGTAAATATAAATTATCAATATCAGATTGGTGTGTCTGAGGGCATAGTTGCTGTTCAGAGAGCTTCTTTCCTTAGTCAACTAGTTCTAAGTGAGCTCTGAAGGAAATCCGAACAGCTGTGGGGTATGTGGGAGCTGTTAAAAAGTAGTGATTTCTACTGACATTCTCTCTAAAAAATGGAGAGCAGGAGAGAAATGGAATTAGCTAGAAGTGGAGTCTCAGGTGAATACTGTGCTGCTGCATGAGCAGTTTGGGTCTAGAGGATGACCTGAATTCAGCTGCTTGAGTTTCAAATTGTTTCTGCTGAGGTGCCAGGCATCTTATTGGGTCCCACTGTTATCTGGATGATGTATTTTATAACTGATAGCCTCAGAGATTAATGCAGTTGATTCCTTGCATTTGGAAATCAAGTGTCCATGTAGCCATTCCTGCAGCTTTGCCCCATTTATTTATAATTACTGTATTGTTGGTTTTATTTAATGTTTTTAAAAGTCTCATGTTAAGAAGAGTAGTAGGAGATTCAAGAATGGGTTTTTGAGGGAGAATCGTGTTTTGAGAGGTAATTGTCCACTGAGAATAGTTAGGAAGTTTGCCTATCACTTGCTTCATTCTGCACCATTGATCTAGTAATCTTCTCTTAGCGTGGATTGTTCCTCTCCCCACTCACCTGAAAAATAAAATTCTAGTCAGAGTCCCGACTGAAACAAAACAAAACAGGTATTATAACTCATAGACTGTGTTTGGGCTCTGGTACACAGTCAGTTGTGCAAATCATCATTGACATGACAACTGAATTACCACAATTTGATATTAAGATGTTTTCCTGAACACACAATGAAAACTGAGTCCATGTTGCCTGGCTAATCACTTCATATTGCATGGGTAGCATGATGAGAAACAGAGACATGAATTAATATCTTTTGATGTGTGCTCAGTGTTACTTCTGGGGCTGTGACAAGCTTTGGCCTTGTTTCATGCCGGATATATTTGAAGTGGGATTCAGGGCAAAAGATAACTAGTACTGAGATCTCTTGCACGTGTTGTGGATTGCTCAGGCTCTCTTCTAAGTGGTGTCTGGGTATATTTTTAGGGAAACTGAAACGTGGAGAAATTCCTAAGATTTCCTTAACAGCATTTCACCTTCATCCCATTTACATGTTAATTATGCTGTGGTAGAGTGAAAATAAATCCATCCAAACCAACACTCCTATGAATTGTAATAAAAAAAAAATATATAACATATTATTTATTTACAGGTATGGACACTAGAGAGATGGTCACACGCTTCTTGTTATCTCATCAAACTCAATTGTTCTTGTCACTATAGGTTTGTTTTAGTGACTTGGAAAGTCAGTAATATATATGATTCTTCTTTTGTGCTAATTTCTTCCTATTGTATACCATTGAATAAAGTCTTGCTGGAGCTTCCTGTCAAAGTTTTTTGCTTTGTCTTCAGGAGCAGGCAGGGAGGAGAATTATCTGCAGATTGGGGACTTAAGCTAAGCTTAACTCTTTAGCTGGGCAGTGCTCCTTTTTTGCTGGGCCAGGCTTTTGACAGTGAGTTTGGTCCTAATACCACACAACTGAGAACCACACCTTTGGCTCACTGAGGTCGGTATTAAACTCTATTGTGTAGTGCTGTGGGTGCAGGACTTGGCCTGCACAAGAATAGTTTATGCAAATAGTTTTTTGTGTAGACATGTTTTATTACAGCAGAGTTGAAATGATGATCTATATGATTAGGGGTTGTGTCAACATTAGAAACTATCCTCTCACTTCTGCTCTTGAGTTTGACTAGACCACTTCCCCTGCAGAGGAAATTTTCACTAACTTCCCAGTTCCAACTGTTTAGTTTTGGGGAACAGAAATGGGATGTCACTTTTTGTCAGTGTTCATAAAGCAACTATAAACAACATAAAGCAATAGTGTTCATGAACACTATTTTATGTGTTGAGTAAAAGTAAACTCAGGAAATTCATGTGCTAGATTGGCTAGAAAGCTAAAAGTAAGCAGTATATAAGTAAACCAATTCTTGGTTGGGTTTCTAGTGGTATTTTTCTCAGTTCAAGTCCAACTGGCCAAAAATCATTCCTTTGAAAACTACAAGATGTTCTGTTTGGTGTCTCCTCTGCCAAATGGCCTGGTATCCTGCTCACTGCATCAAATTTTGCCCTCTGTCAACAGCCTCAGCAGATGCTGGGAACTGAAACAGCATCCAAGAAGTTCTTCCTGCTACAGAAGGCTGTCTTTTTATATCAGCAGTGGTAGTTTTCTGTCCTTGACTATTCATTATGCCATCTTTGGATGTCATTTTTTTGCTAGTTACTGAGGATGGGAAATTCGATAGCTGATGTTAAACATTAGTCTACTGTAGTGATAGCAGATAAATATGGCCATTGACAGAACCAAAACTTGCAGGTTTTTCAGTAATTGCTGGGGCTTTCTCTAATCTGCAGCAAGCAAATGTCAGGATTATCTTATCAGTTGGCGTTCATTGCTCTGAAATGATATGGCTTGCTGTTTTTCACCCTTAAGAAGAAAACAGGAACAAGTAGGACTAGAAGAGTTTATAGCTAGACAGTTTTTTTACCATGTTTCTTGGTAGAAAGCTCATCCTGAATTTGCCAGGTAGTTTTGGTGATGGAGGCAGGAAGGGAACAGAAGAGGAGGGGGAAGATGATCTCAACAGTGGTCAAAGTACTCATCCAGGCAACAGGGTATCCCGGTTCAATGCCATTCCCTGAAATTTGAACTCCTATTTAATGTCCTATTGAGATGAGTGAAATGTCAGATGTCCCTGTTTTTGACTGACCGTTTTCTTTGCAGTGTTTGGTTTTTCAGGACCTGGTACCCAGATGTTCACCAATTTATATCCTCGGGAACTTTGTTTTGGGTCCAGCTCCATCGTTCTGATTCATGCCCCTTTTGTCTGTGCATATTGCCCTGGCCATAGTTCTTTTAGCTGGGGACAGACACATTTTCCTCTCCTCTATGGCTTCGTGTGCATTTGCTTGAGGCTGTGCCTGCAGAAAAACAAGGGGGTTTGGTATTTTTTTATGGCTTTTTTTTTTTTATGTACACTCCAAATGGCTGGCTACAAGCACTCTCTGCTAAACACCCTTTGAAACTCTGCTCTGCTGTGCATAAAACTCTGTTACATTTGATTTCAGATTGCTTTTGTAGTGTCCGTCCCAAATGCCGTTTTCCCAAATGGAAAAATACAGAGTGTAAAGCACCAATTACTTACATGACCAGTAAAGAAAATCCTTTTTCAGCTGCTGCCCATTGCAGTGGCCTTGCTGCCACTTCCCCTGCTGCAAAGGTGACAGGCCATGTCTACTGCAGCGTTGTTTTCTGTAGTGCATTAAGGGTTGTGTTTGGACAGACAAGGAAAAGCTTCAGCAAATGAGCTCAGAGAGAACCTGTGTGGCACAGGCAACACCCAGGTGAAGGTACAAGAGTTCTCTTTTATGCAAGGGCACAAAGTGCCCCATTTCTCCAGGGAATGCTTGCTTGCTTAAGCTGGTATTGCTCTGTCCTAACTTTTACTATTCAGCCTCTCCACCTCTGCTAGAGGTAGGAGAAAGATTATTTATTCCCACTGCCTTTTTTCCTGAGGCAACAATCATTTTTGACTAGACCTTCCCCTTTTTGCAAAATACAGAGCTTGGGGAGGAAGGAGGAATAGGGCACATTTCGGAGTATCCCATGGGGAAGATAGTTGCACAGGGGAGAAAAGACCATGTCAGTGCCATTTGCCTATCCTATAAATGGAGAATGCATTTGAACTGCGGATTTGAAAATAAAATCGGGAGAGAACAACAGTTAAAACTGCAGAGAACAGTGTATCCTGCAGCTGCCCGGCTTACAGAAAGACAAATCACTGGTACACCTGCTGTGGAGCAGAAGGTAATTTTGACATTTCTGATTCTACAAGTCTGTCAACTGAAGCAGGCTGCATCGCTGAGCAAGCCATGGCAAAGAACAGCCAAAATGACCAGACAGTGATTTCCTTCTCTGCCTTCTGCAAAGGAGACAGTGAACTCCAGATGCTGCATGGCATTGGCTGTGCCTCATGCGCCAAATCCCTCAGTGGTCTTGCATTAAAATGCCAGGATCAGGACAATGTTACACCATGATGACACAGCACATTGGGCTGCTTAGAAGTAGGAGAGAATGGATAGAAATTTTCCTGTCAAAATCACTACAGACTGTACATTAAAAAACGGCTAGGCTGCCAGGAGTATGCTGGTTGAAAAATGTCTGATGTCTGAGAAAAATGGCTGAAGCCTCAACCAGTTTGCAAGGTTTGTAGCACACACTATGGAGTGAACGACATCATCGTGTCTTCCTGCCACAATCAGGGAGGGAGTATCTGTGGAGATGCCGCTGTTTAGGCTGGAATGAGGAAGCTTTGCAATTGCTTTGTGTGGTTCTGTGCAAATACCCCTTGCAGGGGAGCCCCAGGAGCTGCTCCCACTTCTGTGTGGTCAGGTGTGATGGTGAAACCCCAACCACACATAAGAAAAGACACCTTTGAGTGGAGTTGTATGTGTGCAGGTAAGAAAGGGGCCCGCAGCTGTCAGCCCTCTCCCACTATCTCCTAATAAGGAAGCTAATGGCATCCCCAAGTGGTCTGGGGCCACATCAGCAGAGCTGATGTGAAGATGAGCTAAGCAGCACTGGTGGTATGTGAGCTGCAGGAAAGCCTGTGCAGGCAGAAAGCTGAGCACCCACTTGGGAAGATCTGCACTATTTCTGAAAAACTGCCTCCTCCAAAGGCATCAAGGGCAGAGAATGGCAGTAACACCACTTCCCTGACTGACTTTGCCATGAGTTTCATTCCTTGAGCTGAAAGGCAGCAGCCTGGAATGGGGGAGAAGATAACTCAGAGATGGGGAGAAGCAGAGACCAAGAGTAAGTCTCTGTGTTTGCTCCCATTGTCAGGCACACAAGATGTTCTGGAGGATGGGGCCTACCCTGGGTGAAGAACACAAGCCCTTCCTTTTGTCAGCGTGGAGGTGATTCCACATTGTATTTGGGCAGCAGGAATGTGGTGCTGTCATTGGACAGCAGAAAGGCACTTTTAAGGTGCATAGCTGATGTCTGTGAAGTGTTACTTGGCCAACATGTTGCCAGCCTTTTCCTGGACCACCATGAACTCCCATCCTTTGGCCCTATGGGAGCTGCTTTGCCATCCAACAATGGGATGAACCCCTTGGCACTGTTAGAGGAGGCCCTGGCACCCCAGGTTGCTCACCCCAGCCTGGGTGACAGCCATCACTACCTGGAGATCCCCAGGCCATGGCTGGAAAAAAGGAGGAGGAGGTGACACTGCTGAGGGTATTTTCCTAATGCAGGTTCCTCTAGGGCCTGGAGAGGAAGAGGAGGATGGGTATAAAGAAACATCCTTTGTCTCTCTGCTTTGCTTACCACCTTCTCCCCACAAAACCTGTGGGAAGAGCAAGCTCTTTCCTGCTTTTGCTTTTCCTCACAAACTCCCTCTCCCAATATCACTGCCAGTTTAATCTGCTGTGAGGAAACACCATTCCCCCACCACAGGCTCCATACATTGCTCAGTTTTCCTCCCCAGTGCAGCAGGCTTTGCAGTAAGCCTTGGGTACCTTGGTGCATGGATGGTTTCCACATGCCCTTCACCCCACCAACTGCCCTCTCCCCATTCCCCGCTGCTCACTCTGGTCTGTTCTCTGCTCTCCTCTTTAATTTCCCCTCTCTGATATGGTTCCCTTGGAGATCCAAGGACCCAGTGGTGCCCTTCCTCCACAGCCTGAGGGGGGGAGTTAGTGGGGTGATTTTGGGCTCACCTGGTCTGACATTGCATTCAATCCCAGAAGTCAAGCTACAAGGTGCTGGACGTTCTGTTTTGTTTGTCTACTATTTGACTCCTTCACAACAACAGAACATTGGCCTGTTCTTGCCCTTTTTTAGCACCTTTCCAGCCTCCATTGGACACAGAAGGGGTAGCTTGCCAAGTCTTTGCATCCTGCCATACTCAGCAATGGTCCNTTTAGTTTGATTTGAAAATCGATTGGAAAATTAGCACCAACTGATTTTGGAGAAGCCAAATCTGAGTGTGGAGACACACCACTGCCTGTTGCCTTGAAGAATTTACCCACTCTACTGCAGCAGCCTGGAATTTGCCTGTTTACTGCCTTTTCTTGACATATGACTGTGAATATAGCTCAGTCACCTGATTTCTTGGTCCTTGCATGACAGGTGAGTCCTGACCTCACTGCTCCAACATATAAACCAGGAACACAGCACAGCAGTTTCCTCTGGAAAGGAATCAGACATACCAGTATGGTAGGTATCAAAACGCAGGATGGGAATGCAAAGTGCCAGGGTTCTGATGGTGCCCTTGAGAACATGTCCTTTTCTTCTAGTTGTGCCGTTCTTACTCTCATGTCCTCTTCATCTTCCTGTGCAGCATCTCAAATGGATGCTTATTTGCTGGGAAGGAGATTAAAGGGAGTTTTGTTCTCTTGACATGCAACCTGCCTAAAATCTTTTACATCCCCCTTCCGCTTCCATGTCCTAGAAGACACCACTTTCAACACAGATCAAAAAGGGCATTCATCTCTTGTCTACTCACAGAGAGAAGTGGTGTGCTGTTGGAGCAGTCTCTTCATCACAGTTGTATTGGATGCATTGAAATGATTTATTTTGATACTTTAGACATGAAACATTATGATTTTTTTAATGAAAAGCATGGGCTTGGATGTTTTGTGTGCTCCTTCCCCTCCCACCCTTCACCAAATGTCAGTATTGTGGATTTTTGAAGGGTGTGTGGTTGCCAAAATCAATCCCAGAACTGCAGCCTTTTCTGTAAAACATTAGTTCAGTTTTGCATGGTTTCAGTGTACAAGTTATCATGCTTGTCACAAAACCCTTTTACTCATGTTTGGTTTTGGGGATGAGACATGGCTCCAGGTGCCAAGGCTCTCATGTCCCTCTTGCTCCATGCAGTGAGTGGCCATCCATCTCCCTGCTTAGCTAAGTGGAGATGAAATATTTAAATACTCATAAATCACTGATCTGTTAATGTTCAGAGATGGAAGTCTACAAAGAAGGACAACACCTCTGTGTGGATTGTCCTGAAACTCTGGTTTCTACAGAAACTTTCCAAGACTCCCTAAAGTGACTTGTGTGAGAAGCAACACTAACTTGTCCTCACAGCTGATATTTTGGGTGTCTCTTGGTGCCACTGTGTGCCTTTCCAGTGGGGTGGTAAGATGACAAAGAGGTGTTGCTCCCAGGTAGGAGGCAAAATGAGATGCCCCTTGCTTTTTGAGCCATTTTAGGACAGAAATTATTTTATCCTTGTGGAATCTTCTTGAGATGTTTCAGGTAAACATGAATCCCAATGAGTCTATTGGACACAACTTCCAGGAGGGTAAAATTCAGAAAGGAGAAAGGCACATGCTGGATTTATTTCAGTGGATTTTTACCTATTTCCCAAACCCTGTTCCTGTGCCTCCTCATGGCAACTATGAGCCTCAGTTCATTTCAGACAATATTCAGCTGATGATTAATGCAAACCACAGTCTCTTTTTGGTTCAGGCATTACCCACCTTAAAAACCTGAGACCAGCACCCAGAGATGTTCCTTCTGCTCCCATATTACATGTGACACCTCTCTCAAAAATTGTTTTTAATGTTTCTGCAACCACTGTGCTCACAGAATCATTCTGTCCTGGGTTGTGACTGCTTCCACCACCTCACTGGCATGGGTCATCCTGCTTACGGCTGGGGACCTCCAAGGGGCAGGATGGCATCCATGGGAGAGGGACACAACAAATCTGTTGCAGGGAGGCCCTGAGATAAAGAGAGGTTGAGCCAGAGCAACATATGATCCGACCAATATGGTTAATCACACATTCTCCGTTTATTCAGCTTAAGATGGCAGATTATATACAGTTCTATATAGTTTATAATTAGAGCGACATTTCTATTGGAATACAGCATAGAAAGAATGCAAACAAACACTGTTTAATTTTACTTTTAAGGTGGCTAAATGTGCCCACTAATAATTACTCTCAGTGACCTTTAGAAAACTCACTATCTAACATTACTACCTTAACATTTAATTTCTGCCGCGCCACAAGTAATTTCACCTGCGCAACAGGCTTCAGGGTCTCAGAACCTTCAAGGCCAAGGCTCAGCCAGACAGGCCTCAGCTGGGTAGTTCACTGTTTTATTTAATGTCTCATTCTAAGTACAGAATGAGACTCTCTCTCTCAGAGAATCTGCTACAAATCCCCTTTTTTTTTTTTTGAACTACCCAGACTGAGTTGAAGGAATGGCTAACTATTTTTTGCATACATTTTAACAAAGGATAACAACTAAAATAACTATAATAACAATAAAAACAATGACACTAAAATGAATGAGATCTTTGACCTAACTAGCAAAAAGAATATTAACAACTACAAGCTTTTCCATGTTACTTCTCAGCTGTGAGAGCTGCTTGTAAATTGATTGAGAATGGTCAGGCAGATTCATACAAACTCAAGTTCAAAAGTCCTTGCACACAGAACAAAAAGATGGTTGCAGTCTTGATACTGGTTCACTTCTGTGTGGTTACTTCTTCATTCTCGAAGCTGTCAGAGGTTCTGCGCTTGACATGATTCCCATTCTCTTCACAGGAATTCACCTGTGTTCTGTTCTTACAGAGACACAAACAAGCTCTTTCCCTTAGATTAGTAAAAAGATGTACCTTGATGGAAAATGCACAACTCTTGCTCAAACTTAAAATCTATTAGAAAAAGTTTCAAGTACAACAACTGAAAATGTTTCAAATAACAAACAGTTCATAACTGTCAACAACAACACATGTAAATTTGAATGATTTCCGATTACCAAAATGTTATTTCATTGTTCCAGATTCTGCAACAGCCGAAAAACTTTTCAGTGAAAATCTTGGCATCCTTTCTCGAGCAAGGCTCCCAAGTTCACTCCAAAAGTCTGTTCAGCTGTCATTGATGAGGTCAAATCATCAAGTCAAAGTGACTTGTACCTAATTTTTTGGTGCAGAAAACATCTGGATTTGTTGATGCATATCTCCTCTAGTTAAAGTCAAGGTGTGGCCAAGACCCAGCTTTATCTAGAGTGATGTCCTTTAATACATTTTTAAAACAAAGCCTATAAAAGTAGTAATTATAAAATGCTTAAACAACTAAAAAAGACTATAAAAAGAATCTTAGAAAGTATCATGATACATATCTTTTAGCTAGTTACAAAAGGAGATGTTAACACACATATAAAAATCAACTACAAATATAAAAGTTAACAATCTCACCATACTTATTACTTAAAACTGATTATCTTTAACTTACTTATTTTAACTTACTTATTATCTTAAACTTAACTTAACTTGCTTATTACCTTATTTATTATTTTAAAACTAAACACAAAAAACTCTACAAAATGGCTTACAACTTATAAAAATCACAATGTGGAAATCTTGTCTTCTTCCATTCACAAACAACTGACACATCTCAGTGTTTCATCACAGCTGTTTCCATCGAAGTCATCTTATTTCTAAGAAAAAACAACTAAACTTTGCAAATTAGATTAGCTTATTTTAACAAAACTTACACTTAAAACCTACATACAATAAAACTTAAATTTATAAAATATAAATCTATTATTACTTAAACTTTATAAATCTTAATCTTAAATTCAACTTATATTTAACAAATAAATTAACTTAACTTAAACCTAAAACAAATCACATAAAAATCTTTTCTAATATCAACAAAATGCTAAAACATGAATGCATTTCTTTTTGATTTGAGGGTTACTGGTATTTCAGGCATCTCTTCTTCTCCTGGATGAAGAGTGGAAATCTGGCACTTTTGTGCAGCACATGATTCCTGTGCAGCACTTTTGCTGAAAGAAAGAATTGAGGAATCTGGACTGATAATATTAAAATGCTGCTTGTAGATAGAAATATTAACTTTGCCACTTAACAAAGCAGCTACAAAGATGTGTTTTTGCTTCTGCATGGCATCTTGCAGTGGCTGCTGTAAACGCTGCAGCTTAGTTGTTTTGTTCAGCACAAGTGGCTCTTATTAACGTTTCATCCATTGGGCTACTTTGAGGAAGCGTGGTTAGGATGGTCTTGGTGTGTGAGTTGGCATTTTTGAAAGCCAAGGAGCAAAACAGGTGTTTTTGAAGTTCTGATGGTATGTTTGAGGCATCCTCCAAAGCAGCTGCTAATTTGTCTATAAATTGTCCATGGGGTTTAGTGGCTCTTTGTTTTATGGTAGAGTAGGGTGCTGGCTTTTTTGTCTGGGAAGAAAAACAAAGCTTCATGCGCCAATAATTGTGCCAGCTGATGCATCTCTTTAGGACAGGTGCTGCACTTTGGATGTGGCATAGGGTTTGTGCCCTGTCAGTATATCTGAATGGATGACATAAAAAGAATTTTCTGCTGTTTGATGTTTGTTGGCTTCTTTAACAGCCAAATGTTTCCATTTCTTCTCAGAAATGAGAACTGTGAAGGTGTCAAAGGCAGAAACAGAATGCTGACAGTCAGCTGGTCAAAGAATGTACTGAATAATATTTTTTGCTGCTTTTAATCGAATTCCACATGTAGAAACAGTCTGGTTTGCTGCAACACCTGTTGCACTGAAGGGAAAAACTGACAGTGCAGGGGAGCTGTTGGCTCAAAAGCTCAGTGAGCTTGGTTATTATTTGTTGTAATTCATTTGCACATTGCACTTTTTTTTTTCGGCAACCGCTGTATGTCTTGGGAATTGGAAATGGGACTTTCAATTTCTGAAATCTCTGAATTAAAAGTTCTGGGGGAGAGGACCATGTGATGCTGCTGTGGCATGCTGTGAGAGCCTCATGCTCTACCGACCGAGCTAGCCGGGCACTGCTGCCTCTGCCGCCGCTGATTCTCGGAGCAGGGAGGAGGCTGCGCCGCCTCGCTCCCGTCTCCGCCTTGCACTGCCTCGCGTTCCGCCTCCTTGCTGCATCACCTGGGTCAGCCCCGCTCCGCTCTCAGCCCCGCCTGCCTTCTCGGTTTTCACCACGCCCCCAGGGTCCGGCGGGTGCTCTGTCCCGTGACCGCGCTCAGTCCCGCTGGGCCGCAACGGAGGCACTTCCTCCGCCTGAATCGCATGATCAGGGACATTCCGGGGGGTCGGGCTGACTGAAGCAGAAACTCCCCTCATCGGCCGCCCACAGACTCCGAAAAACTTCACAATTTTAAAAGGCTTTTGGACTTGAAACTCTCTCGGTTCCTCCCCCACTCCCTGCAGAGCTTGGATGGCTGCTTCAACTGTTTTTTGTTCAGCGGAACCAGCTTGCAAGGTCTGTAAACTTTTTTCCCATGCAACACCCAGCTCCTGAGCGACTTTGCAATCTTCCTTACTTCTGGCCCACAGGGCTAACTGTTCTAGATGACTTCCCTTCATTTTTTGACCTCTCTTAGAGAGGATATTCAAAAGGAGCTGCACTGTGCTGCTCACATCGGCATTCATGGCTAATTCTGTCTCCGTTCCCCAGTGCAGCTTACCTTCTTCCACAGGGTAACGTTGCCGCTTTTTACACGAAACAGACGACCTCCGCGGTCTCAACCTCTCTGCTCCGTATCTCGGTTCGGTCGTTTTTAGGGTCCCGAATCAAGCGGAGTCTCCAGTCCCGTTTTCAAATGAGCCATTCCATATTAAACAAACTGATGCATCAAACAACCGCATTTAAGCAAATCCAGATCCAGTACAGGGTCCAAACCTGCAGCTCTGCTTATCAAAAATCTGCGTCAGGGTCCAAACCTGCCGCTTTCTGCATCAGACAACCGCATTTAAGCGAAAAATCCCGTGTTCAAACATAAATCTTCATTTAAACAATCCGCATTTAAGCACAGGGTCCCTGTTCGCAGGCGCCAAAATGTTGCAGGGAGGCCCTGAGATAAAAAGAGGTTGAGCCAGAGCAACATATGATCCGACCAATATGGTTAATCACACATTCTCCGTTTATTCAGCTTAAGATGGCAGATTATATACAGTTCTATATAGTTTATAATTAGAGCGACATTTCTGTTGGAATACAGCATAGAAAGAATGCAAACAAACACTGTTTAATTTTACTTTTAAGGTGGCTAAATGTGCCCACTAATAATTACTCTCAGTGACCTTCAGAAAACTCACTATCTAACATTACTACCTTAACATTTAATTTCTGCTGCGCCACAAGTAATTTCACCTGCGCAACAGGCTTCAGGGTCTCAGAACCTTCAAGGCCAAGGCTCAGCCAGACAGGCCTCAGCTGGGTAGTTCACTGTTTTATTTAATGTCTCATTCTAAGTACAGAATGAGACTCTCTCTCTCAGAAAATCTGCTACACAAATCCTCAAAATCACAAGCAGCTGTAGCATTTGTGCTGCAAATCACTGTTAGAACCTCAGCTGTTACTTGTTTTGTGGCCATTTCCTCACCTATGCTGTAGGTTGCACTGGTAGAATGGAGCTATAGGTGATGACAGTGGCCCTGGATTTGAGGCCACTGTTGATCAACCATATACTGAAGCACTTAAAGCAGCTCCTGGAAGATGAGGCAACCTCATTTACTTTCTCCTTTCCCACTTCTCTTCTGGTATCAGAATACCAGTTTGGGCTCTTTCCCTTGAGTGCATTGTCAAGCCCTTTGAGCTGTCTATAACTGTAGTATCTTCATTAGTGTTTAGTCATCTCTGAGCAGCAGGCCATGAAGATATTATGCTTCTGACAGGAGGCACCTGTGGCCAGTCTTTTCTGTTGTGGCAGCACCTGCTCATGAGAGCTTTGCACATAGAGCAGATGTTCCTGAGGTGAGGATGATGAGCTCAACCCAGCTCCTTTCTGTTGCCCACAAATCACATTAGAGTATATCAAAGCCTTGAACTGTCAGCGCTACCTAGATGTAAATACCGTAATTATCCTAAGTAAAATGAACAGTTTATCAGACTTCTGTGTTGAATCTTTTTATTACCCAGGGGGTTTTTTTAATCACAGATTTGATTTGCCATAGAGCTTATGTGACTCTGGATTATAAATCTCTGGCTTTCAAACAGTACCTGACACCATGAGCCGTTACAGCAGCTGATTGGCAGCCGCTTAGAGGCTTATTTTGCTGAGGAGAAGGCTTCTCTTCTGACTGCCCTGAAATTTTATGGTCCCTTTCAAAAAAAGGTTTTCCCATGCAATGAATGATGTTGGATACTTACCAAGGTCCTATGGGATTCAGGCACAGATGCAACCCTACACAAATAAAGCAATGAGCCTATGCTAAGGAGAACATGGGGTGGTGAGTGTGAGGAGCGGAAAGGGCTCGAGCCTTCTCATGCGCAACAGAGCAGAAGCCGGCAATGTCACACAGCAAACACGAGGATGGTCTCTCCAGCCTACCATCCCCACTGGTGACTGCCATCATGGGCTTCCTCCACGTTAGGGGAGCCTGTTGAAAGTGGCTGCCAAGGTAGGAGCTTCAAAGAGGCACTTGCACAAAGCTCTGCTAATATCACAAGTTATTTATAACACAGTCAAATCTTCCTAATGAATGTATCAGATTTAAATCTTTGATGACTGCAAAGTTCAAGTCATATGAAATAACCTTTTTTTCACCTTACCGGAACAGCCATTGAGCAAAATTACTCCACTAACAGGGAAGCACTTCACAAAGCCCGTTGCTGTGTTTTCAACTGCCCACCTCCCTGCAACAGAAGACAGAGGAGAGTCAGCACAGGCATTTCACCATGAGTTACAACTGGCAACAAAAAGAGGGGGCTATATTTTGAACACACTAAAAAATGAGCCTTTTTCCACATACACCTTTGCACAGCATTAGGAGACAAGGAACGTTATTGCTTTTGTCCCAGTGGATCCTGGCATGAGAGGTTCATCTTGGAGTTTTTCCTGCCTGTTCAGTGCCTTTCCACCAGACCCACACTTCCTGCAGATGATTCAGAATATGAAACGTGACAAAACAAAACTTATTTTAATAGCTTGTCTTGGCCAAGGCTAATTAGGAATATAGCTGTGTTATCGTGAGCTGGAACACAGAGCTATTTACTTCATTCACAGGAGCAATGACAAAATAGCAGCCTGTGGTGTTAGCATGGGTAGAGCTATAACTAAAATATTGCATACAAAATAGAAAAAGACCTGGAATAAAATCCTTATTAGGATCTAAAATATTTTCTCTTGGACAAAATAGGCTCAGAAAGGCCCAACAGTTTGTGAGAGTCTCCTTGAAAAGCGGTGTTTTGTCCAACATCTGACTGGAAACCTCTGACACCCTGAGGATGAAACACTGACACTCCTGCCTCCAAATGAAAGCTAGGGTCTGAACACTGGCACTACACAGATGAGTGAAAGCTTCAAGGCTGGAGACTTAAGGACAGAGGATTTAACCAAAGTGATTTTACATTTTGGACTGAATACAATTCTGGAACCAGGGGGTGCATTGAATATGTATATCTATTCCAGCCATTGGAAAAGGAGAGCTGTAGAGTAGAGCAAAAGGTAAAGTAAGAGGAGCCTGAATTCCTCATCATGAGACTAACATAATAAGGTTGGAGTTTGTTTCACTTTTCTTTTAAAAGGCTCTCTGTAAAATTTTGACAAGTATTTTCACTGTTTATGGATAACTTGTTTCCAGGGACAGGTTTCATTCCCCAGCTGGACCTAAGCAGCTTCCCCCAATCATAGAGGTAGAGAGGGGTTTCATTCTCTGGAGACAGTACTTCATCTGAAGTACAAAACAGGAGGATATAACATAGAAATAACTATAGTAAAATCTCCTTAACTTTGAAAGAGGAGCAGACTGTTTGTCTGGTTGTAACAACATAATGTCCTTCAGTTTTGTTCCAGATTTTCAGTCTATCTTGGACTATCTTTTGCATCTTAAGTAGATCAATCTTTTCCTAAATGCCTCATGAACATGCCTGAAAGCAATATGTGCTTGTGCCTCGAGCATGTCTTCTTCTTTTTCAGCCCACTTGAGAAATCTTTTAAAACAGCCCTTCAAAGTGCCTTCCAAGAGAAGGAAGGATTCCCTCTGTGGGATTTCAATTTCTCTCTCTCTGTTCTGGACACTTGGTCCATCCATCCTGCTCTGCACCTCCCCATTTTCTCAGCGTCCCTCTGCCTGCTTCCCATACACTTGCAGGCATTGCTGAGGGAGACTGGTGCCACCAGCTCTACTGAGCCAGGAGGTGGCTATGGGAGGCAGTACCAAAGCTCTTCAACAGCTCATTCAGGAAAATGGCTTGGGTTTGGAGTGATAGGTCCTCTTACCTCCCTTCCAAACTGCTGTGAGTGAGAGACGTGGATACATGTGCTTCCACCAGTCCATGTATGCCCATGCCAACTTTAGGAGGAGATATAAAAGCTGTCAGAGCTGCCCTGGCTTCCTTCTTTCCTTGAATTTCCACCATTGTTTTTCCCCTCACTTGTGCTTTGGGATCAGCTACAGTATAAGCCATACAGAGGCTTGAAAAAGACAAGGTAATGTGCATCTCCTGGAAAGTATGAGCTTCAAGGTATTTAGTCCATGGGCACATTTGCGTGCAGAATGGTGTTCAGAAGGACAGCAGGAAGAGAAATACAGACATGTCCCGGCTCTGCCTTTGTGAAAAGAAGCTGAAAAGCTCTGCCACACCCGTGCTCTCTCAGTCTAACTCTCCAGCTTTTCCAGGACATCAGGCTCATTCTCCACCTCAGGTTTGTTGTTGGCCTGGGAAAGCAACAAAAATATCTGTAACACAGGTTTAGAAGTGATTACTCAGAGTCTACTGCGCTTTGGATCAGAAAAGTGCACGGCAAGCACTTTTATTTATTTAGGTGCTAGACATGTATGGTAATTACTCAGTGCTTGTGTGTTTGGGTAGCTTTCTAACTTTGAAAAAACCAGACCGCCACAAATCAGTCGCCAGTAAAGATGTCTCGAGGAGATGGCCTGAGATAGGGAAGTTTCTACTGTGAGTCATGGCAAGATCACCATTTTGTCAGTGAGTTCCCATCCTCATCCTTGGCTGTCCAAGCCATTTCCCATTCTGTTGGGTGGCCTCCAGACAGTCGTGTGCTGCTGGTGCCAGCATCCAACATCACTGCGCATGGGCCCCATCCTCACCTGTCTTCTGTGAGCAGCAGTGCACAGGCCCTCTGTGTGCATCTTTTTTCCCCCCACAAAATTTACTCTTTGGGGTATATTTCAAGGATTACCCAAAATGTAAAGGATATATGTTTGGGCTGAAATGTAAACTCATTTTTTATCAAGCCATACTGTTTTGATACAAGGAAAACCAAAAATCAATTTCCTCCCCCTCCTTCTGCACACATATTGTTAGAAACATAGACTAAATTAATTGCAGGAACATCAGGCACCAGAGGGTTAGAGAAAAAATCCAAAGCCTTGTAGTACAAGTTTAACAGCAGTTCATGTTCCCTGGGGTTTTCACTTGAAGTGACTTTGAATCAAGGTTTCAGTCACATAGAATTTAATGCCAATTTTTATTCTGCTCATTCCATGCTAGGGATGTGCACTTGACCTCTGTGAAAATACACTTTAAGACCTCAATACATGTCTTGGTTTAGAAAGACAGGTATCTGCCAGGGAAACTGGGGTTCCCCTTAGAATAGAGAATGTAAACCCCTCACCCCCCCGCCAAATTCTAATTTTGCAATTAACGGCTCTCGGGCAAAGATTTGGGAATAGGAATAACAGCTTTTTACTAAGAATATAAGAATACAAATGTGGTAGGAAAAAANACCAAACCAGCAAACAAACAGAAAACAATTTTGGAAAACCCTGACAAGGTCAAAGCTACAACCTGATGCCCTGTTAGTCAGGGTGTCGGAAGCAGTCCAAAAGTGAGTCCTCCTGGAGTGGCAGTTGGGGCTCCGCTGAGGCAGAAAATGATCCAGCAGCTAAAAAAGGGTCCTGAGGTGGTGAGAAGGGTCCAGCCTTCCCCCGGTAATCAGATGAAGCAAGAAAAAGGGGCCTCCTGGTCCCGAGTTCCAGCCTTATCCAGGTAGGAATGGCTGGCTCCTCCCACTGGGTGGAGCATCTCACAATAGGCATGATGGAATGTGGGTATGTGTTGGGAAGGGGAAAGAGCTTGGGGAGTCGTAATGGCCCATCATGGAGAAAGATAAGAACAACGCCGTTATTAACCGTTGGGCCATTATCAAAAGGCACCCGCCCCCAACTGTTTTTCAGCAGATGAAATTGAATATACTCTATAACCCAGGACAATGCATCAGTGCTTTTTGAGTCTTGGGTACGAGCAGGCCCCCGAGATGATTTCTCTCTTTAGTCCTCTAATGATAAGCTTTTTCTTCCTTTCTTCTCTCTGGGTCTGGATTAACAGATAGACACTATCCGTCTGTGCCAAGGTCCCAGCTCCTGGAATGAAATTGAAATTTCAGCTCCAGGAGCTGAGATTATTTCTTTTTATAAATTAAACTTTCAGTCTTTCATCATACTGAGAGGATATTTGAAAACATCACCTACAAGATGTTGGCTGAAGTCTGTGAAGTTGCTGGAGCTGTAGATCAAACAAGAGATGTACTGCACCATGCATCTCAACTCAGACTTAATGAGAAGTGCTATTTGTACCAGGGTTTCTTCCTGGTTTATGGCTGGGGTGGCCCTTTCACTGGCCTATAAACATTGCTGCTGGGGTAGAAGATATGGCAGGGGTCTCTCTTACTCCCAGAGGCATGGGAGTGTCACAGCCTAATGACATCATACCAAAGACAGGGGACAATCGACATCATACTGAGGATGGGAGACTCCACTGCCAGCAGAGGGTATTTTGAATCACCTTTAGAGGTGGTTTGAAGGCTAGAAGATTGCAGAGAGCATCTGGCTGCGGGCACAGAGCAGTGAGCCCCACAAATGTGCCATATTGTCTCCGGGAGCTTTTGCTGCAGCCTCTCTTGCAGGGCTGCTAACATGATAGGAGGACCTGACAATCTTTGAGAGCACCTGCTTCATGACTCCCAACAGGAGTGCTGTGATCACTGCAATCTCTACCTGTTTGTTTCTGGGGGTGAATTTTTCCAGTTCAATCACTGAGGTGGTGGAGCAGGGAGCAAAATGCTCTAATAAAGCTCTCCAAGTGCTTGTGAGCAAAATGCCTGTCTTGGAAAATAGATCCTCCAATATTTTATGCAACCAAACATCTTGAAACACATGATGCTGAATGTTCTCATTAGATCTTCTCTATAGGATTATCTTCCTCTCATGAAGGAGCCTGGATGTGTCAGTCCCCTGGCCCATGGAGCTTTGCTGAGGGGACACTTACTTTCTCAGGTCTGAGTGAGGAGCCTTGTCAGATAAAACTGCAGCAAGCAGTTAGCAAAATTCTGATCACTTGCTCTGCCATCAGTGTGTGCACCTTCTCAAACAAAAAGATTTTGCAGCCATCACTCAGGCACTTTCAACCCCCATACCATGCCAGTAGATTGTTCTGGCTTTTCTATAACAAAGGAGCTCATTTTAGATCCTGCTTATTTCAAGTATTCACCTCCTCTTACTATTTTCTTTTTTTGTTTCTTTGTTTGAGGTTTTTCTCTTGAGAAAGTGAAAGTAATTTGCCTGTTCTTGCAAGATCTGTTCTGCCCGCTCCCTTCCCCAGGACTGATGCATGGATGCTGGGACCGGGTGGTGCCGAAGGGGCTTTGTTGCAGCCAAACACTGAGCAGAGAGCCCTTTGCAAAGTTGCGTGTTAATATAGTGGGAAATGCTAAATATGACAAACAGTTTCAGCGCTCAGCATTTCAGCAGCTGATTACTCCCAGTCGAGGATGAATCACCCTGGAGCTGCTGCAACCTCAGGCAGGTCCCACCTCCAGAGCCTTCTCACCACCTTCCCCATGGCTTTTCCCATCCCCTCAAAATATTTTATCCAGCAGCAGCAGAAGCAGCAGCAGCAGCTGCCACACAGGCACTCTTCTCACTCAGCACTCTTCTCTCTCTCCAGTTCCAGCACAATGTCTGGAGCCTGTCTGGCATGATGGCACATGGCCATGGACTTACTAGACAGCACCGGCAAAACAGGAGGGGAAACCTCTAGCTGGGAAGTTATAGTGTCTTTCAACATTCTCCGGGTTTCCCTGAGCCTGTACAATTTCCTGAGAGCAGAATCTGCTGCTGTTGGATATACTCCATTCTCTGGAGAGGCAGAGGGATTCAACAACCCTAACAGCAATAAATCCCAGCTGAAGTAAAAGGGGCTGTAGGGTCAGCCTCACTCAGAGAAGCACAGAAACCACGATCACAGGGTAGGGGTGAGCTTGACAGGGAGCTGATAATCCCAGTGAGTTCTGCAATCCATTCATATGCTGCCCACATCACTGTCTGCTGTCCGGTCCTGGGGTTTAAGATGTCCATGGGATGTTTCTGAGGAACTCAGAATCCCGGCTCATCCCTGATTTGTCCTGAGTGCAAATAAATGACCCCAAAACAGCTCATTTCTTGGGGAGTAAGGGGCTGGACATGGTCATTGTCAGGTCTCCCCCTAGCAGTATTCTGAAGATGACTTCCCTGCATAAAATAGGTGCTGCCAAACAGTGGGGTTGGGAGTTGTGTTCTCCTCTGCTTTGCACAGCACCTTCTGGATCCCCTGGGCTGTTCTTTGTCCCACTGTGCCATGAAAACTGGGATTAGCATTAGCTGCAGAGCCTGTCCCATCCAGAGGCATCACCATCCACTTCCGGATATCCTGCACACACCACTCTGAGACCTACTTGTATCTCCAGAAAACAGACATTTGGAGGGGCTGCTGCAGGGTAAGCTCAGTCCAGTTAAATGGTGGTTTGTGATTGAGCTGGAAACTGTTTGAAATTGGGTCCATCAGCAAGGTTGGGTGATCAGAAGATGGTCGATTTTATAGCTGGAGACAGGTTATGTAGAAAAAGAAATTAAAACCCACCAATAATGTGATATTTGATTGTTTAGTCCAGAATTCAATTGCTGTTCTTTCAATTCCCTAAGATGAAAATACAGTAAAATAGGGAGTTTTCAGCCTCCTTTTCTTTATAGCAAAAGATAAGATCGATACCGAGCCAAGGTACTGAGCTCTGCCATGAGGTCCTGGGTGCAAACCTGGCCCTTCATTCCTTGCCTCAGGACTCTTCCTATTGCCACACCTATGGCTAGATGAAAAAGAAAGGTTCTTTCCAAAGGGACTCAACCAAATAGATTCCAAATATTTTGTTTCTGTACATAAAACAGAAAGGTTTATCAAAACCTGCTGTTGAGATACCCTGTGCCATTTAAGCACATTTGTTAAAAGAATTCTGCTGTTTTAGAACACCAAATCTAAGAGCATCCTGTCATGCTGTATAAGTGAAAACATTAGAATATCTAAAAAGAAAGTACTTATTTTGACTATCCAGAATGAATGAGCACTAGTAACCAAAGCACATGAAAACACAACTAAAACAATAGTCCTTATTTTCTGTATTTGAAAACATTCAGTTTTTCTCCCAATAATCTCTTGATTTCGTGTCTATACATTTTTATTATTAGTCACCTGGCAGCTCTTTTGTCCTGGGTTGTAGTATAGAATATGCAAAAGTATTCTATCACCATCTTCATGAACTGTTGAATCCAATTGTTGAAGCAGTGTTTCCCAGACCCCCTCCCCCTGGACTATCTTCTGTTAATGGCCCATCAGATGCCTTAATGTATGACTCATAGATAACTGCCTCTGGGAGCAATCTCTAGCTAATGGGCCATCAAAGACTCCTCTGCATGACTCACCATCCCATTGTGAGATGCTCTGCCCAGGGGGGAGGAGCCAGGCATTCTCACCTGGATATAATCTGGGATTTGGGCAGCCCTTACCGACTGGATTTTCCAGAGGACCGGAGCTACCAGAGCTTTCTACAGGATCACTGCTTCAGGAAGACCACCTCATCTGGACTGCTTCCATCACCCAAATCAGGTTGTATTCTGACTCTGTCAGTGGTCTTTTGTATTATTGGATTTATTTTTATTCTACCTTTTTTTCTTTCTTCTTATTAAATCATATTTTCTGACTTGGAGCCTTTCACTTGGTTTGTTTTCAAACCACTACATCTTTTTAAACTACATTTTGAGAAATAAAGTTTCCTCATTGATAACCTCAACCCTTCAGAGCAAACCATGAGTTCCCAACCAAAGAGGTCTTCCCATGTCAGAACAAGATGCAAAATTTTGAAATGCAACAAAGGTAAAGACAAGTATTTAAATTCCTTTGAAACAACTCCCTAAAGTATTACTATCAAATGCAGAAGTACTAACATTTGTCAAAGCTGAACAGATCTTCACCTCCTAAGATTGCTGTGGCAGAGGGGTCAGAGCAGGTGGAAGAATATGCAGAAGGGAAGGAATAAAAACTCTCTGACAAAGAGAGGCAGAAGCCCTGGAGAGGGATAAACCCAGAAAGATACAAATCCAAGTTGTGATCCTTCATTAAAATAATCATCAAATCAAAAGTCCTATGACCTGGCCGGTAAAAGATTTAACTTAGAAGCTGGGAGGACTTACCACCGGGGTTTGAAATGTCCCTTGGTGATGAATAAGCAGGTGAGCAAAGGTGGGTGCATTTACCATGTGCACACTCCAAGGCTTCATCATCATTGCTCCTCTCTTTTGTTCATCCCCTAGCTGAGTTGAGAGCACCAAGAAGGAGATCTTCCTGGGGTACCCACAGGTCTGCTCTGGGCAAAATTGCCTTTAGGCTCTAAGGGTTCTGGTCATCTTGTCTGGGTCCTGCTGGTCCCCCAAGAATCAAGGCAGAGGAGCACATAGGCATCTCTGCTGCTCCTCTCAGTGCCACAGCCACCCCAGCTGGATCATGGGGAGCAATTTGGTGAGTTTTGCAAAGCAGAGGGCAAAGTAAAAAATTTTCCTTCTCTCTGATGTTCTCATAGAAGTATGACAAGAACACAAAATGAATATAAAATCAAGAAAAAGTTCTTTTTAATTATTTAAAAAAGAAAAGAGTGCAGCAGTGAACCACATAGGTTTTTGGAAGCTTTTCCTTACAGTGCATAATTTCTCTCTTGAATTCAAAACCACCCACTAATGAATTTGAATGAAAATCACAGAAAATGTAAAGGCTCAAGAAGCATTTCTGATTGAGAGAGGTAGACAACAGATCATAAAGCTGTACACAGTCACCACAGCGATCGGGCTTCCAAAAGGACGCAGGGGAGCCTCAGCCTTCAGGAGCATCACCAACCTCCACCACACCAGGAGAAGCAGAAGCATTCTGGGGATGTTGTGAATTGTCCTTCAAAGGGAGAATGTCACTTCAGGGAGACAGGCGGGAGGCTTTGCAGACAGAGTCTTTTCTGCTGGACCCCTTGCCGAAAGAATCATTGAGCAGATGTGGAGAGTTTGAGATCTTCAGAAGAGACCTTCAGAAACATGGCCTTAGGACAGTTATTGAGTTGTCTGGGCTTACCTCAAGCAGTGGAGATGGGCGGTGATCTCAGTGTCTTTTGCAGTCCACATGTCTATTTGAGACTGAGCCCTGAAAATTTTCAAATAAATAAATAAATTAAAAACCAACAGAGGCCAGAAATCAACCAAAAAATCTTCCCTGTCATGCACTGATTAAAAAAGGAGCACTGAACACTCCTGACTCCAGTATGGGGTGCTGTTCACAGAAGACTTCATCTCATATGGTAAAAACAAGATGAGCAAGGGAAAGGATTGCTCTGCTACCCAATAAATAGGAAAAGCTATTGATAAATACTTTCAATAAAGTCAAAATCCTTAATGCTTTTTTATTATCAGCCTACAGTGAATATATGCTGCCGAATGGCAGCCAAGAAAGGGAATGAGATGCAAGCCTGAAAGAAAGCAGTGGTTAGAGAGCACACAGATGAGGAAAATGTTTTTGATTTTGTTGTGCGGGAGCAGTTTCACTCAGCACTAACTGACAGTAGTGGTTAATTTGGGGATGGGTATGCCAGGATCCCCCAAGTTTAAAAAGGCCAAAGGAGCTCCTGTGAAGAGAAAAGGGAAGACAAGAGAAGCCAAGGGAATCATAGACCAGTCAGCCTAGCTGTAACTCTTTAGGACAAACAATGAATTTATTTTTAAACATCCAGGAGATAACAATGAGATGAGAAGCAGCCAACTTGGATTAGTCAAGACCAAGCCCTACCATACCAACCAGCTTTCCTCCCAAAGCAGACTAACAGCAGAAGCTCCAGAGGTGCAGCAGCTCAGCTCCAGACAGGCTGTGGCCCAGTCTCATGCAACGTTGTGCTAAACCAAAAAGAAAAACACACTTGATAAAATTAGTGGAGGGCTAGTGGCAAAGCCTTGTGCTATTTTGGACCTTAAAGGTGATTTATTTTCCAAAGGAAAGGCTGGACCAAGTGAGGGTGAGCCAGGATCTATCCTGGGCACAGGCCTGTACATGGCCTTCATGTAAATTATTTGCCTGAAAGATTAGGTTGATTAAATCTGCAGATGACCCAAAGCTGTGACGTCGCAAGTAACACAGATAACTCTCCCTAAAAATAATAGAACAGAAGCTTCATAAAATAAAATAAGATATTCAAATTTCAGTTATGCTTAGTAATAGCATCTTGGAAAGACTGAATATACATGTAGATGAGAGGATAATATACAATATCCTTAGCTACATATGACCCTAAATCAGGAAATTGCTTTCTACGAGAGCACTGTGCAGAGTTCACCACCTGATTTGTGCTGTCTCTGCTAAAAGAGAACCAGAGCATATTTTATCTTACATCTTAATTTTTTTTTTTAAAGCCCACATATTGCCTCAGGCATGATATGATTCACATTGGTGATAAAGGAATATGAAAAGCCTTCCACGACATTATCAGCAAGCCTGGGGCCTCCATGAACTGAGAATTCAGATACATTTTGACCCTTGCTTGCACTGGACATTGTGGGATGAGAATAGAGCCAAAGTAGAGTCAACACTGAGAAAACTTTAATGGTCAAATAGTAATTAATGCAACAGTGTTTTGTAGGTTTAGATCAGAAGCTATGACAGTAAGGGAAAAAATTTCCTGAAGTTAGCATCCCAATTCTTTTCCATTAAGAAAATCACAATATTTTAACTATAGGACGAACTAGCACAAGGAAACTGTACCAAGGAGAAAGTGTGCTGAGCAGGATGCCAGGTATTTTTCTGAAAGTTGGGAGATTTCCACCAACAGCATGTGATACTCCCTTTACCTCTAATGCAAGATAAATTTCCACCTTATTGGCAAGGCTTCCTCCTACACATCTGTATTTTATATCAGAGAAAAATTATCAAAACTGATCAGGCAAAATTAAAGGTCACTTGCTGGTGGGACTTCCTGACACAGCTTATGAGGGACCTGGATGACAGATATCATCCAAACCACAAGAGTTCACAACTGGCCTGACAGCCCTACAGTGTGAACCCAAGGCTGATTGAAGTAGAAGTTATACCTGTACAAATGATAATGATAATGATAATGATAATGATAATGATAATGATAAGAGAAACATGATTCTTTTGTATCACCCACTACCCAAAATAAAAACATTAACATCCTGCCTTGATCTGGATAATGCATGCAGAGGAAGATGAGCTAGACTTGAGGCAAGGCTCTCACAAGGCTGGGTAGCCTGCAGGGTCTGGGGCCATGTCAGGCTCCAGGCTGTGTGCCCAGAGGAAGCCTTCAGTGCTATGCTTGGTGTAATGAAGAAATATGGATGTGAATTGAACACTCCAAGGAATGATGAAATTACATTGTTTGTTTTTACCTTTGAATCAATTCCATCTCTTCTTGGTTTTCTGTTGGTATGAATGAGTGATCAGGTGTGCTTGTGTGAGAAATTCTGTTGGAGGAATACTAAAATACATTAGTAAATTAGTGAAGATGGCAGGTTTTGGAGCTGAAAACAATATTATTCAGAAGTACCCAAGCTTACCTAACCACCTCTTCTCCTTTGGTAGTGGAGAAAAACTGGGCCACTTGTGAAACAGGGTATATATAGACAATAAATGTTAATACATTTTAAAGTAAAATTAAGGCTTAAGAAAGATGTATTAAAGGAAAGTTACCGTGGTGATGCCTGTCATGTTACATCCTCAAACACAGTGAAAACAAGATTACTATATGACCTGGGTCATACAACTTGGTAAAAAATCCAAGACTGAATATCCCCCTTTGAAGCAGGAGAGATATCTCCTTCAATATCCTTATATCTTTCAAAGGCCTATGTTCTTCACTGCTGGAAAGCTCCAGGGTTTTAGCCTGAAAAGACTCTGCCTCCTCCTTGAAATCTTCCTAGACAAGATTAAGATCTAAGTAATTCCTTTAGTGGCAACCTCACAAGTCACTTTGATAGATATACAGCCTGTTGATCAATAATTTGAATCTACTGATGTATTGATTTGATCTTAATCATGATCTCAGTGTGATCACTTAATTGATGTGTCTTTAATAAGGTTAGTAGAAATGATTAATTAATCTAGTGATATCCTTGCTCAGGTGTTCCTTCATGTGTTCATCCTTTTTAATCATCTCTGCAGGGAATATACAAAGTAGGTTTACACTATTAAATAGTCACTGAGGTCACAAACCTGAGGGCAGGAGTAAATTTGGGTAGGGCATATGCCAGCAGCTCAGCTCTGCATCTCTCCAGCCAACACCTCATACACCCTGTGAATAAACTCATCTCCAGGCACATTTGGTCACCCAAAGATCTTTCTGCATTGCTGAATGAATGGCAAGGAGGGCTCTGTCTCAGAAGCAGTCAAACATCTCAGGGATGCCTTTCTCCATGGTTCACAACCAAAGAGGAGTGGACAAGGCATCCTGGGCCCCATAGTGGATGATTTATCCTCCCTTAGCCTTCACTCATGAGCACAGAAACCTCTGACTCTTAAAGTCCTTAATGAAAACGTTGTGACTGAATTAAACTGAAAGAGAAGGTAAGATTTTGGGGTTCAAGATTTTGAACTGTAAGATTTTGAATAATACAGTACTGGGGTGACAAGCATCCCATTCTGTTCTATTTTTTGGCACTGTGTCAGTTCTTGGATACCAGAAGAGATCACATACTCCTGTGGGATAGGTAACACACAAAAAACAAGTCTCAAGGGAATTTTATGTGAGGTGGATGGGTGGTAGGAGGAAATGAACAGCTGAAATCAGACAAAATGACTCCTATTTGCACTTAGATAATTAAAATTTGAGCATAAGAGCTGAGACTTCCTGCTTGTAACATATGAGTGAACAGAGAAGGAACTGGGCTGGTGCCCATGGAGTAACCCACCATCAGAGCATTAGTTCCCGCTGCTCCCAGTACCCAGGCAACTCTTCTTTCAGGATTGATGCTTTCAAATTCAGGTCAAATGTATAACCACAACAGAATGAGAAGAAGAAAAGAAAAAAGATGAAAAGGAAAGAAGAAGGAAAAAAGCTCATATAAGCTTATATTACCAACTCTGAGTGAGTAAGGGATGCAGTTTTCCTGACCACTCATTTAGATAATTTTGTTTTTTACGGATATTGCTGTTAGCTTTGTGAGAAAGTCAGAAGACATCATCTGAACTGGCTTAGAAATTATAAACAAGCATTTTAATTTTTATTTAAACTGGAGAAGCCTGTTAGAGGCCTGTTTTGAAGCCAGTTTAAGTCCATGGAAGGATTTAATTGGGCTTTGTTTGCAGGCGTGGTGGCAGCCTCTTTTAAAGTCATTTCTCTGCTTATAATCAAGCCTTGCCCCCATCAGATTTTAACCACTTCTTCCTAGGTTAGGCACTGTGATGGGCTGGTGACAGGCCCCACTGCAGTCACATACCACTTGTGGGGTGCTGGTGCTTGAAGTCAGGCTACTTTACTGTTTCCACTGCAGACTGTTTGCAAACGCAGAAGAGGAGCTGGGAATGAACAGAGCAATGCAGAATCAGGGAGGGAGGGGTTTGGTGGCAGGGCTGGAGTTAGTCACCACAGACTTACATTTCCAGATCATGAGGAAGGACCCAGGCCATTTTAGGCATTTTCTTAGACTTCCTTCTCAGCTTTTAATTGAAATACCCTGGAGGGATGGTGGAATCCACAGGCCCATTTTGCACTGATGTGGGATACTTCTGTACAAGCACAGATGTGCTCCCCCTCCGTATTGTAGAGTCAGGCCACTGTTGCTAGTCCTTGGCTCAGCTCCTTTTCATGCCAACAGGGAATCTTCCATGTCTCACCTTCTGGAAGCTGATGCACTCCTCTGCGGAAGATGCTCACTGTGGTGAAAATAATTTTTAAACAATTTTCTTGCTAGTTAGGAGCTAACTATGCCAGGATGGCTTGAATATTCAAAACAAAACCCATTTAATTCCAATACCTCTGAGGTATATAAATATACATATACATTTATCCATATATATCTGTAAGTGCCACAGATAGGAAGACATGAGCCATGGCCAAGCCCCTTCACAGGGGGCCCAAATATCTGCACAAAATACTTATCACATGGTGAAAGAATCAATGTTTGTGGCCTTTTGTGATGCTGATAGTGCAGCTCCAGCTTTGTGTTTTGCTTTCTTGAAGCTGATTCTTAATTAGCAACAAAGTTGCAGTGATAGAAACACTGAGGACAGAGGAGTAAGATCAATCTTGAAATTGTTACTTTTCTGACCACTAGAAAAGCTCTCTACCTTCCCCTAAAAGCTACTTAAATGTTCTTCACTTCTAAAGAATGATAAATCTGTTCTTGCTGACAAAGTATCATGACAACCACGACCTTCCTTTCTCATTGGGGTCTGCTGGTATATGAAATGATGACCAGTCCAGCCATCTCAAAAGATTTCTGTTTTACTGCCAGGTGGTTGCACCTTTTATCATGGTGCCTGTGCTGTACTGGGCAACTGGCCTTTCCCTGACACTGAACTCATGTGGTTTGTGACCACCTCCATGCACTGAATCTGGAGCATCCTGTGGCACCCCTCTCCCATGTCTCTCCTGCAATCAACGGGAAGGCATCTGAGATGGCAAAAGATGTTGGAGTAAATATCACAAATCAGCCCATAAATCTCTGCTCTGCTAAAATGATCTTTCCAGGGCTTGAGGTAATGTAGGAGCACAAGGAGAATAAGTGTGGTGCTTGGGGGCTGCCACAGCTTATGCATTCTGGCTGCTCTCTTGGTGCCTTTTAACAGTGTTGCACCATCAGGGTGAATGCTCCCCTCTGAATTCTGAGGGTGAATTCCCTCAGAATTCTCTGAGGCTTCCAGGTCTTGCATGAGGGACAGGCAGGGAATGAGAACTGAATGTCTGATGTCGCCTGACAAGTTAGCATCCCTTGCTACAAGAGACCAAAAGGAAAAAAAAAAAACTCATAGGCAATGAAGTGTGGGAGTTCACAAGGAAATTTCTGGGAAGAGAAGTGATAAGTCCGTATAAATTAGAACGGTAGAGAACTGGGGATTAACCCTATTATTTTACACACAGTGGTTGCATTAGAATCAATTGTATTTTGGTGTTCGTGGTTAATAACTGAAATTCTATTTGCATGTAGAAGGAAAGAATTCATGTCAAAAAGCCAAAAATGTACAAGATACTTTTAGAGAAAAGCAGAAAAAGAAAAAACCAACCAGACCTATATTTCCTGTAGATTTTTTTTTCTTCCTTGGCAGCTGTAAAACCAGCTCAGATTGTGATAACTAAGTATATTATCTTGTGAACAACAGGGTCCCATTAGCTTTGTCAGAAGGCCAATACCCCCTGTACTGAAAACCTCTTGATTCAGTACATTTCCCCGTCACAGATTAAATTGCTGCTTGACCCCATTGAAGGAACCACTTTAAATCTTGAAACATAAAAACTATTAGAGCAGAAATAAAAAGTTACTTTTTCCCTATCTTTGCATTTTGATTGCAGACATCAAACACCATGTTGCAGTTCAGCATATAGTTCTATATGTAGCAAATAAAAAAAATACTGATAATAAAAAGCAAGAAAGGAAGGAATTGTATAACAGTAATAAAATTATTCTCTTCTTTATAAACACATGTGGTGTGGAATTGTGTCTGTGGGACAATTCAGGAAACAAATGAAGAGATAAGTTTTGGGTTTAAACTCAGCAGATTTCAAAGTGCATTGTTTATACCATCTGCAGTGCCATAAAGATTATCAAAAACTTTTCCATTGGATACAACAGTCTAAAGAAATAAGAGGAATGTGAACAGTATGCTTCCTTTGGGTTGCTACAATATCTCTAATTCTTTTAGAATAGATTTCCCATGTTAGCTTAAGGTCTGTCTCACAACCATCATTTTTAGCAGATAATTGTAAATACTTTGCTGAGATGACTGAGTTGTTCAGAAACTTGCCATCATTTCACTCTCCACAAGCTCAAAGCATGTGGCAAGTTCAAGGGTTCTTAATTAAAAATAAAATACTTTTGTTCTAGAAGCTCTTGCTTTCATCCCGTAAATACTCTGGGATAAATCAACTGCCAATGTAAATGCATTAATTTCAGAGTAATTTCATTGAGAAGCTACAAGAGTACTACATTTTTATTTAACTATTTGAATGTGCTTTCTGTAAGGGGGAGTAGGATCACGTCCCTCGTACAGAGGGGAGAGCTGAGCCTGGGAAGTCAGAGGCAGAGATTTGACCGGCCCTTGGTGAAAGCTGGGAGAGCATGCAAGCCTCTTGCTCCGACCCACATCTGTGCATGAAGATACACATATTTCAAGCATGAGATTTGGCTCTAGAACACCAGACCTCAAAGCTGCAACTGTTCCTAGGCAGAATGTACTTCTGCCCCTCTCTTAAATTGAGAGGTCAATTTTTGTCTTCTCCTATGGGAGAAGCTCTTGCAAGGGAAGACAGCATGGCATGTTTGTTAGAACTATAATGTTGCATTTGCTAATTAAAGAAAGTGGGGGTTTTGGGAGAACTTCTTCTAAGCAAAACCATGTGTTCCATGGAGGAAACATTCTTCTGGTAAACAGCTGAGCCCTTAGCATTTAGCAACATAACTCTGTGTTTGCAGCTATTGAAAACTGTGTGACCGAGGAAGCCTGTGTTTCTGAGACTGAGGACTGAAAGTCTTTTGCTTGCTGTCAGAATGCCAGCCCTTTCTTTTATGTACATGCTAAAAGCAAGAAAGAACCAACTATTGGATGGTTGCTTCTTATGATTCTAATAAAATTTGTCTCATATCAAAATGCTGCTGGGTTTTAATGTTGATGCCGTGCTGAGCAATGTTCTCTGCTTTGGCACAGCTGGCTCTTGGTTTCCAGAAATACAGCTGCACCCTGGCATTACTTGCAAAAATTGCAGCCTTAAATAATTTCCTCATCATTCTGACCTGTGCCAGGAAGGACCTTCCCTGCACAGATCTCCTTACTGGTACAAGGGGGTCATTCCTCCTCTCTCCCCAGCTGCTGTGTGAGCAGAATGCTGTGGTGGCAGGAGGTAGCTAGGGAACAGAAGTTACCTGCCAGACATGAACAGCAGCCCTGGAAAGCTCAGGGAAAAAAGATAATAGAGCTGGAATCTGCAAGCAGAAACAGGACTGAGAGAAAGGGAGTGCCCTGTCCCTGGCTTCTGCTTTCCATTCCAAGAGTCCACATCTCTCAGAGACACTCGAAGGGCCACAGGGCTGTGGGACAAATCCTGCTGAGGGGGAACAGGGAAGTTTTATTTGGTACAAGTGATTTCCTGAGCAGCATTAGGGGGGAGGGAGCTGACTGGGTGACTTTGAGATCTCACACAGTTTCTCCATCCAGTGCCTGGAAGGGAAAGGCCACAGTCCCAGCTCCCTCTGGGCCAAGAGAGATGATTATTCCTCTGCCCGCTCATCTCACTGAAACTGGGTGACTGAGCTCTGGGCATCACATTGACCTTTGCAGTAGAAAGGGATTTTATCTTGTTCTTTGTAGCCCTCAAAGCAGCTGGGCATGCTTACAAATTTCAGTAACTACCAGCTAAGGCCAAACAAGATCCCAAGATAAAAGTTCAAGGTTCTGCATTCTTCTCTTATTGCTTTCCTGAGCAGATTCTCATTTTAACCAGACTTATGGTACTTTCATCCAGTTATCTTAAAGTACATAATGACTACCGCAATTACTGACAATAATAATCTAATCAATTCTTCTAGGTATTATTTACAAGGGCTAAATATTACTATCCTTGCTGTAAGAATGGGGAAACTGAAGCAAAGAGGAGAAGTTTTTGGACAAATAGGTGTGTTTTACTTTTCATATTATAATATCCTCCTGGTTTTATCTGTATAGGTTTATGTATTTGCTTCTTATATTTGCTTCTACAATATCTCTTATATGCTTTCTGTTCTGTTATTGCTTTTCAGTAATGTTATATGTGATGGGTTGTGTGCGTGTACTAAAGTTCATTTAAGAAAACTTAGGTGATTTCAGAAAACTTAACAGATATTGAAGAGGTTTTTGTCATTGCTTATATAAAGAAATATATATTTTATTTATCATAACCCTATTTTCCTGACTTTTCTTTATCTTCCTCCTTCTTTTATTTTTGATGCCTTCTTTTTTGAAAAAAATGTTCAATTCTATTTATTTTTCATATACTTCAGTTTCCATTTAAATCTCTAATATGGACAGCCAACTGAATATGACCTTCTAATGTCTAAAGAACTAAGATATTCTACTGGGCAGGAAGCTTGCAAGGCAGAACTATGGCTTTGCTAAAGTCTCAATTAATCATATATATATAATTAATACTCAGAAGACATATGTTGGTTTGGTAGCATTTATGTAAGAGTTTAAGTTTCCCAGAGTTCAGGTATGCTTCCATGAACACTTTTTGAAGATAGATAGACAACTAGCCAGATCAGAGGCTAAGCTGCAGGAGGAAANAAAAAAAGAAAAAAGAAAGAAAAAAGAAAAATACTTTATTTTGTTTGTCAGCACAATTTCAGGTGAACTGTGTGGTAGGATCTAGTCTCTAGATAGGAACAAGTGTCACAAAACTCTTATTTGAAACATTTTCTTTGCTCCAAATTTGCTGTTTAGTAAGGGCCTAACTGCTAAAAGCATTTAGGTGTTTTTGTGCACTTCAGCATTTTTATAAAACCCACACTAATTCCTTATTGAAGTGTAGACTAAGGGCCTCCAGATAGTCTAACAACCTTATATGGGCTTATTTCAGTGAACTTCTAATCCTAAGGAGACCAAAAATTTAAAATAAGTCTCAGCTGTGTTAAAAAATTGCTTCACAAACAAGGGAAACAGTCAATCTGAAAAAGAAATTGAGGTAATATAAAACCTCTATAACTGGAATATTTTGGGAAGTTTAGAAAAAATAAAAGGCAAAAAACCTGTGAGAACTACTTACATAGTTTCTAGGGTGCCACTGTTAAGTTTAAGGCTGTTAACCCTGACAGCTTTAGTTCTGAGACTTTCTGCTCTACAGATTATTTTCCTGAGGCTTATTTGTATTTGCAAGTCCCCCTTCCACCTCTCTTAGCATACTGCCTATGCCTTCAAGACTTTTCAGGAAGGCTAATCCAATCTTTGGCCATTTTCGGAGTGGTTTGTGGTTTTCATTTTGTGCTGTGGGAGACAAGAACAATCTTGCTTAAAATAAAACCCAAACAAGAGAAGCTGAAGAGTGGGAGTATGTGAGGGAGCTGGTGGATAACTTGCGGGGCTGTGAATCTCCTCCTGCCTGTAGACTCCTCTTGCAGGCTGCAGTATTGATTCTGTGTTTAGTCTAGGCTCTTCCCAAGTACCTGCTTCGGCTCTTACGTGGATTGCAGAGAGCTAATCCCGAAGGGTGAGCGTAAGAGAAGTCCTCCTCGCAAATATCCAGGTTCGGATCAACACCCCCTGATTTTCCATTAAAAACATGCAGGTGCCTGCATTTCCTTTCCATTCCTATCCCATAATGGTGTGCGGCCCGACGGAGTGCAAACGCACCGAAGGGAAATGCCAGGATGGGGCATTTCCTCATGGATGAGCCCTCCGAAATTTGAGAAAAACTCGTGGCGGGTCCGTAACCTCTGGGACGGCTCAGGGGCTGAGAGGGCTGGCGAAGGACCGCGCCAGTGCCACCTGTGCCTGCGACAGCCTCTCTAACGGGCGGGTGCGCTGTCAGGGTTCTGCGATCCCTCGCACCGTGCCCTGCGCCATCCCTGGCACACGCGGGGTCTGGCAGAGAGCGCGGGGCTTGTGGGCTTATTTACCCTTTGCCATAAAAGTGTGGGGGTTTGGGCTTTTGTTTATGTTTTGTAACGCCGACGGGAGCCTGAGGCAGCTCTGGACACCCCGGGATAGGCAGTACAGAGCGCCCTCAGATTAGGAGAAATTTCTTCACAGAAAAAGCAATTAGGCATTGGAAGCTGCCGGGGGAGGTGGTGGGAGTCTCCGTCCACTGCGGGTGTTTAACGGAAGACTGGACGTGGCACTCAGTGCCATGGCCTGGTTGACATGGTGGTGTTTGGTCACAGGTTTGAGTCGATGATCTCAGAGGTCTTTTCTAATCTAAATTATTCTGTGATTCTGTGATTCGCACTCGCCCACCTCGGGGTGCGGGACCCGGTTCCCAGCCCCTTTGCTCGCTGGCCGGGACCTGCCGGTCCGGGCTGCCATGTCTGTGGCGCAGCACGGCACGGGATCGGCGGCAGGAGCGCCCCGCCCGCCGGCGCCGCGGGGAACCGGCCGGGAGCCGGTAGGGAAGGAAGGACGGCGGCGGCGAAAGATCTGCGCTCTTCCCGCCGGCACCTCAGCCCACCGGGCCGGGCAGCAAGCATCGGGTGGTGGAAGAGGCCGGGACGGCCTCAGACGACGACGACAGGGTCCGGCCAGGCGCCCCCGACCTATGCCGCGCACTTTCGGGCCGACAGATAACGGCGTGTAGGGCGGGGCAGGAAGAAGGAGCCTTTTTTTTTTTTTTTT
>VZDJ01000426.1:14279112-14289347 GCA_008694505.1 Cyanoderma ruficeps
CCCCCCCCCCCCCAATCCCAGCCTGCCCGTCCCTTCGCTATTCCCTTTCTGTTTCCTTCCCTCTCTTCTCCTTTTCCGGGAATTCTCTCTCTCACCGCACTGCCTTCCGCCCCCGGTTTGCCCCCTCCGCACACACGCCCCTAGAGCGCCAGGCAGGGGCAGTAGGGAGCCTGCGCTCGGCCCCCGCGCTGCCGCCGTCCCGCCCCGGCCCCCCCCCCGCCGGCCAGCGCCGGGGACCCCTCCCCCGCCCGGCCATTCCGGGGCAAATCCCTCGGCGTCCCCCCCCGTGGTTTTTCTCTTGTTTTATTATTTTAATTTTACTTCTTGCTCCTCTTCTCGGAGGGGTCGCTGCGCGGCCTCCCCTCCCACCCGGATTATCAACCTCTTCGCTCCCTTTCCCACCCTCGCAGAGGCGAAGGGAGAGTTCCCATCGCATCCGAACAGCGGCTGAGTCTCCTCCCTTGCTCATCGCGCCCCGCATTGCCCGTGGGTCTGGGGGAGCTGAGACAGGCAGCCCCCTCCCTGCCACCGTCCTCGGCCGCCCGGGAAGGGGGAAGGTAGGCAGAGAGGGCGGGGGGGCCGGCTTCTTCCTCCTCCTCCTCCTGCCGCTGCTGTGGGATCGGCCCCTCTGCCTGCGCCGGAGGGGGGCGGGCAGCCTGCTACTGCGAACGAGAGAAAGAGGAAGGGGAAAGAGAAAAAGAGGGGGGTAGAAAGGGTGTTGAAACTCGCCCCCCTCCTTCCCATCCCGCGATCTGTGCTGCCTCCATCAGGACAACAACCCCTCCTCCTTCCCTGCACAAGATGTGAAGCGGAGACTCCTGGGACTTGTCCTCACCTTCCTCATCGTTACAGCTCCCCTTTCTGCAGCCATTAGCGACGGGCGAGGAAGAAGCGAGTGGAGCTGGGGACCCCTCGCAGGCTGTGCCACTCTCCCCGCCGCCTCCCCCCCAGCCCTGTCGCTGGCGGTGGGTATTTTTTCGCAGGGTGCTGTTGGAGTGGGAAGGAACCGCTGCTAGAGGACGGTGATCTTTTTTCTTTTTTCCTCCTCCTCTCCCCTCCTTCGCCCGCCTCCTTGTGGCGATGAGGAGGAGGAGGACGGCGCTGAGGAGGAAGAGGCTGATGGCGGCGGTGAGGAGACAGCAGGAGGAGGAGATCCCTCGAAGGATGACGATGATGATGGTGGTGGCGGCGGCGAGGAAGCACCAGCACAACAGCCGGGATTAATTTTACTAAAAAAAAAAGATTTTTTTTTTTTTTTTNTTTTTGTGGCGGGGGCTTTACCTGCTCTTCCCATCTTCGTGCAGCCCTTTCGCCTGGGGGAAGAGGCCTCACCCCCGCCCGCCCCAGCTCCCACCACTTCCAGCTTCTCCGCTGCTGCCCTCTCAGAGCCCGAGGAGCAGAAAAAGGGGAACTTGGCCCCCAGTGTCTGCCAGATCCTCCTCGCTTGCTCGCGGCGTTATTGTTGTTCTTCAGCTGACGCGGGGCCCCAGAAGAACGTGAAGGTTTTGGAGTTCACCCCCCACCTCTCTGCTCTGAGTGATTGTCTAAAAAATTAAAAATGGCCGAGAATGTGGTGGAGCCGGGCCCGCCTTCAGCCAAGCGGCCTAAACTCTCTTCACCGGCGCTCTCCGTGTCCGCCAGCGACGGCACAGGTCAGTCTTGGGACCCCAGACCCTCTCCACTTCTCGGTGCCGCAATTATTGCCCTTTTCTTCCCTCTTTTGCCTAAATCTCTCCCTCCCGTTTGCTGGTGTTAGCTCGAGCCTGCCTTTCTCCTTCCCCGTCTCTTTCGCCTGTTCTCGCTCCGTTTGGAGCTATTTGCGTTAATGGCATAGGGAGGGTGTTCGGATATTTTTGCCCTTTTTTTTGGAAGTGATTGAAAGCAAAGCTGTTCAGTTTATTGTGCTTTTGATCAGCTGCGGATAGGACTTAAGAGATGGTAATTTTCGTGTCTTTCACAATAGTCGCGATTACTGAGCTTGCTAAGCATAATGCCTGTTGCAGAAATACGAAGTCGTGCTAAAGATGATGCTTTTGTACACTTTATTGTAGAATTACGTGTGTACACCCAAATGTCTTGTTTTTGTATTTTATTTTGCGCATATGGGGTCCTTTTACAGCTTGTTTAGAAACCAGAGTTTTCTTTGCTATTTTTCTTTTTTCCTTCTTATGTGGGGTCTGCTTATATGATGTACTTTTTACAATCCTTCATTCTTCTTCCTTGCTGAAGTGTTTCAAAATACTGCTTTTCTGATTCAAATAAACCATCGGCTTTAGGAAAAACAGCTAAAAGGGAAATCCAGATGCCATGCTTGTGACATAAGGTTTATTGAGACTCTTATGTTCTCGGAGGTGCAATTTTATTTCATCTTATTTGCATTAAGAATCAATATGGAGTGTAGTTCATCTTGCATGTTTCTTTGCTGCACGACCAAAATGTCTGAAATTCCCCTGTAGAGGAGAAGAGCTATGAAGAGAAAAGGGACATCTCTGCAGTCCTCCAGAGGTCTTTGGTGATGCTGCGAAGGCAAGCTAGAGCATGGAAATTTTAGGCGTCCCAATCCCTAGCAAATATGAAGTGGTTTTACTGGGAGGGGGAAGGAAGAGCTCTTCAGCTTTTTAATGCTTCTTGCGAAGCAGATGACTATTTGGTGTCATTTTGCTATGAGAATACTCTGTTACCTGTCCCACAGGAGTTTCTTTGAACTCGCATTAGATCCTATTAACCTATGGGCTATGGAGGAGGCCTCCTCCTGCCTGTCTGGTGAGTGGTGGCATTTCTGAAGGCACCAGTGTTTGTTCTTGTTTAATGCAGTTGACAACTGGCAAGAAAAGGGAAGATGTGTGGGGTTTGTTTTGTTGGTTTATTTTGTTTGGTTGTTTGGGGTTTTTTTTGGGGGGGCGTTGTGTTTGATTTATTTTTTTCTTGGAACGCTCTCTGATAATTAACACCAGGTTTTAATAGCAGATCTTTGAGCAGTGGATGTGATTCTGCTAGGGATCATCTCTAAAATTTTGATTTTGCTTTTTCTATTTTCAGTAAATGATGTATTAGTTTTGAAAAGTTTGTGTGTGACTTTTAGTGCATAATAAATACAGCCAATATTATGTTGTAATTGGAGAACATGAGTATTCCTAATATCAACAGGTCTCTAGTAAGAGAGTACAAGAGTGTTGGAGAAGCTATTCTTTAGCTAGAACCAGTTGTTTGCTGTTTTTGTGCTAGATTTGGAAAACAGCGGTTAAGTCGATAGTAACCGTTTTTAGTTTGTCTTGATAGTGATTATTTTGCTCTTTTTAGAGAGGTGAAATAAAAATATTTCGTGAGAAAAATTCTGATACTTTAAAAATAAGAATATTGAAGGCACATTTTGATTCAAATGAGCACATCTAAGTTCAGACACTTGTGATTGAGTAAGGGTTGGATAATACATGAATGTATTTCAGTTTAACAGGTGCAGACTTCCACAGAATACTTAGTCTTTAGTTGTTGACTTACTGGGCAGCTTTTTATAGTTAATAAATGAACTTTTTACAGTTTTGGTGGAACACTAGGGACTGGACAGTTTCAGTAAGTTTCAGACAGTTTCACTTTTTCCCAAAGTAATTGGGACTGTCAGCATCTGATAGGTATGCAGAGATTTACAGTGGTTCAAAGACTTCATATATGCTACATAAGACCTATTAAAGAGTTCTCAATCTTCTGGCTTTTCTTTTAAATTGCCAAGTAATTATGTGAATATGGGACGGTTTTACGTTGTGTGTTTTTTAACAAGATGGATAATATCTATTTCTGTAAATAAAATCCAAACTATGAACCAATGAATGTATATTTAGGGTTAGATTTTTTCATTTGCTGCTTGAGACTGCAGTTTGTTTTGTCATATTTCTGTTGTGGAAAACTGCTTTGATGTTTACAATTTTTTAACCAGTCTGCTGGTTAAATTTGCTTTCAAATCGTGCAAGCAGCTGTCATTAAGTAAATTCCACTCATTGAATCTTGTATTGTCCCCACTCCTGGGTTAATTATAGGAAATAAGTAACATGGTGCTTATGTACTTACGCAAGCACTCTTTTTAAAACTGTTAGATTCTCAGCAGCATCAGAGGGAAAGAGAAAGGCAAGAAAGTTGCACTGTTGATGAAACTTTTTGCAGCACCTGTGCATAGTGCTGTTTTTGCTGTTAACTTTTTCATTAGTTTCTTAATCAGAAACATTTTAGTTTGTTAGGTATGTAAAAATGATGACTGACTCCTGTTAAATTATTCCTAAACTTGCAGATGTTAAGTATATTTATATTGAAGACTAAGAGGAATCTCATGTTTTCATTGTAGACCTGGATGATACGTATATTCTGGGCCTGGAATGTACTAAACTCTAATGTCGGTGGCTTTTTTCTAAAAAGAAGTAAGCAGAGGTTGTCTAATATGCTTGATTTATTGGCAGCAGCCAAATATAGCTGCATTTCCCGCTTTTGTTGCAGTGCTGCATCTTCTGTCTTAAAAGTTACAGGTGGTGTTCCCTGCTCAGAATTTGCATTGCCATGGAATATACTGTGTTGGTGTGCTTTTAAGTTGCCTTTTTAATGCCAGTCCATCCTTTAGGTGGACTAAAATCTTTGTAGTGCATTTTCTAATAAACATTTTGAAGTAGTTTAGAAAGTCTTGGTACTTTCAATGTAGTATATCAGAATTTTTGAATGGTCTCATTTTTTCTTTAATTTTGTACGACTGTAGCCTAATTTCAGAGACAGGACTGTGTGGGATTCCTTTGAACTACACAGGTTTTTTTACAACTTTTTTTTTTCCCCCTATGTAAGTGTTACAGTTGTTGCAAAGAATAATGGTGATGATCTATGTATCTTGTCCAGGCCTTAAGTTTTCTGAGGGCCAATACAACTCCACAGTGGGGTCATCTTTTGGTGACAACAGTGACTTTGTCATACTTCTGTACCAGCAAATACATTGACAGATGAGGACACTGGCTACATTGCCAATGTAGCTCCTTTGCTTGCCTTTCCTAACTGGTAGCAACATTTTTGATATGTTGCACTTAGATTCTAACAAGACTTTCTTAAACATTGTTAGCAAGCTCATGCGTATTGGTCCCTCCAGTATAACAGAATGACCTGAGTGCATCCTGAGGAATTACTTCTTGGAGTAAAATGAGTGAGAGTTGTTCATAAAAACAGGTTTTTAGTTGAATGCTTTAAACCACTTGTTTTGGTATTTTGGGGGGAGCAGGGTGGGGAGGAGTCTTTTTATTTGTGGATCCCTCAGCTTTTCTGGCAGTAGTGCAGATGTGCTGAAATCGCTATGTGCAGATGTCTTTGTAGAATATTCAGGGCAGAAGAGTTTAACAGTGTTTTACAAAACCCCCCTCCATCACACGCACTCCTCCTCCCACTTAGAAATAACCTGTTTTCTGGGAACCGGGAAAGTGTTTTGGGCCCTGGGTTCAGAACCGCTGTGTTTCTTTGCAGAAAAAGAATGGAGTACACCCCTGCTGCAGTGGGTTTGTATAGTATCATGTCTTTAGGTTGCTAGATCTGAAAGTGTTCCAGGCTTGCTGGGACGCTGGAAGTCAGTTTTCTACAATTAATTGGCATGTGTGTTACATCAAAGATCAGAAAATGTATTTGTGATATGTGCCTTAACATCCTTTAGTTTACTGTATGCAGAAGTCATGTTTTTCTGCACAATAGCACATCTTCAATCTCCCTTAAGTATCAGTCTTTTGTAAAGTCTTGATGTTCCTTTTTGTCAGGAACTGTTTCTGACCTGTAAAATTTTACTCTCCCTCACATCAAAGGTCTAAGACCTGTAACAAAACTTCTCTTCTGGACTACTGCAGTTTTGACTAAAACTCATCTTTCATTTGTTCCAAATGCATCAGGATGTTTCTTTTCTCAAAATGAGTTGTATTACTCTTGCCTCACTGCCCTTTTCAATTCTGTTTTCTGAGAGCTGTGAGGTTTTTGCTAGTGTTTGTATATACTACATTTAAAATTAACAACTTTTCATCAGTCTGTTTTCTAGCTTAGATTAAGGATTAAATGATTAACTACATTTAACTTACAGCCATCAGTTAAATGTTTCCATCCCTTCTTGTTAAAAGCCATATTTCTTGCTGGTTTTGCCTTAAAATGTCTTTAGATGGATAGCATATACTGTAAGTGAAGTATTGCAGTGGTGGATGCTTGTGTGACAAAAATGAGTGTCTTTGCTGTGTAGCTAAATAGGCTTTCAAATTAACTGTATTAAGAATAAATATAAATCAAGAAAATTTAAGTCTGAGAGACTTCGTTAAAAAGTAAAGCAATCATTCATATAGTGCTTAATGATTTTTTTAAAGAAAATCACAAAGGCTTTTGAAACTTGTACGTTTCCAAACTGCTATATCTATTTGTTTGTGTCTTTCACCATGTAGACTCTGGCATAGGTAGGTACTTTTTCTGAGCAGTGTTAGAAAGGTACCTAATTTTTTTAAAAAAACAAATACTGCAGCACAAGTACCAAACATACCACAGTGTAAAAGTGAGTGTTGAGCACTTACAGATAAAAAGCCTTTGAGACTGGAAAACCAGTTTACAATTGCAATTTAAAACTAGATTCACAAGTTTAATGTTGGAGGGAAAAAACTTTGGTTGGGAGAACACTTGGAAATTTAAGTCCTAGATTAAAAATAATCTACTAATTTTTCCGTCTTGTTCCTCACAGTCCTAGAGCAGGGCTTGCCTTGAGTTCAGGTTATTGGTCACTTGTGCATTTGCAGAAAACCAAATTTCATCTGGGAAGGGTCTATCAGACTCTAGGTTTTAGTATATGTTTTGGGGGGATGTGGGTCTAATAAATTACTGGGGCTAAATGCTGAACATCTGCTGTAGGAATTCTGGTTTTTTGTAACTTTATATCTTTGTAACTTGGAGAAAACCACTTCATTAATAAATTTCAATCTAGTATGATTTAGTGTATATTTCCTGCGTCTTCTTTGTAAGGCTACTTGATGATCTCCAGTGTGTCACTTCAGTGTCCTGCTTAGCAGAAGCAGCCTTTCAGTGTTTGTTCCAACTGTGTCATGATACTACTACAGCCTTTCTCATTGCTTGAATTTGTACACCTTCTAAGAGGGTTTGCCCAAAAATCACTTTGATTTATTATTTGACAAATGGAGTCATTTTTCTGTGTAGATTTCACTGACAACTAAACAAGGCACACCTGTCTCCAAGGATTTTGTTTTTCTGTCTTTACTTAAATGGTAGTGGCAGGCTGAAGTAAAATACATCTGTCTCTGCATATGGTGGTGTGCCTGATTAAAAACTTCAGTGGCTGCCTTGAATTTGTAGAACTTTAAATATAACTTAAACTAGGGCAGACATCCTCCCCCTCAACAGTGTGTGAAAACCTATTGTTCTCTTCCTAAATAGCAACAAGTTTTCTTTAAATGGACTGGCATATGAATATTTAAAGTTCTCTTAAAAACTCGATGTGCAATATTCTTCTTCAAGCACGTATTTCTTCCAAATCGTTTTGAAGAAAATTAGGAGGAGTGTTGAATTCTGGTGGACTCAAACCACAGTAACTTGTTGCTCAGTTGATGCTGTTCCTGTAAACACATCTGACATCAAGCACGTGAAATTGGAGACCAGTCTAAGATTTTAATTAAAAAGCGCAAGTTAGGTACAGAACCTTGAAAAACAGGTTATTTTCTATTAGTGGTCATTGTGAGATGGGACAGATAAAGATTTAGCTCTTTCCCATTTGATGGTGTGAAACATCTCTGTACTGCATCTTTCTTGCATTCGTAAGAGATCTAAGGATAGAAGTTTTGAATGGTCTCTGCTTGCAGAATCAAGATCGGTTATTTCCTTTTTTGTAGCACTTCGAAATACTGCTGAATAGACAATTTCTCTTGTTTTAAGAGAGACTGTAACACACTCCTACTGTTTTAATGAACAAAAAGACACTGATTTCCAGGGATTCTTCCTTTTTAGAATCCTAATAACAAGTAAAATTCCAGCAAAATGGTGGCATATGGCTTGCTCAGTACAAATTTTGCTGAAGCTAAACTGCCTTTTACATGTTGCTGAATGTAAGTTCAGGAAATCTGGGGTATTACTGTTTTAAGATAATGAAGTCTCATCTGCCGACTTACGTTATTTTGTTTGCTTGTATATTTTTTGTACATAAATTCAGCATTGCTTTTGGAGTAATGAATGAACTCAGTGAAGTGATTTGCCTTTTTGGTAATTGTATATACAGATTGCATAATTTCAAAGCCTTTGTTAACTTGACTATGAAATTAGCCTTACTCTTTTCTTGAAATTGATTTATAATCGCTTCTAAGATGAATTCTGTGTGTTTCCTGCGTATAAGGTTGATCCCATCCTATCTGCATGTAGCCAGTTTTTGTCCACCAGCTTCTCTAACTTTCTAGGTCTGTGCATACACAGATGCCACTTGGAATAAGAATACTAATTTAGAGACTTTTGACTAAAGTTAAAGGTAGCCCAATGAAATTTATGCAAATAGCAACACGTTGACAAGGAAATTATTAATGATGTGACTTCAGCATCTTGGAATTAAAATGTCAAAATTTTATCTTATGTGGGTTATCAGTAATGGCAAGACTAGCAGCTTTGTATAACAGCATGAATAAACAGGTACATAAATAAAAATGTCTCCGAAATTCCTCCTTAAATAATATTAAATTTTTAAACATACCTTATTCCTGAATTTTGGCCCCAGTGTTTTCCATGTGATTATACCACTTCTGTTTCCCTAGAACAGTTAAAATTCTGTATTCCAGACTCATAAAGATTGCGTTTTCACTGTGGTTTTCTGTGGTTAACTCCTGCTATCATTTGTATCTCTAAATACTGTTTTTTTGAAGAACTTTGAATATGAAACTGAAAAGTTTGTTATAAATACAATTTTCTTCTGAAGCTGCAAAAAACATACATCAGTCAGAGTCTACTGAAATAGGCATTTTGGTTGATATTTGTTTGAGAAAAGTATGACTTAAACTTGCAGGCTATTGAGATGTCACAAAATTGAGACTGTTTTCCTTAAGCAAAAATTGATGCATTTGACAGCAGTGTTTGAATAGGGATTAGAATAGCTTAGAAAATTGAGAGAGTGAGGTCCTAATTTTAGCATTTCAGTAGATGTTGAATGATATGCTGTTGCTGCTTTAGAACGATTTTTTTTGTTGTTCTTGTTCATGCTTGCAAAATATTTACATTTATGCCTGGTTGTTGCAACTAATATTGGAATCATGTGCATTCTAGACATTGATCAATAAATGATTGTTTGTAAAAATATTTGTGCCATAAATTGTGTGCTACCGTAATGTGCTGACATGTTTTGAGCCTTCATGTTTGTTGTCTTTCAGGTGTTTTGAATAAGGTTTTTTTAATATGTTTTCTGTTTGTTTGATTTACAGTCTTACCTCAAATGACGATGTTTCTTGATGTAGTGAAGAAATTCAGGTCTTTTCTGAATTGGCAGGGAAGGAAAGTGGCAATGCTTTCTCAGTTTCTTACACGGAGCAGAATTAATACTGAAGTCTAATACTGAAGACTGTTACTCAAATAGCATAATACAGAACACAAATTCTCAGTTGTTGAGCAAGGGATCACCCCCCCATTAGGATTATAGAGCTGTCTGAGGATTTTGGAAGCAGTAGCTGCAGCGATCACTCTAGACCTTAATATCTTAGGCTGATGTGGGTGTTTTGCCCTCTTCATTTTGTATCAATTTAATAGATGAATTTAAATTAATTCTACATTTTAAGTTAGAACATTTTTGGCAGAGCTTGTGTTACCATTGGGTAATTGTGGCTTCATAGAGGATCCACATGAAAAGCCCCCTCTTATAATGGATTTGATAGTCTGATCTCCGAAGTGCAGTGTAGCAAAGCTCCTACTGGGTTGGTGTGTGCCTCTTTCTTAGGCATGTGGGTTTTTCTTTGTGTTTTTTTCTTCTTCCCTGATAAAACTGCCTGGACTAGTCTAGCTTAATTTTCTGTCTTGTAGAGGCCTTGGGAATTGATGACTTTATTAGCATTTTGTTTAAAGTCTGTGCTTCACCTTTGCTTCTGCATTTTCATGGATACTTCAGGATTATCCTGTGACATTGTGTCTTCTTATCTCATCCTGCGTTTTTTTGTTTTTATGTTTTGAGTTCTGGTGGCTTTTTTCTTTTTTTTTCTTTTTTTCCTTTTTTTATTTTTTTG